>JAOSBP010000205.1:17792085-17809197 GCA_027563825.1 Erythroxylum mucronatum | reverse complement strand
TGAATATAAGAAGTTATATGAATTGAGGCTGAGTGTTGGATGAATTCCAATGGGAAGTTGAATTGTTTTGAATGAAGTTGTAATAGAGAAAGTGAAGTTATGATAAATTGTAAGTTTTGCATGAGGATAAAATGTGTATGTTGTTTGCCAAGGAAAACTGTATTGATTGAGGTAGAATTTGACCAAGTTGTCTTCATAGAAGTTATAGCTTGTCCTTTTAGCTTTCCAACGATACCAAGTTTGCAATATTTTTGATATCGGAATTATGAGTTATGATCATTATAAGTCAGGATGTCGTTTATGATGTGTATCCCGAATAATTAGCGTATATGAAGTGATATCGGACAAGAAAAAGTTGATTTTGGCAAGATATGAGTAAAGGGAATGTTAGGATGAGTTTAGGACTCTTTGGAGGGGTCTTAGAGGGTGAAAATTTTGTGTCACCAGAAGGTTACACGGGCTGCCCGTGTGAATTCATACGGGCTGTGTTTGACACAATTTCACCCGAAGGTTACACGGTCTGTATTTGTTGACCCTCTTAACGATAGAATTTCAATTTTTGGTCTTCATGAAAGTTGTAGCCCTAGATGTCTTCTTTCTAACCGTCTAAAAACAAAGTCAATCTAACATTGCTCCAAAGTATGTTCAATAGGAATCAGGATATGAACATGTTGGGTTCGTTGGGCCATAATCCTTCGTATGACCTCCGATTGAGGTGATTCTTGAGGCGTTAGATTCCTAACATGTTTTTCTACATCTCCATAAAAATTGATAGCTTTTGGAGTTAAATTAAAGAATTTTGATGGAATAGAAGTGAGTGGTCAGGTTGGAGAGCTTAATCGGGCTATGAACATATTTTGGATTTTTAAGCATATCTTGAGCTATAAAGCTCCAATAAGGGGGTTCTTGTTTCTAAATGAACTAGAGATTAAGAGCTACCATTTTGAAGAAGCCAATTATGATCTTTGTGATTCCGCTGTGTGGCTCGCCTTTGTGGCTTGATATGTTATAAGATTGAGGACTTTTCGATGTGGGTTAAAGAGATTGGAAACCTGCTTATGTATGTATGCTTTTTGATTCCGAATCGAGTATTGGGCTTCAAAAACGGGGTCCAACAAGAGGAGCTTATGATAATAGAGCGTTGAAAACCTTGGGGAAGAGACTGTGTTGACTATTCGAATGTGTCCGCGAATAAAATAGGGACCCTACCTGCAAGTTAGTGAAAACCAATAATAAAATAAAAGTTACCCCACCTCAGTGAATAGGCTAAGATGCTCCCAAACGTGGGAGAGTACCCCGAGATATACCTGCGCTACATCCATGGCTTCATTCTTGAAGATTCTAGCATTATGCTCTGTCCATATAAGGTACACGGTCGTGGATAGAAGGAGAGGGAAATAAGGTAATGCTGACAGCCCGGTACTAAGAGTTGTGCTATACCAAGAGAGGATTGTTGAAAGTTTAGGTTGGTTAAGGATGAGCAAATGAAAGTGAGTGAGGCATTGGTCCCAAATAGATTTAGAGAAATGGCATTCAAAGAATAAGTGGTCTATGGATTCATTAGCAGCTAAACACAGAGAACAGTGATTGGGTGTGTATAGATAGGGTAGTTTGTCCCTAGTTTGTAACTTTTGAAGGAATGCTAGCTATAAGGTAAAGGAGCATCGAGGTTTACAATATTTAGACCAGACCAGCTTATACCAAGGAACATCCGGTAGGGGGCGCAAGAATTGGTAAGCGGAGACATTGGTATATCTTTTAGTGGGGCTAGCTAACCATTCTAGACAGTCGGGTAAAGAGGGATTGGGGTCATACCTAGGATAATCAAAGTGCCTTATGGTGTCTACAGAAACCTCATGCAAACTCCAATTACCATGATTTATGACTTCAGTCACCCGAGTAGATAGTGGGAGCTCCGAGCTATTGATCACTCTTGGTGTAGTCAAGGTCCTCAGTATACCTCGCGGGTGCCACGGATCCTACCAGAAAAGAGTAGAAATACCATTATCAATCCTAAATCTGAATTGAGGACTCAACTTATCCCTCACTGATAAAAGCTTACGCCAACTCCACGAACTAGAATAAGTTGGTTGAGCACTCCAAAAGTTTTTCTTCCTCATAATAATAGTTTGTACCCACGTAGCCCGTAAAGCTTCCTTATCTACAAACAAATTCCATATCCTTTTGCCTAATAAAACCTGATTCCATGTAGTAAAATGCTTGACTCCTAAACCCCCTTCCCGCTTTGGGCAACAGATATCACTCCACTTAACTTTAGCCAGCGTTTTAGACAACGCCTTCCCTGCCCATAAAAAATTCCTAAGCTTGGCTTCTATGTCCTTCAGGATAGAAGATGGAAGAATAAAATGAGAGAACCAGTAAACATGGAAGGAAGAGAGTACAGAAATGACCAATTGGACGCTACCCGCATAAGAAAGACTCTTGTGAGTCCAGCAATTGATCCTATTATCAATTTTGTCAAGCAGGGGAGCACAATCCTGTCTAGTAAGACGACCTGTAATGAGAGGAACTCTTAGATACTTAAAAGGGAGAGAGCCCTGCTGTAGGCCAGTGACGAATTTCATCCTATGGCTTAGATAGCTAGCATCCGGAGATAAATAAAAATGACTCTTGGAAGTATTTATGTCCATACCAGAAAACATAGAGAAAGTGCACAAGGAGTCAAAAAGAAGCTGAACTGAAAACAAGTCCGCATGACAAAACATTAAGAGTCTAGTCAAAAAATTGGGTTTAGATTAAAAAACTTGGTCCATATCTCTTGATTTTAATTGGTTGCTAATTTTGACACATTAAAAATTCTGTTAATTTTTTTTACAGAAGCCAACTTTAGGGAGTTTTGAATTTTTTCGTACAGTTTTTGTCTTTTACCCTGTAATATATCACTGGGATTGAAGATCAAGTGCATGAACAAAAACGTGACATGCTCTTAGGCATCTCAAAGGCCATGGTGGGTTAGTTTGGTACTTTTGAGGCTAACTCGTTGAAGTATATTTTTATTCACGACTGAATTCTTTTCTTTGTGCTTAAGCTGCATATCAGAGTTGTTGGCCTTTGTCTAAAAAAGATAAGGCAAGTGGCCGAAAAGACAGTAATGAAGTAGCCAAGCTAAGCCAACACATGACACATGCATAGCTTTCCTTTCCCATCTTCTATATTATATTTATATATTTCAAGTGTTTAGTTTCGAGTCGACACAAACTAGCTTCATAAAAGACTCTCATGAAGACTTTGATCACCACATTATATATATAATTAAAAGTTACATTCCAAAACCAACTTTCTTGCTAAAATTTGGAATGTTTCCAGTGTAATTACAGCAAAGGTTTGCAAGGGAAATGAGAAAACCTGGAGAAAGAGCACAAACTACATGAAAACCACAGTGTTGAGTTACGTAATACTTAGAAATACTCAAAAGAGTGAATAACCAAAGTCGTCGTAAGGGAAATTGGGTGGAGAGCATGAAACTGAACTAGCAGATAGACCAGTATCATCAGCGATTGGATACAGAGCTCCCATGCATGCATCGTCCACCATTAGTTGGCTACTGATCATTGACGAGAGATCACCGGAGTTAAACTGAAATCCCTGATGATTTCCATAGCTCCCCTCGTTGAGTTCTTGATAGGAAGGCAAGTTTTCATGGGTAGTCGTTGACATGCTTGTAGTATCTGATGTAACTGAATAATTATTTTCTGGTGACTCATGTTCATTGATGTAACTTGAAGCACTCAACTTACTGGTTTTGGAGCTTGCTTTTGAGGGACTAGAAGGTGGTCTCAAGCAATTGTCAGGGACAATGCAGCCTAGGTAACCAGAGTTCGAATCCTCCTGTGAGAAGAAAAAACTATTATCATTTGCGGAACCATCTGATGTTTCAGTGCAGATTTCACGACTTGACTGATTCGAAGTCTCATTCTGATAAACCTCAAGCATGTCTGGACCGTTCTGATTAATGGGTTGTTTCTCTGTTTGAGTAGCGTTAACAAGAAACTGCATTGGTGGCAAGAAAGCCTGAACATCGAAAGGAGTAAGAAGAGGATTAAAAGGACTACTGTTTTCAGAGTACACAAAGTTGGTTCTAGCTTGTGTGCCTTTCATAGAAAGGGCAGCTCTGTCATAAGCAAGAGCAGCTTCTTGAGCTGTGTCAAAAGTGCCAAGCCAGTGTCTTTCTTTGGTTGTTGGGTCTCTAATTTCAGCAGCATATCGACCCCAAGGTCGCCGTCTAACTCCAAGAAACCTCCCAGGTTCTGCTTGCTTTCGACGACCTCTTCTCTCGCCAGGTTGTGGTGGTGAGGTGTTTCGCTGGATGAGAGCAAAACCAGTGTTAGTCTCAACAGTTTCATATCTATTGAAGGGCTTGTCTAAGGTTTTAGAGGTGGACATTGCTATTAGTAGAAGTGTAGGGAATGAGGTTTAGCCAGCAGTGGAAGTGTTATAACAGAAAAGAAAGCGATTGACCAGGAAGAAGGTAAGTGAATCTAGATTTTGTGTGTGGTGTGGTATGGTATGGTATGGGGGGAGTAGTAGGCCAAGTCTTTATAAAGAGACCACTGACATGGATATCAGAGAAGGAAAAGGACATTGTGGAGATGTGAAGACTATTCATCCACTTTTTAGATCCTACTTTTTTCTTATCTTTTCATGCCGTATGCTACTAACAAACAGCCAATGGTTCAGTCCAACTCCACGACCTTAATTAATTATCCTTTGTGAGGAAACACGAGTGAGTTAAGAACAGATTTGAACTTCAGTAATTAGAAGATGCTGGGCTCTTGGAAAAATGGTTAATCAAATTATAGCTGTGCATCTTACTTACGAGATCCGATCCTTTATCCAATATTATGGTGTCTTATTATGTTCTATAAATCTCAGTCATTTATTTATGTGAGTCTCGTATGGGTCCTATGTGGGTCCTGCAAAATAAATGGCTGAGATTCTATGAGATAGAATAAGACAAAATAATATTGGACAGAGGATCTGAATTCCTTACTTACACAAGAATGAGGTTAACATTACATCAGAAAAATGCAAGCAAATACCGGTTTTCCAATTAACACTTCACGTGCAGGGCCAAGTTGAAGTTGAAGTTGAAGTCGAAGTTGAAGTGGCTAGCCATTCTACTTGAAAAAGTGTCACCCTATAGTTTATGGAAGTTATTATATCCTCAATACTCCTCGTAGCTAAAGGGAGCCTACATAGGAATGTCAGATTCAGATTAATTATTTGTTCCCACATAGATTTCCATTAGAGCAAAAACCAGAAGAGAAAGCGTGTGGTTTTCCTGGCCTGTAGAGTCTATCCTAGAAAGTCTCAAAACATTTGAATTTGAAAGTTCTAACTTTTGGCATGGCTTGTAGTAACTCCATTGTGCACATGTGAATCCGCATTTTCTGCAAAATTAATCAGTGAAGTTACTTGTAAACTCTTGTCTGCTTCATGATTTTTCAAAGGGAGTAGTTAAGATTATATTGTCTGTAATTAAACAAAACAAACTTGTCCTGAAGCACTAAAGAATTAGGATATTAATCTAGTTTGGCCTCTCATGTCTACTTTCATTGGAACAACCGCATCAAATACCGAAGTCAAAGTTGAAGCTTTATCTTCTGTTGTCCGATAATGCAACTTTCACTTAAAATTGCTTGTGAATGAGTTTAGCCATTGGCACAATTTTTCTTTCTTTCAATATGCTATATATGGTATGCATGTAGTTGTATTAATAGAGATTGGTTAGAAATGTCAAAGACATTAGGAGTAGTGCTTTCAAGGACACTAAAGGCCTTTATTAGTCTTTGCTTAACACAACATACAAGTGGCTGAAAAGTTTTTGAGAGCAGAACAGACCAATTCCACTTAATCGTAATCTATTCAGGGAAACACTGTAACATGTCTGCTAAATTGGTATGCCATACCTACACTTACACTAAATGGATCACAGTTGTCCACGTCCAGTATCTGTACAGTTAAAAATAAGTAGATTTCAAGTATTCTCATATCCAGGGACGAAGCCATGTTACGGGGGAGGGGGGCCATGGCCTCCCTTTCAAATATTTTTTTTTTAAAAATTACTTATATAATTAAAAATTTTAAAATTACAAATATAAGTGGCCCCCCTTTACATTTAGATGTTGACCCCGACTTTCTCTTAGAGTTGAGTCTGGCTCCGTCCCTACTCATATCTAAATGTATACCTCAAACTAACGATGCTGTATGCTCCAAAGATGATTGCTTTTTTTGGTCATATGGTAGAAATTAAGTTGCGTATTGATATACGATGGGAATTATAATCCAACTTGTACTCTTCTCAACACCTAAAACTCTTTGTTTTTTATAAAAATGATTGTTCAAGAAAATTTTAATGAGTCACAGTTCGTAAGTATCATACAGAGGGCTGGGCATTGCATATGCAAAGTCCAAGTTCCTGGAAAACTGCACTTTTTGCAAGCTCTTTCCAAAAGAATTCAGCAAAAGTACTTGGGATTATGGGGTTTGAATCTCCGATCTCCAAAAAGTAAGTAAAAAAGGCATGTAGTCAAAAGGGCAATCACAAGCTTAAAGAACATTGTAAAGCTAGCAGTGCCAATTAAACTGCCCAAACAAAAGCTATAATTAAGTGTGGGGCACTATAAACACATGTAATTACCACTTTCAACAGGGAAAATGCTATGATGAACCCACAGAGTCTAAATGGCATTGGGAATGATATAAACTAATCATATATTCATATGAAAAAAAAAGGGTCAATGCCCTTTTCTTGTTGTAAGGCATTTCTCAATTCTAAACTATGGTAAGCCACTAGCCAGTACAAGCCGTCTAATGGACCCAACAAATTAAGAATCAAAGAAACGCTGGAGTGAAAACATTTGGAAAAAGATAATGGGACAAAGCATCGTGTAATGTTATATAAAATAGTCATCATAGTTCCTCTCTTTAAAGGTTGCAAAAACATATGGTTGTAGAATCTATGTCCCTTGACTCTTCCACTAAAGATATGAAGAAGCTCCAAAGATCAGTTGTGTATTATTATCTTTATTGAACCAAGTCCATGCACAGATGGTATCTTCTTGATGCCCTCATGAAGACCCTCAAATATAGAATTGAGAACTTAAGTGGTTCTTGATCAATGGCAGTAAAAATATAGTGTTGGTCAGGTGGACAAGTCTTCCGACTATGGATGGAGAAGAGGAGAGCTACTTGAACTGCAAGGAAAGTAGATTATCGGTGTTGACAGGAATTTTTATGGAGTGTGGGTCAAAATGAATGGCATTTTTATTTTAGTAGTTGCCTACTTTGCCTTGCCTGAGTGAGTCAGAGCTCAGAATGAGAATTTTGCACACTTCCCAACACACAGCACACAACACAACACAACCCAACCGCCCTTTTTCCCCCGGGATTTAGGGTGTGTCTTTGAACAGAGACTTTGCTTTTCAAGATTTTTTAAAGTTATTTCTAATGAATTCCTTTTTGTTTTAAAAGGAGGAGGAGGACGACGACGCTGGACACTTCTTCACCTGCGTTACAATTACATTACATGCATCGACAGCGATGTTATTTCACTTATTTTGAGTCCAATATTATGGTGTCTTATTGTGTCCAATAAATTTCAATCATTTATTTACATAGAGTCCACATGAAATTCGCGTGAGTCCCGCAAAATAAATTGTTAAGATTCTATGAGACCGAATATGACAAAGTAAAACTGGACAGAGGATCTGTTTAACTTATTTTAGAGGGTTAGGTTACTATTCGCTGTTGCTAGCAGTATTACCACAGTTGGAAACGTAATCGTCGTCATGATAAAATGTGGGCCCCACAGGTCAAAGATGGCGTGTCTAAGACCCGGACGTGAGATGGATACGAGGTTGGTGTGTGGTGGATGTAATTGTAAGGCGTGGATATGGGGTAACAGTGAAACCGAATCTTATGTACGAGAGTTTTTGAGGTCAAAGATTCAATAGATTAGATTAGATGAGGTCTGCCCCTTGTCCTCAATTACATAGATTGGACGGTCGAGGTTTGTCCTTTGTCCTCAATAGAGGGGGCAAACTCCATTCCTCAGCTTAAGAGGATACCAATCAATCATAAAAAATCTTTCTTCTTCTCCTCCTCTCAGGAATAGGAATTGTAATTATTAATAATTTAAATACATTCAGGAAATAAAACATGAAAACTAGTCTGAAATTAAAAACATTCAGGAATTTCTTAATGTGGCATGGGTGTAATAGAGTAGAAGGCTTTTTTAGCTCTCTGCTATTTGAATCTGATATAAACATCAGCCAAACAAACAGACACCCCTATCCCTGCTCTACATGACTCACCTGCTGCTATCTCAATCACATAAACATCAGCCAAACAAACAGCTATATCATTTCATCATTGCTTCATTAGCCGTTGTTGAGGCTAATTGATCTCAATCTCCAGGATGTACTCTTAGTAGTAGCAACCACGCAAGCTTCCCAACAACAAGGCAAAGCTCATCAATCTCCAGCTATTTTGTACCACCAATCTCCTTGACCTACAATTCCAGGAACCCACAGAAACAAAAGTTCAACCAAGAACTGATTTGTTGCAACCATCGTCATCAAAGCATAATGATATCAAACATACAGAGTGCGCTCATTACTCATAGTTTTCTTAGTTTCTTCAAGTAATCAAGAGGCTTAAGGGAATCATTTCATTATCATAGTTTCCTACCACGTCTAGTCTATAATATTTCCCTAAAATCAAGGTAGTAGCTCTACATTATACCTGCTGGAATTTATATTATTCCCGCTGAAGCCATTTCATTGAACCAAACGGCTCCTTCTTAGTATTTGATGAACCAGAACCCTGAGGAGAGTCGTTCCACACCATTTCCATCTGGCATTAAAAAAAAAGAAAGAAGAAGAAACAGCAGTTTACCAGTGGATTATACCAACAACGAAGAACCAACAAAATAGCTCCAACATTGAACGTCAAAGTGTAAACTGATGGCAAAAACTATGTGATTTTCAAACTAATGCCTCGTGACTGGAAATAGCTTGCAGACACAACAGTCAATATGACCACATAAATGGCCCACAAAGCATTTGTTTTCCACATTTTTGGCCAGAACATTACTCCATGCAGGTATCATCAATGCATTCTGGCATTTCATGTTTTAACACTTGCATCGTATAGTGTCCTACTATCTAGAGTTTATCATCTAAAGATCAGACAAAATTGAATTTACCACATATGCCACATACGTACCTCTCCAACAATCACTGTGTCGCCTTCCTTCACACCTAGTTTCATGAGAGACTTGTTCACGCCACAAGCTTCCAGCACATGTTGGAATCTTCTCTCAGAATCAACGTATCTGTTAAAAGCAATGCATCCGGTACATCAGCATTAAGCACTAAAGACAGTCAAGAGAAAAAGATTGCCATATAACACCATTATCTGATAATCCATCAAACAGAACATTTAATACACCAACTCAAATAATGACGTATGAAATATGAGTAACATCTGATGTGTAGATTAATCACAGGAGTTGCTTTGAGTTTTATGGCGGTGACTAATTAAATCCCTTGTAAGATTGTGCTAAAATATGGCCAATATGTTCAATTGGTTAGATTTCATGTTCAAAGAGTTCTGATAGGCCCATGACCAGGTTCGTATATAGTAAAAGGGGTAAGAGGGCCCAAGAGGACTTAGCCCATCTGAAAGGAAATTAGAGACAGTTGCAGGAGGAGTATTCCAATATGGTTGTTATGACTTTTCACCTTTTATTCTGTTATTTTGTCTATTGTGTGCGTGTGTGTTTTGAGTGGAAGAGCTGGCAGTAAGTTTTAGGTGTGTAGGCTGCTAGAATATATAAGCAGCATGTGTGTCTGCTGGGGGGTCATTGTGAGGAATTTTCTCCATTTGGAGTAAGAGAGGCAGCCTCTTTAAAGATGCTTGGGACCCATCATATTTAGTATTAGTTCAAGCAGCTAGTGCAAGTACAAATAAAGTTAATGCAGATTTTTTCCTGCAGCAGAGATCACCTCAAGAAAATCAATTAGATGCATGTTAACAGATAACAGGAAAACTATTCTTTTATCCTTTTTTGTTGAAATAGACACAAGAAAAATTAGTGTTTGAGCTTCAGTTTCTCAGCAGTCTTGAACAGCTAAAGGGGAAAGATGGTGTGAAAATATCCTTACAATGTGTAGAATTAATGAGGAAATTAAACTGTAACCATGGATTCAATCTCCTGTGTTTTCATATATTCCATAGGGCCCCAGAGAGCCTATTGACAGAGAATTTGTAGCCCGTCAACCCTCAGATCGATTAAATTGGTCAACAAATATCCTGTAAATGATCCTACTTCCTGATTTCCCAACCATAGTTCATGAAGAAAAGAATAAAAAACAATTACTTGTTTGAAAATCCAGTACAATGGATATCTTCAAGCTTGGGTGTAAATATTGAAATCCATTTCACCTGGACAAGCACTATAGCTTTAACTCGTACTAGTTTACTAGGCAAGAAGCACTCTGATCAATAGAGAAGATATGCATGAAAATGGACTTTCAAAAGAAGTTGCCTTGCCACTTTTCTGATTTAACAATAAGAAAGGTTATGACCAGAATTTTGTAACATACCGCCAATTTGTCATTTGAACAAAGCGTTGCAATCCCAATCCAGTTACATGCCAAGTTCTGGAACTACTCTCATGAGAGATCTCAAAATCATCGATCCGTGCTCTTCGCTGCTTCTGTACCATATCAGCTACATGATTCAAGTTTGCTGAATTTGTGCAACCTAATTAATGTAATTATCTGATAAGGATCGTCATTTAAAGAGTGCAAAAAGACAATTCAAGTATCCAGAAAAATTGCCACACAGAAGCTAAAGAACCAACTGAAGTAAACATATGACCTTCAAATTCCTTGTCGGCTTCTTTACTTTTTCTTAAAAGCTCATATGCAGCTCTTATCACCTTATTAATTCCTTCTCTCCTTATAGCACTCATACAGAAGGGTTCAACCCCTCGAGCTTGTAGCTTTTCTTTAAATGACAACCAACTTTCATATGCATCAGGAAGGTCTATTTTATTGTAGGCAACTATATATGGCTTCTCAGCAAGTTCAGGACTGAACAATTCCAGCTCAAGGCGAACAGCATCAAACTCAAGTTCCGGTTGCCGTGAAGAGCCATCAACAACATGTACCTAGGAATTCAAAAGGATGGAGATTCTTATTTCAAAGAACCATGTGAAATGCAAAGGATGAACTCTAATGAAGCATCCATCTTGAAAGCATAAGAATCAGGTAAAGCCATGAAAAGCAACAAAAAGAGAGTAAAGGACAAAGAGCAAGTCCTTGTAAATCATGCTGTTAGCATCATTGCCAAAATCCCCTATTAACTCTGAAAATTCTATAATCGCTTGAACAATGTCATTAGAAGTTGCATGATAGGACAATTTAATCATGTAGAGTCTGCAAGTAAAAATTTCTGTGAACCTAAGAATTTATTGCAGCTGTGATCTTATCATCCAGTTTCAATATTTTTTATAAGAGCAAGACAAGTAACAATAACGTGGCAGCTAGAAAATATGCTAGAAAAGAAAAGATAACTAAGAAGAAAGGACTTTTAGTTTCAAAAAAAAGAAGAAAGGACTTTTGATTCTGGCCATAAAGTAAGATACTTAAATACCACAACAAGAACAATTTGTAACTAGTTTCATTAAAATGATCAAAATCAATACCAGGGCAGAACACCTTTCTGTATGCCGCAGAAATTCATGGCCTAAACCAAAACCCCTGTGAGCTCCTTCAAGTAATCCAGGCAGGTCTGCTACTACCATTGTGGAATCATAGTCAAAAGAAACTACACCAAGGTTAGGAAGTAATGTAGTAAATGGGTAATTGGCTATTTGAGGCTGTGCAGCACTGATTACGCTCAAAAGTGTGCTTTTCCCAGCATTAGGAGCACCGACTATCCCAACATCTGCAACAAGCTTCAGCTCCAGCTCCAACCACCTGACCATGACAACCATTATTTCCAATATACGAACATCAAAAGAAATGCTCCTCAAAAACCAGCACCTCCGCCTGTGCTCCACTTACCATGAAACAGTACATGTTCTTAATTCTTTAATTCAGAAAGAAAAACACACCACAAACTTAAACACAAGAGAATAGTAAGTCAAATTTTTTTAATAAGATGTGCTACCTCGTTATAGTTCTCATCATAACCCAAGTAAACAACTCTATTTAGAAACACCAAGAAAACCACGCCAAAGTAAATATGCCATAGTTCAGATAGAATAATCAATCTTTCAGATATAAGGAAAACAAATAGATCAATTCCAACACTCCTCATAAAAAACATGAAAAAGGGGATATCATACCCGCTCCTACCATTACAATCATGCTCCAGAACAATCACTAACCACCAACATGAGCACATTGTAAACGATTAAGCACTCACATTTCAGGACCCTCTTCGCCATTTTCAGCAATCCTAGGCACCTTGTTGCTCCCACTCTTAAACGCCGCATTCCCTCTACCACCCCTCCCACCAGGCAACAGCAAAGCCCCCTGTCCCGGATACAACAACTCCAGCAACACCTCCTCCCGGCCCGCCTCCCTGACCACCGTGCCTGGTGCAACCTTCACCACCACATCCTCACCTTTTGCCCCATTCTGCATCATCCCCTGCCCATGCGCCCCTCTCCCTGCCCGAAAATGCACCCCATTTCTAAACGGCAGAAGCGAATTCATCGAACCGTCCACTTCCAAATACACATTTCCTCCTCTCCCTCCGTCGCCGCCCGATGGTCCCCCCATCGGCACAAACTTCTCCCGTCGAAACGCCATCACTCCGTTCCCGCCGTCGCCGGCTTTCACGTAGATTTTCGCGGTGTCGAAGCATCTCATTACCGCAGGAACTCCTTTCTCCTTCACTCCTTCAATCTCTCCTCCTTCTTCATCACCAAAGCCATTTCCTTCGTAAATATTTACAGTTCCTCCATTCACAGTTTCATAATCAGCCTCTTCTTCCTCTTCATCAAAATCGGAACCAACTTCAAATACCTGAAAACGCCCATAATCTTCATGTAAATTAAATTCCAAGCTATTCTCCGACTCTTCTCCTTTTTCGATACTAGAACGATATTCTTCAGTCTCGTCTTCCATCTTCGCGACGCCGGAATCGGAAAGCTTAACCTCTGTGGACGACGACTGAGGAGAGTAACCGAGGAGAGGCACCGTGAAGTCTTCTCTCGGAGGTAAGCGAGTGTAGGTGGTGGCTTCGCCGCCTGTTAGTGTGACTAAAGATGGTGCAGACTTGTGCTTAGCCCTCTGAGGCTTCAATTTAGTATTGCGGTTAAATTTAGAATTTTTGGAGTTATGGTTAGGGTTTCGCGTATTGGAGCGAGCAAGAGCATGTGGAGGGAAGGAGCTGGCTATGGATATGGAAGCCATCTTCGCCGGTAACGTTACAGTAAAAAAGAAACCTTTGAAAAATCCTGTTTAACTTCTCAGATTGATTATTTTAATCATTTCCTGAAAATCTAAATTCAACTCCCTCAAATCAAGTCAACTTAAAAGTTTTTCCTTTAAATAACGGATGGTTCCTATTGGATTATCATTTACCACTCAGCTCTGACTCTGACATGCTATGTTAAAAGTGGTTGTCAAAAGCAAGCTTATTGCACGGGGGTTTAGATTGAAACAGAGACATTATCGTTGGTGAAGAAGTGAAAGCCGGTTAGTTGCAAGGTTAATGTTCACATACATGTTCCTTTTTTCTTCTTTTTACATGCTTAAACTCTAAATAAGCTAATAATATTTTTTTTTGGTGTTTTTGATGGCCAAGAGGACAATCTAGTAAATAAGTTAGCTGAAAATGTTATTTGCTTATGTAGTTTGATTTTACATATTTCAATGGATCCTACAACCTTCCTTCCTATGTTATTGTTAATTTATACTTTAGAACCAATCAGTTGGTTATAGTTTAGTGATAAAATAATTTAAAAACATTCTCTTATCTTATACATATTTAGATATATATGATAAAGTTTATGTGATAATTATATATTGTAAATGAAATTATAATGAGATTGTAATTATAAGATTCATATTACATTTATGTATTATTCCTAAATTGTCCATAGTAATTATTGTATTAAGATTGGACATTAATAGAATGCAAAAAAACCAACACTCGGTATGTTTTTCCTTGTGAAGAAAGTAGTTGATTTCATAGGCTAAAGTATAGAGATACCTAAACAAATGTGTGAGTGTTTGTTAGAGATTAAGTTCACTAAAATAAGAAATTTATTTGGAATATTACTTGTATGTTTATAGAAATTCTCACTATGATGGTTGTATAAGTGATCCTTTGACTTGAAATTTTCAAAGTTATCTTGTATAGAGATTGTTATGTTTTAATACTACTTATGACTAGTTAAGGGTAGTTCAATCAGTAGTCATTAGATGTAGCATCAACTACATGGAGGCAGTTGAGTGCTAAAGATATGATTCATCTCTTTAAAGTCATTAGGGAGATTGTTTAATTGTTCTTGATTAATATTGATTTGGAAAATCCTTGGCCATGGAGGAATGATTGTAACGCCCCAACATATACCTTAGAAGTATTATAGCATGTCTAGGATGTATTAATAAGTGAACATATCAAATTAAGTACATCTAAGTATAGCAAGAGATATAATGGTACGTAATATAAAAGACAAGGGTAAATGGATAATTTGTTTGTTTCGGCATGGACATACATACTTAGACGTGAAATATGTACGGAAATTTTTGATAGGTTTGCTTGTATTATGAGCGTGATATGAGTGGAATTGATAAAAGAAATATTTCATAAGTAAATAGGATGTTTTTGGTTAAATTGGATGTATTTTGTGTTGCTTTTGCATGATAAGATCGAAGTTAGTTGATTTGGGATGTGTACCTCACTGAATGAATGAGTTCCACTGAACATAATTATGTAATTTGGCTATATCTTGACCTATAGACCTCCAAATTGGATAATTTCAATTTTAGATTAAACTAGAGACATAGGTTTAAAACTTTCATAAAGGAACCAAAATCTGATTCTACCTCTAACAGCATGTTTGGTTCAACAGAATAAGTATTCTATTCCTGGCATATTCTTAAAACTTACTTAAAGCTTGTGTTTGGTTAGAAAAAAATCACAGAATAACTAATCCTATGATTAGATATTCTTTAACGGGAATGAGTAAAAACCATCCCTACCTATCTTTATGAATTTCGAGAATAAGCCATTTTATTCATGACATTTTTATCCTTCTCATTTCCACATTTCTTCTTCATTTTTAGGGAGCCTCCAAAAACTTCTTCATTTTATCCTTCACTCTCGCATTCACCACTTCTTTATTTTATCCTTCACTCCCACATTCACCACATCTTCATTTTCTCTCTCTCAACCTCGCGATTCTCTTCTCCAGAAACTTCACTCTCTATTCAAGTCAACCCAGCCTTCTACCATTTGTCTTCTCTTCTGGGTAAGTTATTCTTGTTGTTTCGATTAGGTGATGGCTTTTTGTTGTTAGGTTTCGATTGGGTGAGGGGTTTTGTAGATGGAGTTATATTTTTGTTTTATTTCGTTTGGGTGGGGGATTAGGTTTTGTTGATGAGTTTTACTGATCTTTGTAACTTTGATCTTTAAGTAAAAAGAAAAAAAAAGGAAAGAAAATGCTCATCTAGTGTTCTCACGGTGAAAATTTAGTAAAAATGCATATATGAATCAAGTCTTGTCAGTTAACTGTGAGTCGGAAAAAGTTGATACAAGAGTTTTTCATGGAATTGGAATAATTATGTTAGTAAGTCCTTAAGAACCCCAAATCACTATGATTTGTATTCTCCTTTTGCTTTGGTTGACGAACTATTAAAAATGGTTTTGCTTATCATGAGTAACCAAGAAAAATTAACTTTAGGCTAAAAGAGAAAGGTACTTAAAATATGAAAATAAAGTAATAATATTTTATGACTTTTGACACGAAAACACATTAGCACTTGTATGACAAACTGAATTTCAATTACAAAGTCTTCTCTTTCCAATTTTCATTTGAATTTGGAGAGATTACTGGGTTTTCACTTTCATGGTAAGGAGCAATGAAATTACATAAGGTTTGAAGTGATGTAAATAAAAGAACTGACTATATACGAAAGATGCTTTCTTGTCTCTTTTTTATGTGTATAAGTTCAAATTCTGCTATAAGTAACCCTCCTTCCTGAAACCTGCTATAAAGAAAGATACTTTCCTTCATTTCTCTTTTGCAGCTACTTTAAAACGTGTTTCCAGCTTTGAAGCCCCCTAATCAGCTACAAGATATGCCCATTCTTGTAGTTTTAAGTTTGTCCTAGAATTGGGATAGCCTTTAAACTGACAAATGTGATTTTAGCGTGTTGCTTTTCTTGAAACCAATGAACTGTAGCATTTGTTTATCCTTGACATAGTTTGTGATGAGAGATTTAAACCGAGAATCTTCCCGTTTAGAGCTGTAGACTAATTTTATTTTACCATACTGTTTTTACTGAATTTTATCTTTGATAATTTTGAGAACTATGTCAATGTGAAGAACCTATTTAATGCATTTTGCAAATACACTATTGATAGGAAAGAAGCGTAAGCCTCTAAAATCAAAGGCCCATTGACTTCTTTTCTTTTTCTAACCCATATGGAAAAATAGGATAGTATCCACTAACAATTATGCCTTACTTTCCTAAGGACTAACTTTAGAAATAAAATGTTGTTATTTTGGAGAATTAACCAAAGCTGAAGGCTATCTGGCTATGGTATTTAGGCATGCTCCTTTGACCAAAAGAACGTATGACACATTTTATTTGCAATTTTGGAATGTTACAAGTCTTGGTCTCGGCTACTGTCATGATACAAACTTTTTATCAGGACCATTGCAACAGATTTTGTAAGATTAAAATTATTTCATGGTTGTTCTCTTACATCGTACATTGAAACTATTTTGAATTATTGTAGGAAAATCCCGGGAGGTACATCACATGTACCAGGTGCGAAAAACAAAAATTTTTGTTACCGGGACCTTCCCGAAGCCAGGATCCATGTGTCTGTATG
>JAOSBP010000205.1:17752030-17783283 GCA_027563825.1 Erythroxylum mucronatum | reverse complement strand
TGGGAATGAAAACCCCAAAACAAACATTATTTTTTACTATGATTCCATTCCTTCATTCCCAAACCCTCAAACCAAACACCCCCTTATGTCATTCTATTTCTAGGGTTGCAATCAGTTCCTTCCAATTATGGTAGATCTATTCGTCAATATCATTTCTCAATCTCTATGTATGAAATCAAATTATGATCTAATATTCCTGGTTCTATTAAAACATAGATAAAAACAAGTAATCAGATCACAATATAATAACCAAACCAATTGCATTAATAAAAGCATCGAATCATATCAAAGTATTAACATAGGATTCATCTAACCTAAATAATATCAAGATGTTTTGTTACACATTATTAAACACGAAATCAAACATACATTAAGAGCAAAATGAATGGAAAACAATGGGTTCATAATTATAAATCTCCATGATTGTCTTCTATCGAATATTCTTGCAATGTAGACGATTGATCTTGTATTCTGATGGATCTTTCAATGAATGTCTCGTGTTTTCCACTTCTCTGGATCAAAATTGCCCCTTAAGAATGACCTCCATGTCTAGAATCGCCTCCTAAAGTTTGCTTCTCGATTGCCTTCGTTCATGTCATTTTATGTTAAATTCTAGGTTTTTGGTCGATGCACGGTCTATTGCATAGCCATAAACTTGATTGACTCTTTTTGAGTAGTCAATATTGTAATAACAGTAAGTGCACGATGTAGATGTAGCTAGTACCGACAAGTACAGGTCAATCCCATGAAGACAGTGATTACCAGTAATTACCTTTTTCCTATTATCTAGCTTACGAATTGATTTTACGATTTTAATAAAAGAAAATAAAACTAAAGCAAGTAAAATAAAATAGGCAACGATATTGAACGAATAATTATGAATCCACTTAGACAATTACCGATGTCAATAATTAGTATATAGGTTTTGAATTCCCCTAAACCCTTAACAAATTGGTCTTTTATTACTCAATTGTTTTATTGATTTATTGGACCGTGGAGATTCCTATGGTATGCTAATAGCTGATTTTGAGTCTATTGATAATTAATCCTAAGGTTTTCAACCAAATTACTTAGGTTAAAGTTTATAGGATTGCTTTATCAATTTTTGAATCCCTTTATCAGGTTTGACCTTAGTCCAAAAGATTTATGTCATCCTATCTCTATGGTTGCAATCAACTCCTTTCAATTACAATAAATATATTCAAACCTAGGATTTCTTAATCTCTATTTATGAAAACATATTATGATATAATATTTCTAGGTTTATTAGAACATATATAAAACACGTAATCGGATCACAATATAACAATCAAACCAATTGCATTAATAAAAGAATCAAATCATATCACAGCATTAACATAGTGTTCATCTAACCTAACTATTAACAAGATGTTTAGTTACATATTATCGAACACAAAATCAAATATACATTGAAAGAAAAATGAATTGAAAACAATGGGTTTATAATTCAAAATCTCTCTAATTGTCTTCTGTCAATTATTCTTGCGATGTAGAGGTTTGATCTTGCATTCTGATGGATCTTTTGATGAATTCCTCATGTTTTCCCTTTCTTTGGACCAAAATTGCCCCTTGAGAATAATCTCCACGTTTAGAGTCGCCTCTTAGAGTCTCCTCCTTGACTTCCTCCTCTAATTGCCTTCAAACACGTCTTTTATGTTAAAATGTAGGGTTTTGGGAAGATGCACGATATAGAACCAAATTCTTTAGATATCACAAGACTACATGGCCTGGGAGAAGTGTAAGGGCAGATGCATGGCCGTGCATCATATCTGTGCGTCAAATCTTCGTTTTCTGCCATGTTTTCATCCGAATTCTTCTCCTTTAAGTTTATAAAGGCAATTATACTCTGTAAACACACTTGGAAGGCATTAAATACCAAAAATACACTAAAAGTATAATTTATCAAGCGAAAATATAACAAATATGAGGTAAAAATGTGATCAATTATTCATCTATCAAGTCTAATAACAACTAATCCTAAGGTTATCAATCGAATTACTTAGGTTAAAGTTTATAGGATTGCTTTACAGAGTTGTGAACCCCATTATTAGGTTTGACCCTAATCTAGAGGATTGATGTCATCCTCTAGGGTTGCGATCAACTCCTTCCAATTACAGTAGATCTATTCACACACATGATTTCTCAATCTCTATGTTATGAAATTAGATTATATAATAATACTCCAAATCTATTAGAACATATATTAAATACATAATTGAATCACAATATATCCATCCAAAAATTGCATTAATAAAAGAATCAAAACATATTATTGTACAAACTAAGGTTCATCTAACCTAGGCACTAAAAGAATTTAGTTACACATGATAGAACACGAAATCAAAAATAACAAAAAGAAAAATGAATTGAAAATAATGGATTCATAATTATAAATCTCCCTACTTTTCTCCTATCTATTATTCTTGTAAGGTAGAGGTTTGATCTATATTTTGATGGATCTTCTAATGATTTCTTTGTATTTTTCACTTCTCTAACTCAAAATTGCCCCTTCTAAATGATCTCAGCCTCTCTAATCGCCTCTTAATGTCTGTTCCCTCTATTTTGCCTCAAAACACGTTTTTTTATAGTAAAATCTGAAAGATGCAAGGGTTAATGGTAGGTCATGCATCAAACCGTGCATAACCCAAAATCTCTGGAATTTGCAAATATGTACGGTCTAATAAAAGAAGTACAACGGCTGATGCATGTTGTGTATGCCATGTTTTCATCTAAATTCTTCTCTTTTAAGTCCATGAAGGCAACTATAACCTATAAACACATTTGGAGCAAATTAAGTATCAAATATACAATAAATGTATAAAATATTAAGCAAAAATACATCAAATATGGGGTGTAAATATGATCGATTATGCATTTATCAAGACCCTATTAAATTTATTTATTCTTAAAGCATAAAATAGGATGTGTATGATCCTACTATTCAAGGAAACTAATCTCTTATCTTGAGGTTCCCATTCTTCTTTTAATTTAGGTATCGTTTTATTTTCTACAACTTTCATTGGAATAAAGGGACTATTAGAAACTATTTCCCACAAGTCTACACTTTCGATCATTAAAAATAATCTTATTCTAGTTTTTTAATAAAGATAATCATTTTCATTAAAGAAAGGTGGTCTGCTATTTCTTTGTCCCTCTTAGTTGAATGATGATAATAAAGCTCCTATATATGCCATTATTGATATTTACTAATAGACCTACTATGATACCACTTATTAGTCCTTAATGGGTGTTTACAAAATTCAACAAATTTTCTATCCAATATACTCAATTAATAACATTCAATATAAACCAGGATGAGAAAATTACTTAATATAAATTAATCAACTAATTAAGCAATAACTTAAAGAGGGTAAGGAAGAGAGAGTGCAAACTAATTTATAGTAGTCTGACAAACAACCCTTCCCTTCATCCACTCCTAGGCCTCTTTTTAGAATTCAACTATAATTCTTTTTTCAAGGTGAATAATAATCTTTGTACAATCTTTTTCTCTAAAGAGGAACCCTACTTATATTATTCTTTTAAGGTAAAGAGGAATCTTAATACCACTTGGATCACCACTAAGTACAGTATTCAATACCCCCCAATAAAGTATTACAACTAAAAAATATCTCACTTATTCACTTAATAACTCTAAAATGGCTCACTTACACAAATGTGGTATTAGGATGCTCAAATAATTAAAAAACTCTTTAAAATATGTGTATACAATGCCCAAAACCTTCTTAATGCTAAAACTAAAGAGAAAACACCTATTTATAGTGTTTTGAGACACAAAATAACTATTGGAGCTAAGAAATAGCCGTTATAGTGACTATATATAGTGTATTGGTCGACTAACATGCATTTACAATACCAAATTTACTAACCATTTTAACACTGGTCGACTAGTACATATATTGGTTGACCAATATATTAAACAATGTTGCTACAAACTCTTGGTACATCAAATTTAATAACTTTAACCTATATTGGTTGACCATTAATCTATATAAGTCAACTAGTTACCCCAAAAATATGATTGTAACAACTTTAAATGCTCAAAACCAATTTTTAAAATCCAAATATGATTAAAACACTTCCCAAAATGTTCCCTAAAGATTATTTGAAATAACAAGAAGCTTTTGTATTACAATCAAAAGCTTCAATGCCTCTTAATGAATGTAAAGATTTATGCAATGAAGTAATATGAAATGATTATACATAATGAGCCTTTTGGATCATCAAATTAACAAACTGAGCTTACAAATACCAATACAATATGTAAAATGACCTTGCTAAGTCTTGATCTCCTTTTGTTCTTGCTTCAAACTTCATTTTAACGATTACAAACTTCAACTTCTCTTTATCAACTTTATACACTGTCTTCTTGAGTTAAGACTTCATTTTTGTTCTAATATTGCTTTTAATCAAAATAATAAACATATAAGTAGTAATTATGTTTTGTTATCATCAAAACATCAATTAGAACCTTTCTTAGCTCAACAAAAGTCTTATTATTCTTGTGGAGGATTGCTAGTAACTAGGTGACTTGGACAAGGTTTGGCTACATGTTATAAGGTTTTTGAAGTGTAGTAAGTCATTGTGATGATCAACCAACTATCAACCAACTGTTTGGGCTTCAATTATCAATTATTTCAAAGGGTTGGTTAATAGGAGTTGCACTTAAAGTTTTAACTACTTTAATCATAATAACCATGGATCTTTTCCCATTTTTCTTTTGTAATGACATGTCCTTTAGAACAAGTTCATTAATTATTATACTTAATTGTTACTAGTACATTGAATATATTTTTAAAATGCAATAATTCATTATTTTCATATAACAAATTAACAAAAGGGGCAATTAGAAAAAGTGTTTGCATTGGGTGAGAGCTACTACAAGTGAGGTAGCCTAATAATAACAACAATAATAAGATGTACACATATATGTCTATATGTTTATTCTTTGTTCACATAATTAACCTATTTCTTGAGCCTAATTTTTAATTTAAGGTTAATTGAAAGTTCATTTTATGTTTTTTTGTGTAGTTTTTAAGACCATTAGTTTCTATTTTATTGTATTTAAATTTTATTTAATTATTAATGTCAACAAGTTACATTTTTATTATTGATAATAATTAAATATTAAATAAAATTTATCAATTAATTAAGTAAATAATTTTATTTTAATATGTTTATTAGTAAATAATTTATTTTGAAAATTTTGGATTTAAAATATTTCAAACCATGAATATACTTATTAAATAATTATAAATTTTAAAAATATTTTATTTTCAAAATAATTTTTAAATTTTAGAATAATTATAACCTAACAGCAGCTAACAAGAGGGAGAAAATGATAATTTAACTAAATATCAAACATAATTTAAAAATGTGGAGGTTAAAAGAGTAAAATACTATAAGAGCTAAGTTTATCTAACCCATTAATAAACCTCGTAGCTAAAGTTTGATTTACAAATAATATAATAAAAGTAAATGTATGACATACAGCATTTAAGAAATGAAATATAAATAAAAAAAATTAAGGAAAAATATTATCTGATCTCTAAAGTGTTTAGTCGGGGCGGTAAACTTGGCTTCATTGAATTGGAATAAACTAACTCCCTTGCTTTCAAAGTGAACGGTCCAGATTCAACGCTCTTTATTCCAACGGCCAACATCTAGGTACCTAAATCAAAGTACTTGCCATTTAAAAATTCAAAAAGAAAGAGAAGAGAGAAACAAACTCATGTCATGTACAGACACAGTCAGGCTACTACTCTACTACAAGCCACTGCTCCTAAGTCCTAAGTCCTAAGCTCTAAATCTAAATCTAATACAAAAGCAAAAGCCCTTTAAATTTTGCAATTTTTATTTTTTAAAGTTTCGCGGTTATAACCCCCAATTCCTCCTCACCCTCTTCTTCTTCGTTATCATCAAACCGGAGATACTGTATACATATGTATCTATGTTTCTTCTTCTTCAACGGAGAAAAGCTTTTCCGCCGATCGATTTTGCTTCACTTCCATCCCATACTTCTTCCGATCATGACCTAAACCCAACCCAATCCGGGAGTTTGATCGGTGAGTTTCGCCTTTCGCATTTCTGTTCTTCTTCCCTTCTTTCTCTCCACCTCTTCTCTTCAATCTTAGGGCTTTTCTTTCTTCTAATCTCCAGCTGTTTTTTCGTCCACGTCGCGCCTTCCTTTGTTCCTCAGTAAAGGGAAAGCTTAAGCGAATTGTTGGATTTGGAGAAGTGAATTAGTGGGGTAATTGGTTCACCGGTCGTTAGATTTGGGAATTTGCATGTCTACACCTGCTGTTGTCTTCAGCTTTGTCGAGGAGATAGGAAGACTTCTTCGTGGAGACTCAGCCATATAGCTTGGGTTTAAGGTTCCTGGTTCCTGGGCTGTTTCTATTATGAATACGTTTTGATCGGTGAATGGTTCTTTCATCTATGTCTCTTCTGATATTTTTGTTAGTTACTCCTATTTAGCTTTGAATTTGAGGAAAGAGGAATCGTGTGAGACTTTTTATTTTTTATTTTTCACTGGAATTCGGTTAGATTGAATGAGCTCTGGCTCAGCTTCTGAGTTTATTTCCTTTCTCTCTCAAGTATTACTACGTCAATTTTTGTTTCTGGGAAATGAAAATAAGGGAGAATTTGAATCGTGAACGCTTCTAATCCCAATTATGGGCAATTCTGTTTCTTGCTTTGTGTTTTGCTTGTGGTGAACATGTGCCGTATTATATGCTTTGATGATGGAAAGAAATCGACCGGGCACTTCATATTTGTTGGTTTATGGATACACACCGGTTTTTGTCTCTCAATTTTTTATTTTTTTTTACATTTTTGGTTTCTATGTTTCAGATAATTGAGGAAGCTGGTCATGCCTCCATCAAGAAAATCTAGAAGTGTCAATAGACGGTACTCATATATTAATGACGTTTCCCCTAATAAAAGTGGAGACAATGCTAGTAAAAGTAGGCTACGGGTGAGTTCTGGCTTTATCTGTTGGTCTTTTCAGTTGTTTTATTGTTTCAAATTCTGTTCTTGAATGTACCCTGTGTTTTTAATGGTATATTCTAGTTCCTTACCTTCAATGACGTATTAATAGTGTAACAATGTGTTACATTTAATTAGCAAATGGTAATTCCAATTTTGGAGCTTTATGAGATTATGATCATTGTTGCAATTTGCAGAAGAGGAAGTTGTCTGATATGTTAGGACCACAATGGAACAAGGAGGAGCTTGAACGCTTTTACAAGGCATATCGAAAACATGGAACTGATTGGGAAAAGGTAGTTTTCAAATTTCTGATAATGTTTTGTACTTATTGTGGGTCTACTAATGCACCCTAAATTAAGTACTCTATTACTTGGTGCATATAAACTTAAACTTGGTAAATTTCCTGAGACAAGCTAACTTTTGATCCTTACTTTGTGTTCCTAGGTGGCTATTGTCGTGCGTAACCGATCTGAGGAAATGGTAGAGGCACTTTATACTATGAATAGGGTAAGATGATTTCTATGACTGTTATTAATTGATTACTAACTCTGAACCATAAAGCTTTTAAGATATTTCTGTATAGAAGATCATCTTGTGACTTTCACTCTCAACACCCATAAGTTCATTAATTGTGGGCCATGGTGTCACAAATGAGTTGGTTATGGTCATACTTGGCTTTGTGTGTAGAAGTTGATGACAGAGCCTTGGTGTTTTTTCAGGCATACTTATCTCTTCCCAAAGGCTATGCTTCTGCAGCTGGACTGATAGCAATGATGACAGATCATTATGCTAATATGGTGAGTTTAAGAGAAATCTTTCTTAGATATTTATATCTGAAATTATCCTTGGTAGTACCTATTATTGGTTATTTTTCATTCTAATTTCTAAGAAATTTAAAATTTATTGCAACTCCTTCCACAAGGGTGGTGCAAGGAATGGAGGTCATCAGAACTGTTATTGTAATGGAGGATCATTTTCAATAGAAGGCCTTTTAGCTTACATTTGCACAATTGTCACTAAAATTGTATACTAAATAGAGAGTTCCAACAGGCTACACCAATCTTCTTGACCTTATTTTTTGATTTTAATCTATAGAGGTTTTTGTATCAGTCCTTTTCTTTTGGTTGTGGGGTGGGCTGTGGAAGGGATGGGGCATATGAGTGGTTCATTGAGAGAAAAAAGCCTGTGAAATACAACTTTGGGCCATCAAGTTAGACACTTATATCAATAATGCAGTCTGAGTTGGCTGGTGTCTTATTAATTGATTGTATTATTGGAAAATGTCTTATCAATAAATTGCTCATTGCGTTAAATTAGCTTCTATCTTCCCATGAGAGGAATCTAGGGAAAATGGACATGGCAACTAGGTTTTGGGTACTTTTTTTTAATACTAAACTAACAGATCACATTTTCTTAGGAGGATGATAGCGAAAGCGAACAAGAAGCTGATAAGAGCATAGGTGTCTCCGAAAGGCCTCAAAAGCGTGCTAGAGGAATTAAAGGAGTAGATAGCCCACCAGTTCCAGATCTTTTGCAATCCCATTCTACTGAATCAAGTTATGGTTGCTTATCATTGCTGAAGAAAAAGCGCTCAGGTAGAATATCATTTCTCTTTCTTGCCCTTTCCTATTTGTTTCATGTATATGTAATTGCGTGCTTCTTGGAGGCAAGTGTATTTACAATTTGCTCAAGTAGTATATGTGCTTGCATCATATTTCAAATTGTATGCTTATTTGATTTCTATGCTTGTCTTGCTACTTTTTACTTTTAGGTTTTGTCGGATTGACTTTTTTATAAGAATCATCATAGAAGTTATTTTCCTTTCTTTTCTCCTGTTATCTTCATCTTTTCACCCAAAAATCCTTCTCCACAAAATAAAAGAATGTACACGAAAGAAATAGAAGAAAGAAGTCACCTATAGTTAAGGAGTTTACGATCCTATGTCCTTTATGAAATTTTTTATGAGTTAGCTAAGTTCATTATCATGGAATTTCTTTCAGTTAGCAGGCCTTGGGCTGTTGGGAAAAGGACACCTCGTGTTCCTATTTCATTTGCCTGTGATAAAGATAATGGGGGGAAATATCTTTCACCAATACGACACAATATGAAAGTGAAGGATGCACTTGATGATGATGTCACTCATAAGTTAGCTTTAGCATTGACAGAGGCTTCAAAAGGAGGTGTCTCTCCTCAAGCTTCTCTACTACATAAGTGGAAAATGGAGACACCATCTCCTATTCAAAATGGTGAACGAATGGTAAGATTTGATAGTATCTTTTGCTTTTTTGTTATTTTAGAATTATGAAATAATTATTCTATTTTTCAGAATGCTGAATCAGTGATGACTAGTGCTAAACTTCGTGGTGGTTTAATGGACGATGGTGGTTGTGAATTAAGTTTGGGAAGTACGGAAGCTGATATTGGAGATTACTCGAGAGACAGGAGTTTGTTGAAGGGGAGGAAATACAATGGAAAGAAGCCAGAAATAGAAGACAGTATAACAAATGATCTGGATGAAATAAAAGAAGCATGTAGTGGGACAGAGGAAGGTCAGAAGTTGGGTGTGGTCAAAGGAAAATTTGACATAGAAGTTGAGCGTAAAAAAATTGCTAGAACCTCAAACAAGGGACCAAGGAAGAGAAGTAAAAAGGTTCTATTTGGAGAAGGTATGCTAGCAAATTTTTTTAGGCCATGGCCTGCGTATTAAGTAATACTTGAATAATAGCATATAAGTCCAAAAGTGGGATTTGCTTCCTTTTATTTTTTATTTTGTGATGCAAATTCTTATTTGTAATTGGGTATGTAACTTTGAATTAGTGCACCCCTAGTGTTTTCCCAATTAATATTTCAAAAGTTAATTAATTGACTAGTATACTAATAGGAAGCTAATAGGCTAGCAAGGCACCATTACTAAGTAATCTAAGAATACTTGTACTAATGTCTTGCCCTTTTGTGTAATATTTAGATGATTTAACATGGAGTTGAATAGTAGACCAACTATATGAAGTGATGGTGGTTAGCTCTATGACTAACAATTAGTTAAAGGGTGTTCGGTGGGGCAGTTGGCTTGGTCACTATACTTCTTTGTAGCCTCGCCTCAAAACTTTTAACTTTTCATATTGATCTTCATGAAATCCAATGTCTGTTAAATGTCTCATATTAGAAATGTGTTAATAGAATAATTTATAAGGCTTATAATGATAGAAAATTGATAATTCTAGCTAGAGCTAGACTTTTATAATAAAGGTTCAGGTTTTGAATATCATGATTTAGCTAGAGCATGTTTATTTCTTTTGTAGGTGAAGATGCCGCTTTTGATGCCTTGCAAACTCTAGCAGATTTATCCTTGAGGTTACCAGAAACACCCATTGATACTGGTACGAAATTTCTGTTTTGACCAACTAGCCATCTTAATTTTATCTTTTAGGGGATAATACACAAGATTTCAATTGGTATGGTACTGACTATTCTATGTTTATTCTTTTAAGGTGCTTATTAGAGTTATATCTATAACCTTGACAGAGAAAATAGTAGATTTGACATTGCTTACTTGTATTGATGGTGTATTGTAAACAATGACACCAAAGTTAATAAACGTATTCATTAAATGTAAAGTTACCATTTTAGTTGGAAAGATGCACAGAGTCCAATAATTTTTTTTAATTGCTTCTCTACTTGATGAATCTACATGGTCTACTAAATATAGGTCATAATTGAAGAAAATGATGATCATCTCTTATGCTGCAATAGATATTAAACGCCACTGCATTTGAATGATGATCTTTTATACTTTAGGATGTTTTTGTCATTTTTAGATTCTTATTTTAGTATCTTTTGTGATCTTCTCCTTTTTATTTACATTTTTTTTCTTTTTATGTTTCCCATATTTTAGGTATCTTTTGTTTTTCCTTCCTGACAATATATCCATTGGTTAGTAGTGGAATTATGGTTACTTTAATTATATGCTTTCATTGTTTAAAGTGTGCGATTTGATGTGTAGATTCTTGAGCCTGCTGAAATTTTCCTTTGTATTAGGAGAAAGCTAAATATTTGGCCTTCATACCAAATTTACATAAGATTTTCTAAATTGCTTTAGATGTTTCTCTCTTATTGTAGTGTAAGAGTTTGCATCCTAATGACAATGTCAATTTTTTTTCGCTTTTGTATTTTGAATAAAAAATGATACTTGCCTTATTTTATTTCTCCGTCTCACTATTTTTACCATGGAGATCAATTATATCGCTTACCAATATAGTGTGATAATCATTTCATTCTTTCAATATCACCAGTGGTACTAGACTAATATGCATCCAAAATTTTGCGTTGTGTGTCTATTAGAGTCCTCTGTGCATGTTGAGGAAGAAAATGTTGGAATTGTTGCCAAATCTAAGTATAAAGGACATCACTCATCTTCTGGAGCTAAGGTAACCCCAGTGAAGAAATGCAAACAGGGAAAGGCTTTACCTAGTGGTGTTGTTACTGCTCCAGAAAAAAAGGATGGAATGCATAAGGTTAATGCTGTCATCCATAAAGGAAAGAAGTCTTTGCCATCTAAAGTAAGTATTGCATACTTAAACTATGCCAATTAATTCTTTTTTCTTTTTGTTACTTTTCATCTTACTCTATGCATGTTGTGACCATACATGAGTTGCTTGCAAGTTGCAGATTCCAGAAAATGCCAACTCCACAAGTAATCATCTGGATGAAATTGAGAAAATTGAGGTATGTTGGTACTTTTTTGCTTTTTTTGAATTGTTCTATGTGATATTGAATAACTTAATATTTGATATGCATGACTAGAGCACAATTTTTAAGCAAATAAGTAAACTCAAATGCAACGTATATATTACCTAGGTAGTTAATTTTTAAGTAATTTCCCAATTACATCTACACACTTTTGGGGTCCTAACGTGCTAGAGCAATTTGCTTTGACATCCAATCAATCACTCTTGAATATTATAGTTTCAACAATATTGGAGGAGTTGATTGTTGAAGACATCTTAAAGTTTTGTTCCATTGGTAAAAGCTTTTCCCTTTGCCTTAACAATATATTTGCTTCTCACACTATGTCCAGGACCTTGGACCATGAAATGTTGGGAGCTATCATTGATCTTATTAGGCTTTTAACTATTTATAACTACCCTTTGTTATTATATTCCTTGGTTTTATATCTCGTTACATGACTCTGTACTTGGAAGGCCCCTAATAGCCTTGCTTCCACTTTTGAAAGATTTCCTCACTTATCTACCTATATTGTTAAATAGAAACGAATAGAGCTTGTTGAAAGAGAACTCTGGATATCAATACGTAGTTTGTTTTGAGTGAATAAAGTAAGTCTTATTACTTTCCTACATTCCCATATTAAGAATGCAAGAAACAGTCTTGAAAGAAAATTTACTAACAAACTAATAGAATCTAATCCTATCTGGATGCCAAACAAAATCAACTAACAGCTAGTAGACTTTTTATAGGAACTTAAAACAATACTATTTAGACACCAATTGCAAATTCATCCGAACTTCCTTCCTACTCTTCCTATAGGTAAAACATCTCTAAACATGGTGAAAGGCACTGCTTCATTGAATTAGGTTCAGAAATATGGACTTGATCTTGTTGCCTAGTTGTAACATTTCCCACCTCATCAAGAAGGGGCTTGCCCTTGGGCACAAATTAGGGATTGTGTCACAGCATAATAAAGGCTAGCTCCCCTAAAACATTTGTGGGAGAGGGATCATTCCAATGGAGAAGGACTTGATGTGCCTGCATTGGTAGGACAATCCAAATTTTCCTTAAAAAGGGGTTGGACTTCACCTTTGTGGACAATTGGTAGGCGCAAGTGAGTAGAAGGGGGTTGGACTACACCTTTGTGGGACAATTGGCAGGTGCAAATTAGTAGGTTGGTGACCTAGAAAAATCTGGAAGCTGCAAATCAGGAGATTCATTAATCTTTTTCTTGATTTCTTCAAAGGCTTTAGTTACTATCTTTGACCAAGTAAACTATCCTTCCTTCATACAATCAGTTTTGGGTGCCATTATGGTGATGAAGTTATGAATAAATCGCCTGTAGATATAGGCCATGAAAATTCCATATCTTTTGCATATCCTTTGGAATAGGCCAGTCAAGGGTAACCTTAATTTTTCTTCTTAGTAGGATACAATAAAACCAAAAAATCCAATACTTGGCTGCATGAAAGAACACTTCTTTAAATTGATATAAAATTTCTCTTGCCTCTAAACTCTCAAGACTTGTTAAAGATGTAGTAGGTGGTCTTCTGTGGTCTTGTTATATGTGAATATATCATCAAAATATACAACCAAAAGTCTTCCTATAACTGTTTGAGATACTTAATTCATCACTCTTATAAAAGTGTTAGGTGCATTTGGGAGTCCAAATGGCGTAACCAATTGTTCATAAAGCTTCTCTTTAGTCTTGAAAGCCAGTTTGCATTCGTCCTGGGTTTGATTTTGATTTGATGTTACCCACCTTGTAAGTATATTTTGGTAAAGGTAGTACGTTCAATGAACATGTTCAGCATTTTATCAAGGTGAGGGATTGAAAACTTATACCTTACTGTGATCTTGTTTATCATCCAATAATCAATGCACATTTACCAACTTTAGTCCTTTTTAGGAGTCAATAATGTTGGAACTGTACACGAACTAAGACTATCTTGAATAACTCCTTTTTTCAGCAATTCCCCCACTTGTCTCTTCAATTCTTCATTCTTAGTATGATTTAAGTGATAAGTTGGAGATTTAGTTGAGTAGATCCATGTACTAAGTCAATAGCAAGTTGAATATCTCATAAAGGAGGTAATTCATTTGATAAATCATCTAGTGTAAGGTTTGAAAAATGACCTAGCAGTTCACCCACTTTTTTTTTTTTTTTTGATAATGCAACGGTTGTTTTTGGTGCTGTTTCTATTAATTTCCTCACTACTATTGCAAATGCAATTCCCTTCTCCTCGCTGACAGCTTCAACTCTCTTTTTTAAGAATGTTAAGAGGCCTTTTTTTTTTGGCATTATAGATGCCTTGTTATTTTCTCTTTTTTGTTCTATCTTTTCCACCTTTATAGCTTCAAAATTATCATCTTTCCATGAAACATAAATTGATAGGTGTTAGCTTTTCCAAATTGTTGCACATCTCAATCATAAAACTATGTTAGACCAAGTAAAATGTGGGGTAATTTCATAGGAATGTCATCACACCAAATAGAATCTTCATATATTTCTAATTTAAAAGACGCCAAGCACCTTCGAGCATTCAGTATAATGCTATCATCTACCCAAGCAACTTTGTGTGGATGTGGATGTTTTTTTGAAAGTAAATACCACATTCATGCCACTTCCTCTATCAATGATAAACTTATATACTTTGTCTTGACATCTAACTTGAGTAAAGAAAATAGCATTATGAAGCCATTCTTCTTGTTCTTCCATCTTGGTGGTTGTAAGTATGCGTCTTACTAGATTAAGATTTGTAAGACTAACTTATTCATTACTAGAGCCTCCTTCCAACTTCTCTCTAGCTTCATGTTCACACACACATTCATTAGATTCTTTCTCTTCATCCATCATGTGCAAACCTCTGTGATATATGTTGTTGTGTAGTATCTAGTCACATGATGACTCACAAAAAAAAAAAAAAGAACTCTTTTCCCTTAATGGAGTTTTTGTCCCTTTCTAAGCGTTATGGTTGCTGTTAGAAAATTTGTACTTGACAAGCTTCTGTCAACTATTTTTACGAAAAATTTGGTCTACTTTCCTATTCATCACAATGCCCTTTAAAAATAGGCTTAGGAAAATAATAGACTTTTTAAATAAGATTACTACTGCCTAAATGAGACAACATTGCAATTACTCCCTATTCAAGTTGATCTTGTATATTTTCTTTCTTAAGAACGCATTTTGCATATCATTACTCCCCTGGACAAAGCTTGTCCTCAAGCTCAAACTCGGGGTAACTCCATATATCCTGGCCTTCTTTCATCCCCATCCTTCGTCCTCTTCTTTGGATATTCTACTAATGGAGATTTCCACCTCCTACTCTTGGTTAGTTGGGTAAGGGAGCTAGTACAAGCAACCAACTACTCCAAATGCTTCTAGTACTCCTCCATAGTCCCACTTTTCATTATTTTGATACTTCTCCTAGCGTGTTTCTATGAATTGTCTGTCCAAAACATAAGTTACACTTGGTTTTGTATCCTTCCCATGTCAATTGCTGCCTGTCCTTCTCTGACTTGATGAACCATACTTGTGCATCCCTTTCCACTTGGAAATAAGCCAATTCTGCCTTGTCCTCATCTGGAGTTTGTTGATGGCAGAAGAAGTGCTCATATCAACTTAGCCAAGGGGTTTAGAAGTGCTGTTGTATTGAGGGAAATCCAACTTTTTGTACTTGGATATGAAATTCGCTCCTTTTCTATTCTTTACCCTATGCTTTTTCCTTCCTTTTTTATTATTAGCTTCTCTATGATTTCCTTTGTTTGTTGCCTATTTCTTTTTTGGTGATTTCAGTTAGTCTAACTGTCATCTCCTCTTTTCTTTTTCCCTTTCAACTTTATCCTTGCTCGGTCCTCCTGATACATTGCCATGAAAGCCTCAATCTGTTGCTGAGTGATTCGAGAGTCCTCCATCACCAACTGCTTTGATACCAAATTGTTATGGTCCCTGGTTCTGAATTTGGTTAAAGGTATCTGTAGTTCAAACTCCCTTAGTAGCTCTACTGGCACGAGCTTGGAAGACTTCATCGCTTGTCTACCTATCTTGTTAAGTAGAAAAGAATAGATCTTGTTGAGAGAGAACTCCAAATCTCAATAAGTAGACTGTTTTGAGTAAAATAAAGTCTATCTTATTACTTTATTGCCTTCTCTTATGAAGAATACAAAATACTATCTTCAAGCAAAATCTACTAACAAACTAACAGACTCTTTGTTATAGAAACGAAAAAATAATCCTTTCTAGATGCCAAAGGAAATCTGCCAATAAACTAATAGACTCTTTACTATAGAATTAAGAAAATAATCTATCTAAATACCAACTGCAAATGCATTCAAACTTCTTTCCTACTCTTCTGATGAGTAGAATGTTTGTAAACACGGTGAAAATGCATTACCTTCACCGAATTTGGTACTTGATCCTGCTGCCCAGCAGTAACAATCACCTTAGTTTTAAAAAAAAAAAACTTTAATGAGTCTAAAAAGGAAGATTTTGGCCTTGTTCGGCAGTGGTTAGTTATTGGGTGACTACTTTATTTTTAGTTTTACTTTGATTATACCTCTCTTAGGATATGTTTATCAATGTATTACAGAAGAATATTTGCTTGATTATCTTGTTTTTTTCCTTTGTTTCTTGATTGGATTGGTGTCCTCAAATTCTTTTACATTGGTTCGGTAAGCTAGAGAAACTCTGGGTCTTATTTCACCTAATATCAATCCCTGTTATCTTACATTTCCTCCGGTCGCCTGATTTTGTGGGTACTACTATTTTCTAGATAAAAGTTTATATTATTTCTGTTGGCATAATCTATGTTTTGAATAAATTTGACAGTAAATGCTAACATTCTCATGTTTGTGCATACCTATAACAGGGGAAAGTAGTGAAACCTCCTGAATGTACTTCTTCTAGTTCTGATCATGGAAGAGAGTCAAATGATTCGGTCCCATCTGCTACAAAGGTTTTATCTTCAAGCCAATTCAATTTGCCTACCAAAGTGAGGAGTAGGCGCAAACTAAATACACCTAAATCATTTGTTGAGAAAGATGTGAAGTCCATGAAGAATATTACTGAAGGACGGTCTGCTGATGTTTTGCCTCCATTCCATAATAGAGCACTGAATCTTAAGGTTAGATATGCTAGGTATATATGGAGTTCAGTTTTTACTAAATCTGGTAAGTTTTGATGTTTATATTTCAAGTTACAGGAAAAGCTTTCTAATTGCCTCTCATGGTATCAAGTACGGAGATGGTGCGTGTTCGAATGGTTTTACAGTGCAATTGATTACCCATGGTTTGCAAAAAGGGAGTTTGTGGAATACCTGGACCACGTTAGATTGGGTCATATTCCACGATTAACTCGTATTGAATGGGGTGTAATAAGGAGGTTTGTGGCTTTTGATCATTTCTCATGTGGCCAACTTATACTGCCCTCATGATTGATTCTCAGCATTTTGTCCACATAACACTTCTCTGCAATTATCTACATTTGCAGTTCCCTTGGCAGACCTCGAAGATTTTCTGAACAATTTCTGAAGGAAGAGAAAGAGAAACTTAATCAGTACCGAGAATCTGTTCGAAACCATTATGCAGAACTTCGTGCTGGTACCAAGGATGGACTTCCAGCTGATTTAGCTCGACCTTTATCAGTGGGACAGCAAATAATTGCCGTTCATCCAAAGACAAGAGAGATTCATGATGGAATTATATTAACTGTTGATCATAATAGGTGCCTGGTACAGTTTGACCAACCTGAGATAGGGGTCGAATTTGTCATGGTATTTCATCTTTCTTTGTTCAAAATTTGCATAATTATTTTATTAATTTCTTGACTGAATATTTAATAAACATTCCATTCCTGTTGTCCAGTTACCGTTTTCCGTGTTCAATTGTCAACAATTTTTTACCACTATTTTACTGCAGGATGTTGATTGCATGCCTTTAAATCCATTGGAAAATATGCCTGCAACACTGACTCAACAAAATATTGTTCTCAATAAATTCATTGATAACTTCAAAGAGCTCAAAATGACTGGAAAATCAGTAGACGGGAAGATGGACAGTTACACAAATCTGGCCCCATGTGAGCACCTGGAGAATGCCAATGGTCCCCAGCATACTTTCCCTTCAACTTTACATAAGGTCGGCAGTTGTTGGAATTTAATTATATTTTTCTTGTCACTTGGCCAACCTTAAACACATCAGAAGTTTTAGTAATGAATCGTTCAAAAATTCATTCTTTGTTGTTGCCTAGTTGCTTAAGCTGTTGGGTTACTTAGGCCTTTGTGAGAGAAGCTGTTGGATAGTATTTTCTTCTGTAATTTTTAGTGTCTTTAGATGTTAATAGTGCTTGTCTTGTGGGAAGATATTAGATGTTAGTTGACTAACATCATCAGCTTTCGAGAGGGTGTGTTTTCTTTCTGCCTCAAGTATACTATTGAGTCTTGAAATTGAGAAGTATTGAATTAAACATTCTTTATCTATAAATCAGACTAATGCTACTCGGGATTGCTAACCTTCATCTCAATAATTCCATAGCCTTGTTTGCCACAACTGTAGTTTGGCATTTCAAGCAGGTTGTCTACTTTTTATCTGAGTGAGTTTTTTTTTGGCCAGGGGGATTCTGTAATTTCTAATGCACAAATCGGACATGGCTTGGGAAAAGTTGTTGACATCCAACAGGCAGTCAAATATCAGCCTTCTATTCTTGCACAAGTCCAAGCAAAGGAAGCTGATATCCATGCACTTTCAGAATTAACTCGTGCTCTTGACAAAAAGGTCTTATTACTTGTTAATTAGTATATCCCAGGACTTTGATGTTTCCTAGTGTTGTAATAGTTTCCTGATTGCGATTGAGGTGTACATCTCTTTTTAGTTTTACCCTATTTTTTCCCTTGAGAAAGTTTATGAAAAATAATGCAAAATTTGAAAACTGATATGTGCAATGTTGAATCTCAACTTTGCTGTTTATGTCATTAGCTTTGTTACGTGTTTATGTACTCTCAGCTGCCACTGGAATAGCTTCTTATTTCATGTGCTGTAATACCTATGTGTCATATACTAATTGCTGTCATCATAGCCATTGATGAGGATTTGCATTGGCAGGAGGCTGTTGTGTCTGAATTAAGGCGTTTGAATGAGGAGGTTTTGGAAAACCATAATGATGGAGAAAACTCTCTCAAGGATTCAGAGCTTTTTAAGAAGCAGTATGCTGCGGTACTTTTACAGTTGAATGAAATCAATGAGCAGGCACGACTAATAGTAGAAAATTGAGATACTTTTGATTTTTTCTGCTCGCGTTATTACAGCAACTTATGACTTGATAACTTGTGCAGGTTTCTTCTGCCCTCTTTTGCTTGAGGCAGCGCAACACATATCAAGGGATCCCATTTGTGTCATTGAAGCCTATGGAAAGTGTAGTCGAACAAGTTGGTCACTATAGCTCCTGTGATCATTCTGGAGGTGACATCAAAGAATCAGGATGTCATGTGGTTGACATTGTTGAGACTTCGAGAGTAAATGCCCGAACAATGGTTGATGTGGCTATGCAGGTAAGACAAGCTGTTCTCTTCTTATCTTGGTGTCCACCAGGCAGAAATTTGGTGTATACGATGCATTTTAGGAACTAGTCTTCTATACCTAACTAGTTTGGGGTTTAATGTGTTCACCTTCAAATATAAGCACGTTTATCTTGTAGGAAGTATATTTTCGAAAGTAATTATTTTAACAAGCAATGATAGAACAGTTGGATCTGCCTTAGCTTAGGTCTTTTCATTAGATAATTCTTCATAGTTGGGGAATGTTGCATCTTGGTGAAAATTCCAGCACTGCAAAAGCGGTCAATTATGATCTGTTGGCTAGGGGGAAATTGAGTTGTAAGAAAATATCTAAAGCTTTATTTCTTGGGAGAATCTATGAGTTATGTACAGAATATCTAGAAAGATTGATTCCAGATGGTTGATTTGGATAGGGTATAAACAAGCAGCTGGCATATTACTTCATCAGTTCTAATCTGTCTTAATTATTCAGGCAGTATCAGTTTTCAAAAAGGAAGAAAGTGGGTTGGAGAATGTGGAAGAGGTTATAGACTATGTGAATAATCAGCTTTCAGCACGTGACTTGAGCATGCCAGCCATGACGTCTTCAACTCCTGCAAGGTCAGTTCGCAGTACTTGGGCATCTGAAGATCAGTTGAGTTCTTCCACAATCAATCACAATGCTCATGACCAAAATAAAGCAAAGATCCCTTCAGATCTGATTGCCCAATGTGTAGCTACCTTACTCGTGATTCAGGTAAGTAGTTGTTTCGTGGGATACCAATTGATCTGTATGTGTAGAGAAAAAAATGATGACTTTGTTGATTGCAGAAATGTACGGAACGGCAGTTTCCACCGAGTGATGTAGCCAGGGTACTAGATTCCGCTGTTACAAGTTTGAAGCCTTGTTCTTCACAAAACCTTCCAATTTATGCCGAGATTCAGAAATGCATGGGAATAATCAGGAATCAGATATTAGCACTCATACCTACTTAGCTTTTTTTATTATTTTTTATCTTAAGGTCTTTTCTTTTTTCTACCATTGGGAAATTAAGTGTACACTACACGCTTCATCATATAATCACAAATGTAACTTTTCGAATACATCGTAATAAATCCGGCACGTACCACTATCCTACTTAACTGGTGTCAAAAATGACCTAATTGAGTCTCACATCGTTAACCCAGTACTCTTGGATATCCCCTGTCACCAAATTTACAACTGCTTTCTACTTTGTCAGCAACCTGTATCATATCAATCAAAACTTGCAACCCCATCAAACATATAGGAGAAGAGTACATAGGCAAAGCTTTTGTTTCTCCTGTTTCCTCCGCGTAGAAATCTCCACCTTGTCTTCCTCAGAAGAGCCCTGCAGACTATGCTTATGACCAAACAGAGAGTGCTCAACGAAAGCGTATCAACGACTAAAGGTACGTTGAACCCATCCATTTTCGTTAAAGGAATCTACGTGATGAACAACTCTTCCAGAATTGGAAATGTCAAAATCGGGAAAGTCACTCCCAAGTTTCGCATAATGGCTTCTTATCACAACCAAGGTAACCACCTTGCATCTCAAAAGCACGCCATAAAAGCATGCAAACCTAAACAATGTAGCTTATTCCCGGTATGCTGACCAACCAAATCAGTATTTTTCACTAAAATGCAAGGCACTGAGGATTTGAGGTCACCGACAAGGAAAAAGTCATGAATTGACTGTTATTCTGAGGAGTCTGTATTCGGGAGATGATCCTATAGAACCCAAGGAATTTCTTTTAAAACAACGTCTAGAGAGATATTGAATCACATCACACAACCACCAAATTACAGTCCATCATAGACAATGGGATGGAATTACTTTAAACGCGGTGAGAATTTAGACCATCTTGTGAAAAGACAGCGCTGCAGAACTTGCCAAAATGCAATGCTCCAACACAAATTTAACTGTTTAGATCATAACAGGCTTGCTAAAAGAAAATGCGGATGAAATGTAAACAGGAGTTACAAAGGTATTGCCTATGTTTTCTTTGATGGATGCAATGGAGCAATCTTTATGATAATTCCTCAAATTAATATGTCTGACACCTGCAGCATAATGAATATTATAAACAAAATTTCAGAAACGGCATGAATATGGCATAGAAGATTCGGCATGAATCGTGGAGACTGATCATTCAACCACAAAGCACTTCAAATGATATTCAAATCCTACAGTCCATTGGCAATCCGAGTCCTATATCCTCAACTAATCAATGAAGCGACTTGACCAAGCTTCCAACAATATTGAATCAAATAACTAAAAACCACGTTTAAAAAACTTGAATTGACTATCGTGTGATAGGGAGAACTATAGAGATTGCATTATTTACATATATAGTAGAGTTACAACAGTAGGCTACCTCCTGGAATTAATTTCTAGGCCAAAATAATATCTATGTTCTGAATGAATCCCGCCTCTCTCCCCTAGGTTCCATCTATATGTTGTACCCTACAATCCACAACACAATCTCTTTCTAAAACTAACTCCTAATAACCTGCCTATGTGGCTACGAATGTAGGTTTGGATGGGCTTAGGCTACTGAACTATGGGCTGATTACTAACAATTCCCTCCTCCTCAGTAGGTTCCTTGTCCTCAAGGTGAATAAAAAGGAAACTGCCCTTTGATGAATTCTGCATCCTCCTAAGTAGGGGCGGATTCAGAAATTTTTTTAAGTGGAGGCAAAATTTTAATGGAATCAATTTTTTGTGTGGAGGCAAAACTGAACATAATAATTTTTTTACATAAAATTTTTTCAGGACAATGGGAAATTTTTTTGGGGGCAAGTGGGGGCAAGTGGGTGGATCCACCCCTGCTCCCAAGTTGCTTCTTCCGCTGGTTTGTCTTTCCATCGAACAAGCCACTGGAGAGTGCTTCTGTCCTTAGACTTAGACATGCGTGAGGCTAAGATTGCTTCTGGTTCATCCAAGTCTTTATGGTCCATCTCCAACCCTTAAGGTAGATTGTGCTCGACAGAATGGTCACCCACGACCTTCTTTAGCTAGGAACCTGTCCCACCTTTCCAATGATCTTGAAAGGTACATAATATCGTGCCGAAAGCTTAGGACATATCCTTCTTGCAACAATGGGCTGCCTATGTGGTCTTAGTTAAACAAAGACCAAGTCTCCCACCTGAAAATATACCTCTCTTCTGTGAATGCCGGCAGATTTCTTCATCATAGACTGTGCTCGCCATAAGTTGTGTTTGAGTTGGCACAGGGCTTCATCTATATCAACCAAGGCTAACGCCACTAATTCCACTTGAGTTTCCCCTTGAGAAAACTACAGCAAGGTAGGTAGAAGGCGACCATAGATGACTTCAAAGGGAGTCCTCCTAGACGAAACATGGTAGCCATTGTTATACCAATATTCAGCCCAAGCTAATGAATAAGACTAACTTTTAGGTTGTTCAGAAGTGAAGCAACTAAGATAGGTTTCTAGACACCTATTAATCATTTCCATTTGTCCATCCATTTGCGGATGGTAGGAGGAACTCATCTTCAATGTTGTTCCTTGTAGTTTGAACAACTTCTTCCAGAAATTACTAGTGAAGAGTGGGTCTCTATCATTTAATATGGAGCTAGGAATATCATGCACTCTCACAACCTCTCGAATGAATGTTTCAGCCACTGTTTTAACAATGAATAGATGCTTGAGGAGTAAGAAATGGGCATACTTTGATAAACAATCCACTACCACCAATATAACTTCAAAACCGTTAGATTTAGGAAGTTCTGTAATAAAGTCCATGGAGAATTCATCCCAAATTAGTTGAGGTATAGGTAGGGGTTGCAAAAGTCCAGTGGGAGCCATTGTCATATATTTATTTTTCTGACAGGTGACACATTCACGCACATACTTCTGAATTGAGGACTTCATTCCAAGCCAAAACACTTCGCAAGCTAACCTCTTGTAGGTCTTAAGGAAACTAGAGTTCCCCTTGAAGGTGAGGCATGGTACTCATGCAGAAACTGAGGAATTAACACTGAAGTGGCTGAAAGGACTAATGTATTTTTGTAGAATAATATGTCATCCCTTAAATGGTAATCAGGTTTAGAATTGGGGTTTTGTTGGAGTGCTATCATGAGTGAGTTTAGCTTGGTATCCTCCTTGACCTCTCATTGTACTACATCCATATTAAGCCGAAATGGAGCGAAAATTGCTGAAAACAATAACCTGTCATCTTCAACCCTTGATAGAGTGTCTGCTGCACCATTTTGCTTTTTGGGTTTATAGATCACTTCAAAATCCAAACCTAACAATTTAGCTTGCCAACATTGTTGATCTATAAAGGGAATCTGCTTGTCCAATAAGTGCTTCAAGCTCTTATGGTCGGTATAAACCTTGAAATGCCTCCCTGTTAGAAAGTGTTTCCAATGCTGAATGGCCATTATTACTGCCATCACTTGTTTCTCATAAATTGATTTAGAATACGTTGATTCAGCCAAAGCCTTGCTGAAATAGGCTAGTGGGCAACCCTCTTGAATTAGGATAGCACCCAAGCCTCTTCCCGAGGCATCACATTCGAGGGAAAATTCCTTGGAGAAGTCAGTAAAGCTAGGACTGGTGATGAAGTCATCCTCTTCTTTAATTCTTCAAAAGCTTCTTGGGACTCCTTTCCATAGCTGAAACCATCTTTCTTTGTGAGTTCAGTAAGAGGTTTGGCAATTTTACCGTAATTTTTGACAAATTTCCGATAGTACCCGATGAGTCCAAGGAACCCTATTACATTCTTAGGAATAGACCACTCCAAAATACCTTTGATTTTCGATAGGTCCATTGCTACCCCTTCACATGAGATAACGTGGCCTAAGTACCCCACAGATTGCTTTCCGAAAATGCACTTCCTCTGATTAGCCAACAACTAATTGTCCAGTAACAATTTTAACACACAAGCCAAATGCTCTAAATGTTGACCCCAATCTAAACTATAAACTAGAATATCATCAAAGAAAACTAAAACAAACTTCCATAATAGAGGTTTAAAAATTGAGTTCATGGTGGATTGAAATGTAGCCAGTGCATTCATGAGACTGAAGGGCATCACTAGATACTCATAATGCCCCTCGTGAGTTCGAAATCCTGTTTTATAGATGTCCTCCTCCTTGCCCCTGAGTTGATGAAAACTTGATCTTCAATCAACCTTGGAAAAGTATCTAGCTCCATGTAATTCCTCCATCAACTCATCCACTATTGGAATTGGGAACTTGTCGAGCATTGTGAGCTTATTTAAAGCTTGGTAGTCGACATACATCCACCCTGACCTATCTTTCTTCTTGACAAGGATAACAGGACTTGAGAAAGGGCTGATACTAGGCCTGATAACTCTAATTTCCAGTAAATTTCGAATCTGCCTCTTAATCTCATCCTTGTGATGGTGTGCGTGTCTATATAGACAAATATTCACGGGTTCTGCTCCATCATCATCATACCCTAAAGTCCCGCACTGAAGCAGGGTCTGGGGGGGCTGATAGTACGCAGCCTTACCCCTACATTGTAGAGAGGCTGTTTCTAGTAGGCTCACATGCATATGTGACATGATAATAGAGAATAGGGTATAAGGAATAAATATGTAAAGATTGGTAGTACATTCATATATATACCTGATGGTAACCATAATCTGCCATTACCTTTTGCCTTGCCAAGACCAACTTTTCTTGTTGCTATCTGTGCTATGAGTCTTCCCTGATCAGTGCCCTGAGAGTGCGGCAATCCTACGGTTTTATTCGTCTAGCGTAGGAATCTCCCCATACACCTGAAAAAAAAACAAGTTCTGCTCCATTCTTCAAGTTAATTACATGGTCATGAGCCCTCCTAAGTGGTATCTCCCTTGTTTCTTGAAAAACCGACTTAAACCTGAATAGGACAGGCCGCAACTCCTCTTATTGACCTGCATCCAAGGTTCCCATCTCTCAGATAAGGACCCACCAATTCTCATAGACCACAACAACCCCTTTACTTCCAATTCCTGATGTTTTAAAATCTGTTGTAGAGCATGAGGAGAAAAGGCCTGCATGTTAATTCCCTGCAAGGTGATCTCTATCCCCTTTCGATCAAATGACATATACATCTTCTTCCAGTCAACTTGCACCACCCCTAATGTTTCTAACCATGCAATGCCTAGGGTTATATCGGCCCTCTAGTGTCAAAGACATAGGCATTTACACTAAACTCTTCTCCATTCAGCTCCAATTTTATCACCTGGCAAATTCCTTATGAGAAGGACCGATGTCCATCTCCCAATCTAACTCCGAATGTTCTAGTTGGTGTAATGGTAATACCCATAGCTTCAACCAACCTGCTAGACACAAAGTTATGGCTAGCTCTACTATCAACCACAATGACAATAGGCATTTCATTAAGCTTTCCTATCAAGACCATAGACTTCATAGGTGAGGATTGATCCTTCCCTAATTCCCTGAACTCAACTGAATTGCACACTAACTCCCAATCTTCTTGCTGCTCCTCAACCATTATCGCTTCTTTATTACTTAATCCAATGTCTGCTTCTTCACCCTCCCAAACAATTAATCTTTAATCTTTATCTGGACATCGGTGAAGTGGACCAAAAGTTTGGCCACACTTAAAGCACAACCCTTTGACCTTCTCTTCATAAGTTGTTCGTTGGACAAATTCCTTGCTTCCCTTCATTTTGAACCTCCTAGCCGATGACCTTCAGTCATGGTGCCTCGGTTCTTGTTGGGTAGCTCCCTCGCCTCACTCCTGGCACTACCAGCTATGTTGATTGGCTGAACTGGACGCTGGGTGTTAGAAGTTCCCAGTCAAGACCCATAACTTGGAAGAAATTTTCTGGGCTTGTTTGTCCATTCTCCCTGTCATATTACCCCTTCCACAACTAATTCCCTCTCCACCTTTCGTGCGATGGAGATGAGTCAAGCTCAAGTTGGAGGATCATGGGTTCGAACCCTGTTCCTTATTTCCTCACGTAATCCACCCAAGAAGCAACTCATGTACCACTTTTGGGCAAATGACCTATTTGTGATGCCACCCTCTCAAACTCATCAATATATGCATCTACTGATCCTTGCTGGGAGACTGACTTCAGCTGCTCTATTGGGCCACCTTTATCCTTGCCCCCGTAACGATCAAACAATAAACACCTAAACTGCTCCCAAGTCATGCATGGGTCGAACTCATGTAGAGTCATAAACCAATACAGTGTAGTACCTTCCATACAAATTTAAATTATCAGTGAACGAAGTTTAGAAGGAATTTTGTGAATCATAAAATATGATTAAGCTTGCATTACCCATGCGAATGGGTTATCACCGTGGAACTCCGAGAGGTCAACCCGTCGTGCTGCATTTCTATACTCCTCCCATGCATGCTCTGTAGCAACTGAAGAAATATGGTCACTTTGTCAGTGGTTCCTAGCCCCCTGCAAGCCACTTGTGGATCTATCACTGCCTGCGGAATTTGAAGCGTGGTGTGCGGGTCTGTCGCCACCAGCAGAAGACGATGCATGGTAGGTAAACGCCGGTGGTCCTTCTCCTTCACCACCCACATTATGTTTTTGCAGGTTTTTTTGCCATCAAAGTCTAGAACCCATCTCTCAGCTCCGATTGCAATGGAATTTGAGATTTGGCAAGTGTTTCTATGCTAGCCATCAAAGAACTGAGTTGTATTCGTAGGTCCTTCAAGGTGGTTTCATGTGACTTAACCATTCCCTTTTGGGCTGAGAGGGATGATTCTTGTCTCCTAAGAGACGCCTCTACTGCAGATACCCTAGCTTTCATTCTGGTTTACATACAATCTCTACCCACTGGGTCTATCAATGAAAGCACCAATTGATAGGGAGAACTATAGAGATTGCATTATTTACGTATATAGTAGAGTTACAGCAGTAGGATACCTCTTGGAAATAGTTTCCAGGCCAATCCAATGTCTATGATCTGAATGAATGAATCCTGCCTCTCTTCCCTAGGTTCCATCTATATGTTGTACCCTAAAATCCACAACACAATCTCTTTTTATAACTAACTCCTAACAACCTGCCTATGTGGCAATTGTTCCCTTCCCCATCTTACCCTTACGAATGTAAGTTTGGATGGGCTTAGGCTACTGAACTATGGGCTGATTACTAACATCATGTTTGTCCCAGCACTCCAAATCCGAAGACTCCACGTCTTTTTGCTTCTACTTGAACAAGTATTTAAGACATGAATCCAACAACGAAAAGGGAAACTGGGAATTGATATCACAAGAAGAAGAAACAACGTCTTTAGTGCTATGGATGGTCAATTCAAGAAGTTGGGGGTGGGGTGTAGGGGTGTTCAATGTATGCCAAACCACTGTGGTCTTGAAGCTCTCTCTCAAAAAGTTTAGCCAAAGTTGTTGCTTTGTTGGTCTTTAATGATCCACTAGAGTAAGTCAACCTTCACATGACATTTTATGCACTTACAATGGCAAGTGGAGCGTATACAGATGAAACCCATTGATGGTGAGCCAAAGAGATACATATATACAAGAGGGGAAAAAAAGAAAAAAAGAAATAAAAAGTTTATAAAATAGAGACACAAAAAAACTAAAACTTCATTTTTGGGAGTGTGAAGAAGAGGAAGGAGGTAGAGGAGCTAATTTACTCTCTCTTAAGTGTCTTCTTTCTTCTTTGTTTAGTCCCTCTATGTTTCTTTATCTCTCTTATTAGATCTAGGAGCCCAATTTTACAAAAAATCTACATTATGAGCCTAGCAATGAAACATATTTGTGGGTTTTGACACCATACTTTAATCTAAAACTTTAAAACATTAAGTTTACGAGTCATTTCCACTTATATTTCCTTTACTAATTCCATTTCTTTCTAATATAAAATTCCTACTCACACTTAACATCTCAACATCTCCGACCTCCATTTGCCTTTTCTTTACTTGTTTTTGTCTCCAGAATATCTAGTTCAAAGATTTAAACTTTTGCAATCTATTTAGAATATCGTTTTATACTGGGGAAAAATGGTATTCCAAAAGCTATTATTGAACTGAAAATGAATACTAATCTATACTAACTATTTCATTTGGTAGTGGCCAATAAACAAAATTCTAATATTTACTAGGTAATAATTACAATTTCATAAATTAGGAGGATCAAATTAAAAACAAAAAAGAACTAAGGTTAGAATAACCCTAGTTCTTCTGCTCACCAACCAGCAATTATTGTCTTCTCTCATTCCTTTCTCAATGTACTACTCATTTTGTATCTCTTAGTTCTTACTTTTCTGTCCTCGCTAATAGGGGTGTTCAAAAAAACCCGCGAACCTGTGAACCGAACCTGAACCGCATGAACCGAACCTATAAATAAGGTTACCCGAACCTGAGTTCAGGTTCGGTTCGAACCGAACCTAAAAAATCAGGTTCATGGTTCAGGTTCAGGTTTTTAACTTGCGGTTCTAGGTTACCCGAACCTAAACCGAACCTATAGTAGGTTAACCGAACCGAACCTAATTTATAGGTTTGGGTTTAAACCTGAACCTGAAACCCCAAAAACTCTATCATATATTTAGATATAATTTACATAAATATTTTATTATTAACATTTTAATTAATAATTTATTTTAAAGAATAAAGAAATTGTGTTGTGTCTTTAAATCTTTTATCAAATTATCAGCCACTTTCGTCAAATTATCGGTGAAGTTGAAAGGTTTTTTCAAACATGAAAACAAAGGAAAGGTTTTTCCTACCATAAATGAACCATTTAGAAACCCTGCCCTGAGGTCTGCAGACTCTGCACGTCACCGTCCAAAGCAACGATACTCATAGTTCATACAGCCGTCCGTGCCTCCGTGGTTCTGCGACTCTCTCTCGGGTGATCAAGGGTAAGTGAAAATAACGTTACTTTGAGGATGTAGTATTACCGTAGCTTTGTAAATAAGAAACAAAACTAAAAGAAATGTATTACGTGAACGTGATAAACTGAGATTGTGAGGTGAGACGTTATGCAGATTGCAGATTGCAGAGTAGACACGTCATGGCTCCATGCATGTATAATATATTTAGATGTCTTTTCATTTTTGCTTTTCCCTTGTTTATTGTATAATTGAAAAATACTGTTCTTAACACAACAATAAACTTTGACTAAACCTTAAAACTATGAAAAACGCAGAATTGTTCTGGGATTATGAATGGGGGGTGTGTCACGAATATGGTTCTGTTTTGGGCTGTTGTTGGGAGTTTCTGAAAAATCTTTTAGCTGCTTCATTCTTGTCGCTGGTGTTGTGTTTCCTATTGGTAGTTTTGTTACAAGTCTGCTTGATAATAAAACAAGACCAAGTCGATTTCTTTTGAATCTAGAATAAGAACATATGAGTTTTTGTGGACGTTTCTGGATGAAAATTGGTTATGTGTTCTAGTTGCTATATTTGCGTTGTTGTGATGGCTGGGAAAGTGGCGTTTCGTGTTTGTATCGTGGCTGTATGGCGAGGTGAAACAGCAGGCATCGTCGGAATAAGACCCGCGATGGTGCTGCCAAAGCTGCGGCTGCGGCTGTTTGGGCTTGAAAGCGCGGCAGAATGTCCGCCCATCTGCAATGGCCGTGTGGACACGTGAACTGACGCTAGAGGAGCCACCGTGGGTGAGTTGCAGCTGGAGAAGGCTGCAGCTAATGGCTGACGGCGGCAGCTGTTTTAAGATAGATGGCTGCTAGGGTTTTCTCATAATGTTTAAGATTAACAGTGTTGGACGCAAGTTTAGAATGAATTTGTCTGGTCACAAAGATAAGTCCGTTATCGTAATAGAATAAGGTATTCCAAACTTGGTCTTAACTATTTTTTTTCTTGAGAACTGGTCAAATTAAAAAAAATAATTACCTTAATTTTGAAATTAAATTTTAAAATTAAAACTTCTTTTAAATTATGATCGGTTATGGACTTCTTTAGAACTAAATTGCAATGGCCGTGTGGACGCGTGAACTGACGCTGGAGGAGCCCTTATTCTATTATAGTAATAGAATAAGGGTTGTTTGGATATTAGAATAAGGTATTCCAAACTTTGTCTTAAATTAGCGGCAATTTAGTTCTAAAATAGTCCATAACTAAACATAATTTAAAAGGAGTTTTAAATTTAATATCAAAATTGAGGATATTATTTTTCTTAATTTGATTAAGATTATTAATTATATTGAATTCTAGTTAATTTTAGAAAAATAATATCTAAAATTTAAATTAATTAGTTTTAATTAAATTGAAATTAATTAATTAGACTCCTTAAAATTAAGAAAATTGTTTCTTAATTAAATTTATTTATTTCAATTTGACTGAAATAAATTAAAATTTTATTTGTATTTGTTTAGAAAATTATTATGTAATTTATTTAGAAATTGTTTCTTTATTTATAATAATTAATTTTTTTTGTTTATTAGAAAAATTATTTTTTAATAAATAAAAAAATACTCAAGAGTAATAGCAATTTTATTACTTATATGAATTAATTACTTATATCACTAAATATTAAGTACAACTCATAGATAAATTAGTTTTATGAATTAATTAAGTAAATAATTTTACTTTAATATCTTATATAATATTTAAAAATCTATATATTTTTATTAAATTAAATAATTAAAGAATTGTAAAATTAAATAAAAAATTTAATGTTGAGTTTAATTTATATATTAAATTAATTTACCTAATAAATATAAAGAATAGCATAAAATATTAAAATGCTAAAGCAAGGAAAACTCATATGGGGTAAAGTTTTCGGAAAGAAATCGATAAGTGGTAGTGTTACCCACGAGACTTCAAATCATCGGATTCTTGTTTGTTAAACTAATGCATCGAAGGGTTGTTGCTAGTCATTTTTTATTATTAGGTTGCGTCCACTCTGTTTCGACAATAATAGCTTCTTCTTCTTGTGAGGGAACGCAAGTAGAGAAGGAATCCACTTATGAAAGACAACGACATATAATAATCTTTAATCTTCTGCTTTT
>JAOSBP010000205.1:17703300-17718939 GCA_027563825.1 Erythroxylum mucronatum | reverse complement strand
ACACTTAGAGACATTTTCAAGCACAATGCACATTAACATCTAAAAGTCAACAGATCATAACTTTCAACCTCAATATCAAAAAATGTCATACTTAGTAGCGATAGAAAGTTAACAAGAAAAGCTACAACTTTCATGAAGACCAAGTTAGCAAAATCAACCCAAATCAACCCAAAAAAATTCCCAAAGTTTCAGATCACACAATCTCAAGTTACTGTTCATGCTGCACATTTTGACACTTTCAAGTTAAAATTTAGAACTCTTCAAGTCACAATTAAGCATCACTTCCTTCACAAGAAATGTAGTCAAACTCCTCAAGTTTAATTCAAGCTAAACCTCATCTCAATTGCATAACCACATAAAAAGTTATGTCTAAATCCTTGAAACATAATCAAAGATAATTTCCAGATTTTCATCCTACATCATTAATCATGTTTCATTCATCAATTCAAGGAGAGTGATGCTTATACTTTTTTTATTTACCCAAAGCTTCTTCAATTAATATGAAACCCTAGCTCTCCACACAATCCACTATCATCATCTTGAAGGTTGGATGGTTTGGGTTTTCTTGTGGAGATGAAGAAGATGACATGGTGGAAGTAGCAAATGAAAGGTGAGGAAGCTAGGTTCAATTTTTGGTGAAAGTTGGCAACAAACCGAAATGAAGAAGATGAAGAAGCTTAAAGAGCATGGAGAAGTCACATAGAAGAGGAGAAAGTAAGACAAAACAAGAAATGACTTGGTCTTTCAATATAATAACGTGGGTTATGGCATGTGGTGTGGCAAGTGACATTTCCTTATGGTCTCACTTGATTTTTCTTATTTAACTAGTCCATTTGTTTCCAAATTCTACCCTAATTGTCTCCCAATTTTTAATGACACGTGTCATTACTTCCCAAAGTCATTTATAAAAATTTCCATTGCCATTTGACCCTTATTTCTACTACTATTTATCAATTATTCTGCCACTTGGCATTTTCCTAGTCCAAAAATTACCCCAAAATTTCAGAAAAAAATTCTAAAATTCTCCAAAAATTCGAAAACCACAATGACCCTCTCTAACTCAATTTTCAAGCACACAAATCACATTTTTCATAACAAACACATTTATTAACAAATATACCGGGAAATGTCATGAATGCATGTACAATCATTTTCATGTGCAAAATTTACTATTCACATGTTTGTGTATGCATGAACATTTCAAGCGTTTCTAAGCACACAGCGCCCACTCCAAATTACTATTCTACCATTCCCACCAGTAATGGGATGTTACACTTCTCTCTCCACCGAACTCTCTCTCACTTCTTCTCTCTTTCCTTTTGTTCTCTCCTTCTAATTTCGTGCTCCTCTCCCCTCTTAAATAGCAAGACCACCTTTTATTACAATCATGCCATTAATGGATCTAAAATGTCCAACATACCCTTACATGTAAGCCTTGAAACCTTAATGCTTAAGTGTTCTTCCTAAAATGTCCTCATACATTCACACTCTTGCTACTTAATTCAACTAATCCATATTTTAAAATCCAACCAACATTAACATAATAATTAACTCCAAATAAAATAATTAATGTAGCAAAACCTCAAAATTATTTAAAATCATTTTTAACTCCTTCTAAAAATCAAGACCTTTTTTTTTTCTAATCATACAATTGAAGGAATTTGATAGCACTTCCCTCTAGGAATTATGTTCCTCATTGTCTTATGTTTCCAATGATACCAAAATCATTCAATTTGGTTCCATAACCCAAAACTTATACCCTAAACATTTTCGGACTGTTCTTATACTAAAACATTATCCTGCGCTTGACTTCCATCAGAAAATTGATACTCTTAGAGACTGAATTAAAACTCAATTTCATCGGACCATTTGTATCCTTATCTCTCTAATTTAATCCAAATCAAGAATCATCTCATTTGGATGACTAGAACAAAAGTTATGGCCCAAACACTTTTGGACTGTTACCAAACCGAGACTGTACACTGTATCCAACTTTACTCCAGAAATTGAGAGTCTTAAGGACTGAATTGAAATTCAATTCCTTCAGATACTTGTAGCTTCATGTCTCTATTTTAATTAGAAATAAGAATCATCACATTTGGAGCTCTACTGTTCAATATATCACCAAAATACTTAAGCATGTTCAGTAAAAATATCCAGCTCATACTCTTTCAACCGATATTCTCACTTTCATTCAAACAATCTTTCTCAAATTAATCTCAAAAATCATAAATTTTTATGAAGAGATAGAGGAATGTCTTAGGAATCCAACGCTTTAAAAATCAAGTCAATCAGAGGTCGGCCGAAAAAGGTATGGCTAAAAGAGTGGAGAGAGGTCGGGTTAGGGGAGGAAAAATAAAAATCGGCCGCATGCTAACGTGCTCGCCCTTACGACCACGAGGCTCTCGCAAGAGGCCGCGCGCTCGCCCTCACGACGCGTCGCACTTGCGAGGCGTGCGCGAGGGCCTGCCTCTTGGGATTTCTTCTTCCGACATTCCAATTTCCACAATTCATAACTTTTGACCCAGAACTCCAAAATTTGCAAATTTAGTGTCAATGGAAAGCTAAAAAAAGGCTCTAGAACTTCCATGAAGAACTTAAAAATAATTTTTGCCTCTATAAGGGTTAAAATTTCAAAGCAATGAGGTTGTCCAAAAGTTCACCCGATGCAGCAACACAACTTCATATGATTATAACTTCCAGCCTCGATATCGAAAAATGTCATACTTTATAGCATTAGAAAGCTAGAATGACAAGCTACAACTTTTATGAAGAACATAAAAACAATTTCTGTCTCTATAAGGGTCAAATTTTCAAAACAAAGATGCTGTCCTGAAAGACCACCCTAAACAGCATCCAAACTTCAAATAATTATATCTCCCAACTCAGATGTCTAAAAATCTCATACTATATACCATTGGAAAGCTAGAAAGATAAACTACAACTTTCGTGAAGGCCATTTTATCAAAATCGCTCTAGATCAGTACAGAAAAATCACCAAAATTTCGGATCAAAAATCCAACTCTCCACTACTATTCATTCTCAAAATTTCCAGACCTCCAATTTTCAAAAACTAAGATTTCAAACTTTTTATTTCTAGTTTTTTTCTGCTCCATTTCAATCAACTCATTCACCATAATTTTATACTACTCCAAAATATGTAAGTTTAGTCAAAAATCATTAAAAATCAAGAATTCATAATCAACCTATTCATGCTCTATTACTTTTATGCATTTTCAACTTTCATGCTCAATCACTAGGCTTCCTCTCAACTTCCATTTAAACTCAATATCATCCATAAACAAATTAGAGTCCATGATTGATCGTGAACATTAATAACAGAACATACACACATATGCCCACTCATCATCAACTTACTACATTCACTACCTAAATCTGGTATAACATTTCAAATTCAAGAATTCTCCTTTTTCTTTACTCATAACTAATCACTAACAATTTCTTATTAAAAAAATATTCAGGGTCCAACATGCATGGTGAACACAGTATTATGGGCTTTATGTAATAACTTCTTTAAGTCTTTTTACTATCGGCACACATAGTCTACTTTTGAAGTACAAACTTTCATCATCTTTCATTACAAAATCAGCTTGTTTCCCTTTTTGTACCGCTTATCCAATTTGTTGCAACTTGACATCATATTTTAGTGCATGTACTATCATCTATCTCAAGTCAAGACTCGATTTTAACTAGGCTATCAAAGCTCCTTCTAGTGCAAATCTCCATCTACTATGCTCTAATGACAGAGTTGAAATAGACTTCCTACTCAAAGCATCTGCTACCATATTAGCTTTCCCTGAATCGTACCCAACTATGCAATCATAGTTTTTAAACAATTGTAACAACGTCGTTGCCCTAAATTAAGCTCCTTCTGTATAAGCAGGTACTTGAGACTCTTGTGGTCCGTGACTATCCTTAGGTATATTTCATGAAAGCCAAGAGTGACGTTTTTTCGTGCTTTTAGTCTTTTTATAAAATGATTTGTACCTAACATGATGCTAAAGTTAAAATCCTGAGATCTGATAATAGACTGGAGTATATGGATGGAAAATTTTATGCTTATCTAGATTCTTATGGAATAATATATCAAGCCAGTTGTGCCTACAATAGTGAACAGAACGGAGTTGTCGAAAAGAAGAATAGACATATTCTAGAGGTATCTCGATCACTCATGTTCACCATCAATCTTCCAAAGGGATATTAGGGTGATGTCGTCCTTTTAGTTGTCTATCTTATTAATAGAATGCCACTTCGAATTCTGTACTTTAAAAGCCTTGTAGAAATTTTGCAAGGTAAACATTCGTATGCTGTACCTCCAAGAATATTTAGGTGTATTTGCTTTGCTCATGCTCAAAATTTAATAAAGTTGAAGCCTAGAGCTTTGAAGTGTGCATTTGTTAGATACTCTCCCACATAAAAAGGCCTTTTTTTTCAAGAAATACTTTGTAAGTATGGACAGTCACTTTTTTGAAATGTGAGCCCTATGGTACTATACATCAAACTCCTCATTAGGGGAGAATTAGAGCAAAGAGATGTTGCTTGATAATGTAATCTAGGGAGGGAGAACAATTCCGAAGGAGAAAACTAGTGTGATTTAGGAGGATCGATAAAATATTTTTACATATCAACAAATAACTTAATATTTTTTTACTGAACGCAAGAATAGATACTAGTAATATTAATTATAATGATTAGAAGAGCCAATAAAACAATAACTACCTAAGTTTTTCCTATTTAATTATATAAAGTACAAATGCATATAAAGAGCTAATTTGCCGAGTTCAAGGGTAAAACTTTGAATTACTATCCATGATTTATCAAATGAAATAACTCGTTCTTCTAAATGTGCCAAATTTGATGTAGAATCGCTTTTTTTAATTGGTCTTCTAGGGAATCTAGTGATACACAAGCTGTCTTGAAGATAATCTTGAAAATAATGCAAAAAGAAAATACAATCTAAAATAGAAAAAGGAAAAGTTGAAGGCTTGAACCCTTAGAGACAGCGACTAGAAGGGGAAAAAGAATGAGCACATACGTCAATTATTGTCATTACTACTGATATGAGTTACCGTAAAAGTAGAGAAAAAAATGCAACCAATAGAATAGGGAATTGAAAATGAGAAAAAACAAGGAACAAACAGCCTTGGTGGTATGCACTTAGTCTAAAGTGAGTAGACAACTCAATCAACAGCTTCAACATAAGGACACTTGTCACTGAGGGGGAGCCATTGGACCACCCTCCTTTGCTTAAACTCACTAACCTAGAGTCAATCCCTCAATGCTAGTTGTTTTCTACTTTAATACAAGCAAGTCTCAATCCACCTGTCTGCCTTGCTTTACTTGTTCCAGTAATGTGAGAGATATGAAACAGCAACTTTATCCTTAGCTGGGTGGCTGATTCCACCTTTATGAGTCCAAGAGATATGAAACAGCAACTTTATCCTTACTTGCCATATACGCTACTCTAATATTTTGACTAAATAGCAATGCCACGACGTTTTGTGGAAAGGGTAACCCCAATGTATGAATTTTCCATTGGTTCCCCTGAAACCCAGTTCTCACATCAGAAGGTCGCATGACATGACATTGGGTTTGGGAAGGATTATGAGCATCTCCACTTAGGTAAGTTAAGGGCTTTGAGATAAGGGTTTCAGTCTTTTGAAAAATGCCGACTTTTCTTTGAATGCTTGAATATGCCCACTTACATCACTAGATTATCGGTCTGCACTCATTTTCTGCAATAGAGATTGTTGATTTATGCAAGTTTCTTAGGTTCATTCCTTCCTTATTATTATTTTAAGGCAAGAAAAAGAAAGACTATGTTTCTCTCAAATCTTTGTTGAGGAGTGTTAGCTTTAACAATTATGTACTTGAGTGATGAAAAAGAAGATAAATAAGAAAAAGTGGTTATAAAAGTTGAAAAAGAAACGGGACCATACATTTTCATCTGAGAGGAATTTTGCAGTTTTATCTGCACTTCTAGCAGACTGTCCGTATGGTGATGGACCTACAATTTCAAGTTTTTTGGCATCATTTCTCTGGGACGACAAAGAACATTCGTACCTCACCAACTCAACCCTGTGGCATTACAAGGTAAAGTAGTTTGTATATTGAGCTGTTGTGTATTAATTGTGTGAAGTGTCTGTCTGCCAATTCTTTCAGGTAAGTTATCCAAGTTGGCCAAAATAAGCTTATAAATATGTCATGTAAATTGAAGGTAATGTCGACTTAAGTTTTTCTGAATCTGATTGGAATGAAATGGTGCTAACAACAGTAGTTTTCAGGACTGACAAGGCACAAAAACCATATCTTTCAAGTTAGCTCTAAATCAGATTCTTGTATTACTGGCTGCCTGAATAGTAAGGCTCACTTATAATGTCTGCAGAGCTCTATCAGGTAAAAAAAGCCCCCCTTTTCTTTTTTAGCTGGGAAGGACCAGGTATGGAGATAGAGGACAAGTGAATGCTGACAACATGGTCTGCAGAATAGAGGACAAGTTAAACTAATACAATGAGCTGCAATGGCCCCTACTAGTGCTACTACAACAACACCATTCACACCCTAGTTCTTAACAGTGTCTCATGAAAACTCCAAGCCAATATGATAGTTAAACAGTAGTTGTGCAATGATGTTCGTTTCCCTCGCTGAAGAAAGAAAGCAGAAGTTACATTTTATATGTCCCACCAAGCACGGTCTTCAATATATAAAACAAAACAATGTTGGAGTAAATAGATGCGTGTCTTTGTGCTTAATTGCTTATCCTTATTCAACGCATGTGGTGGCAATTAAGAAGAGTATCTGCTGAAGTGAAGAACAATAAAATTATATATGCTATCCAGTATATAGTTTTCAAAAACTTTATTAACAGTAGAAAAATAACTATTTCAACAGTAATAGTAGTGCGCACTGTTTCATGGTCTTAGTAATTTACTGGACTTCTTTTACTGCAGAATATGCTAACTGCCCAATTATTTCTGCTGCAATCTCAAAGTTGGAGCTTACTTGTATGGGTTCATTGTTTATTATAAAGTGCATGATAAGGGCCCCTACTCATTACACATTATACACCACAAACTATTAATAAAGTGAATATTTTTCGTCAATAAATACAGAGTTGTTACCTTTTGAGCTTGAAACTAAACGCACCACTTAGGTTTTTTTTTTAATTTTTTCAGAAATTCTGTTTTCATGGCTCCAGTTCCTGTTTCTGCAATCAAAGTTGGTCACATCGATGATGTTCAGGAACTGAGGAAGGCTAAGCCAACGATAATTCCTCACAGATTTGTTAGAGACGTGAGTGAAAGGCCAACAACAGACATGATTCTATCCTTTTCCTTAGTCAGTAGTATTCCCATCATTGATTTCTCAAGGCTTGTTGGAAGCAACAAAGGTGCCTGTAAGAATGAAATGTTGCAGCAGCTTGCAAGGGCATGCGAAGAGTGGGGTTTTTTTCAGGTAAAGTTGATAAAATAAGTGCCACATAAAAGAATATATAATGGAAGCTGACTTTGAAGGAATTTAATCAGGTAATTAACCATGGGATTGATTTGAATGTGCTTGAAAGCATAGAGAAGGTGGCAAAGGGGTTTTTCATGCTACCTCTAGAGAAGAAGCAGAGGTATCCCATGGTGCCAGGGACTGTTCAAGGATATGGACAGGCCTTCGTGTTCTCTGAGGATCAAAAGCTAGATTGGTGCAATATGTTTGCTCTCGGGATTACGCCCCACTACATTAGGAACCCAAAACTGTGGCCTAAGGAACCACTTGAGTTCAGGTAATAATAATTGGTTTAAAGAATTTTAAGGCTGTAAATTTCTTAAATGTTATACACGGTTGTTTCCAGTGAAACTGTAGAGATGTACTCAAGATCAGTGAGGAAATTGTGTGAGAATCTACTGAAGTATATAGCCATGACCCTGGACTTGAAATCAACTACCTTCGAGGAGATGTTTGGGGAGGCCGTGCAAGCAATAAGGATGAATTACTATCCACCATGTTCAAGACCTGATCTTGTTCTAGGTCTGAGCCCACATTCTGACGGAAGTGCCCTCACAGTTCTGCAGCAAGGAAAGGGTAGTGCTGTAGGACTCCAAATCCTTAAAGACAATAAGTGGGTGCGTGTTCAACCTGTTCCAAATGCACTGGTGATCAACATTGGTGACACCTTAGAAGTAAGAATTTCTGAAAACATTGGTTTTACGTCCCTCCCAATATATTATTATTATTTAACATCATTTGAATCTTCAGGTTCTAACAAATGGGAAGTACAAGAGTGTGGAGCACAGGGCTGTGACTCATGAAGAACTAGACAGACTCTCTATTGTCACATTTTATGCTCCTAGCTACGAAATAGAGCTTGAACCCTTGGCAATACTGGTGGATGAGAACAACCCATGCAAGTATAGGAGATATAATCATGGGGAGTACAATAAACACTATGTGACTAACAAGTTGCAAGGCAAGAAGACCCTGGAATTTGCCAAGATTTTATAGGAGATCAAATCCACTAAAAAATTTGGCAAGTGGTTCTCCAATATCATATGCATGGGGAATAAGACCGAGTCAGGTGTTTGTTAAATGTTGAAGTTAATGAACATGGAGTGATTTAGTGTGCATCATCTCTCCAACTCATTTGTGAATAGTAAAGAAGATAAATTGTATAACTTTTGCTGTTACCAGAAACAATTTGAACGTGAGGGGGCAAAATCACACACAGAATTCATTTTTTCATAGTGGTAAAACCTGGTCCATAGTCTTAGTTATTATAACAGAACAACTCGGTGGATTCTGTGATTTGAGCTTAAGATGTGATGTTTATAAATGAAATCAACAGGCAAAAACCACAATATTTCATCCTTTTTCTGCATGTTAATGAACCGAATGATGATGGAATCAGAAGAAAACGAAATGATTAAGCAGTGATTTATAATAATAATAATAATAATAAAGTGACAAGTTGGACATGATGCAATCAAATCACTTACCATGAACATTTAACAAGATGACAGAAGGTGGTATGATTAATAAACTCAAAATAAATGTGTTATTATTTCTAAAAGTCTGTTTAGTTTTTGAGAAATTTATGAGTTGTTTTGTGTTTCTATATAACTATTATTCCGTTTTAATGAAAAAAAAATGATAGATGATTGAGTCATCTTCTAGCTTCTCTCTGTTTTCTCCTCTAGGTCACTTCAATTCTATCTCTGTTTTTCTAACAAAATGGTATTAGAACGCTTGCCTAGTTGTTAGTGTTTTTCCCCCCCTCAAACCCGCACACACCCACTTCATAATAGAAGCCAACGTTTGTTTTTTTATATATATTTAAGATTTGGTTCCACCTCCCTATAGGGGAGCCTGTGGTATCAGAGCCACCAAGTTAGACCTGAGTTTGCCCAACGTCGTGAGTTCGAATACCCGAAAGATAACGAGATATGTCTCATAGGCCAATATTGGCTAACATCAGAGTGACGATTGAAGAGGGGGGTATATTTAGGATTTAGTTCCACCTCCCCTTGTAAGGCCTTATAGGGAGGCTTAGATTATTTAAGATTTGGTTCCACCTCTCCTTATAAGGCCTTATAGGGGGGCTCAGTGGTATCAAAGCCATCAGGTTGGACTTGGGTTTGCCCAACGTCGTGAGTTTAATTCCCCGAAAGATTTGGTTCCACCTCACAGTGAGCCCCCCATAAGGCCTTACAAGGGGATGTACAATCAAATCCTAAATATACCCCCTCTTCAAGCGTCACTCTGACGTTAGCCAATACTGGCCTGTGAGTTCGAATCCCCGAAATAGTCGTATCCCGTTATCTTTCAGGGATTCGAACTTACGATGTTGGGCAAACCTAGGTCCAACCTGGTGGCTCTGATACCACTGAGCCCCCCATAAGGCCTTACAAGGGGAGGTGGAACCAAATCCTAAATATAACCAAATCCTAAATATAAATTTAGGATTTGGTTTCACCTGCCTTTAAGCCCCCCTAGAAGGCCTTACAAGGGAAGGTGGAATCAATTCCTAAATATACCCCCCTCTTCAAGCGTCACTCTGACGTTAGCCAACACTGGCCTATGAGTCATATCTTGTTATCTTTCGAGGATTCGAACTCACGACATTGGGCAAACCTAGGTCTAACCTGGTGGTTCTAATACCAAGGGGGACCCCGAAGGGCACATTGGGAAGTAAAGGCACCAAATTGACTAAAACAACTCGTTTGGACAAGACCATCGACTAACCAAAGTCGGATTGGAGGTAACTGAGGTGTCTGGTAGACTATTGTGGAACAACTAGGGAATTCTTGTGACTATCGGTAAGTTCCAGATATGATGGACGAGACAACAAAGCCCTTTCTCTTCTCTCTACCGGCACATAACTCTCATCTTTCCTCTTAGAAGCCTTACTCTCTTCACAATTCTCTCTTCCCACTCTGTAACAATAGTCGCAACAGTACCTTCACTCTTTTCCCATTAAACTCTAATCTTATAGTGGAATTGTTTTAATAAGCAGTCCTTGACTATCTTAGACTTTCTGATACACAAGATCCTCAGAAAAGGCGAGTTTATAGCGTACTTGTCTCTGAACGATACGAAAAGCTTGAAATCCCTAAAGAGCTCGTCTCTCTTTAGAGGGAGCAAAATCATATACATCTTCATGTTGGAGCTATACGCCTTGTTCTTACACTTCATGGAAGAAAGGGAATACTTGCTATAACCAAGATATCTCTTCTAGACACTTCCTACGCAACGTACCAAAATGCTTTGATTGGTAACCTGCTAACAACGTTGAATAACGGAAGTGTCGTCCTGACCATAGCACCTAATTTCAACATCAGATTGGATGATCCTACTTTGTCTGAACGACTGCAAGTTCAGATCCAGATCATTGGAGCATATTAAGATCCAACAGCCATCATGGCTACTTTACATCACCAGATGATCTATCGTCTACAGAATCATGCTTTGGACCTCAACTTTCCTAATTCCACTTCAGATGCACTTTACATGGTTGCTAATCATTCTAACGATCAGGTTACTATCATTCAGATCCCGAAGCAACTACCAGCACAGGAGCTTAAAAAGTTGATGCCTACTGAAAGGATCACCAACTACCAAAAGGTGTTCCACGAGCATACGACACTCTTTTCATACGATAACTCCTCCACTTTAGAAGACTTTGACAGATGGAGTTGTTAATTCCATATATGCGCAGTCCAATAAAGATCCATTTGGACCTTCTACCTCAGGGGCAATCCTTATGATCTAGCCTGTATCTTCACATACGAAAGGTAAACGTGGTCTTCATATTCATTACTTCAAATTTAATGGAGATCTAGTCCATGTGCGAACCCGACTGTGAAGTCTATCTCAATCCTGAGTCAGATAGTGATGATGATGATGAAAGATATGTAAGAAGGAGAAGGAAGAAGAAAAAGCCAAAACCTCGTTGTATGCCTTCTCAACAGTATCATCTACACAAAGATGATCCAAATCCAGATGATTGCAGCTATCTTAAAGGTTTATTATTAGAAAGAACCAGACCTAAATCTCTTCGAGAGATGCTGAAGTCGTCTACATATCATACTAAGCCAGCAGTATAGTTCCTGTTATGACTCCTACTTCTATACCTTGTATGATGGCGATGCCATACAAGGAAGACTTTCCTTCTTTAAACAGAAGTACTGATGAATCAATGAGGGTTGCCTATAACCCTTATATCCGAGCCACAAGAATTACTTCCCAAGGTACACTCGTATCAAATCCTTCTAATGAAGTTCTTAATTGGCAAACATTCAACGCAGTAGCACAAAATAAAGTTCTAAGAAGAATTGATTCTAAGCTGGATGGAATCAGTCAACAAAATCATGCTACTCATCACAAAGTTGATGCAGTCTCTAAGCAGATCCAATAGATGTATCAGTCTTACAAAGCTCAGATTCAATGCCTTGATGTTGATCTTCGATATTACGTCTCTACACATTATCTTAGACCTGACTTCGATGTTAAAGCTCAAGAAATACAAAAGATACAAGGAATTGTGCAACAAATGGAAGCTAATATGTAATCTGCACAATCAAAGACAATATATGGCTCATCCTCTTCTTTGATCCCAAATACTCAGCCAACATACCCGTCTCCTATATATTAGAAGTATCTAGAAGAAGCTGACTATTCAAAGGTATTCAAGCTTAACTATCCTTTGATTAGACAATACATTCATCCTCAGACAACTTAAGAAAAACCTAAAAGGTCAAAGTCAAAGAAAAAATTTGACAGAATTCTTGAGCAATGAGTTTCTGAGAAATCAAGGGTTTCTAAGCCATCATCTTCTTATACACCATTTGAACCTGTCAATCAGTGTAGTAAACTGTTACAGATTTATACACCTCCAACGTCTCCACCAAAAGTTCAACCTTCCATTTCATCTCATGGGAAGGACAAAGCGCCACAAATGGAGTTCATTGTAACTATTGCATCTATAGATATTGTAGAAGATTCTTGTATTTAGTCAGATAATACAAAAGCTTATTCTGAAGCCTCTATCCCGACATCTAAAGCCTCTACAAAAATCTCTGAATGTATCTCAAAGTCATTGATCGCGGCTCTGTCGTTAGATCCAAAAATCGACCTTGGAAACTGGTCAAAATAATAAAATTCCAAGATTGCAGTAACTGAAACCTCGGGTCGTCTCTCTTGTTGGAACTGGCAAAAAATGGTTTTTAAAGCTAGACTAGGTCAAAATTATGCAATTCAAAGCTAATAAAAGTGGGGGTTTGGTTTGTTGCTTGAAACTCGTAAAAGCAATTGAAATTGAAATAAAAGTATAAAAGAATCTTTTTGGATTTTTTGGGAATTGTGAATTTGGTAAAAACTAAGATTGTAATCAAATTTATAAAATCCTCTTGAAAATGGGCGTAGGCTATCACGACTCAAAATTAATTTTCAGGGATGAATTCCACTAAGTTTCGAAAAGTCAACCTTAAGGGACCCCTTAAGTCCAAGGAATTAATCAAACGACCATTTAACTAAAACCTTGTTAAAACCTTAGTGTGCGAAATGGATAGGTTAATGCAATTGATCATTGGATCAAACATAATCAATCATATCAAACACAACCATGCAGATAAAATATGATCAATGTAATCACCAAGATATATATGAAACCTCATATATTCAAGCACAGAATTCAACATAGTCCATATCCGAATCACAAAACATTGCTCAACACAGATTAAAACCTTAATCATGCTAATCTAATCACAATACTGTAATCTGCAACCACAGCCTTACAATAACATAACTAGATTTTCAGACAATGAGTGATACTCCCCTTTGAAGCCCTCGGTGAACTCAAGCCATTGCTACATCTCCAAGAGGAACGGGACGCCTAGCCAAGCATGTCTGTCGCGGTCCTCAACGCTGTTGATACTCCGACGGCATCCATGGAAGAGGTGATACTGCAGTGAAGAAGATGATGATACTGATGTGGCGGTAGACGGCGAATGATGGTGATGGTGGACTGGTGGCGACTCGCGGCAGTGATCGTCTCTCCTAAGTCTCCCGAATGGATGGACGTGCGTGTATGTGTATGGTGACCGACTGTGTGGTGTGGGTGTTTGCGGTCAGAGATGTGCTTTTGTGGAGAAGATGATGAAGACGATGGTGGCGGTGTGTATAGATGGTGTGCCCACCTCCCGAATGACCTAATTTGGTAAGTATTTAAAGAAACGAGGCAGGTCGGGTCGAAACAGTAGAGGAATTTGCCATAAATGGTTCGGGTATCCGCTTCTCGTCGCGACAAGTGAATTAATATTCGTCGCGACGTGTGTTGTAGCCTGCTCGTCACGATGAATAATTTGATGGACATCGCGATGTGTGGACTTGACTGGCTCACCGCGACGTGTGATGGCTCACGACCTGTTGACTTCTTGGTTGACTCCTTTATGTTCATACAATCAAATCACAATTTGCAGCATCAATTGTCCTTGGAAAAATTATATTGTAATTAGTATCAATTTGTGACAATTTTACTAACAAATTGCAAATAGTATGGGCTCAACATAAGGAACTAATTTAAGCACAAAAGTCGCAATCAGGAGTCAAATAGCACTTTAATAACTATAAAAATGCAGCCAATTAATAGGGTAAACTTGGGTTCAATCAAGAACACATTGATCAGCCGAATTATGTATCATAAATTACCTCTCCCATTTCAACATTTTTACATCCCATCGGACTTTAGTTCGACAAGCCACATTAAAATGGAGAACTTACAATTTCATTTTATATGCAATAACAATTCCAGATCATAGATCACATCACATCGGTATTGAATACACATAATTCACGTAGCACTTCAATTTCCTAATCACTTTTCACATTCATCTGACCTCCTGTCTGGCACCCAACATTCACAAACACATTCAGCCACGTTTCAGTAATTTAATTATACAAAATAAAAAGAAGTAATCAATGAAAGGAGACCATCTCGGTCTACTCACAGTACGCTCCAAGTTAGCTCTTGCTTCCGCTGCGCATTCTGGCACGCTTGTATGCTGATGTTTACTTGTAAATCTCCCAAAACCGTCGATCGGAACAAAGCCTTAGCGTTCATGAAAATCACAAGCTTTGGTGGAGTTTTTGGTGAAAAACTCTGTGCTGAAGGCACACTCAGAGAAGAGACTTCGAGAGAAAAGAATAAGGCCATCCCACAACTTATCTTCCAAGGTTATTAAAAACTCAACTTTGAAGCTGGGACACCTGTCTATTTCGTAACCACCTATCCACTTCCAGATTTTTCCATAAAGCAACATTTCACATGTTCTGTCTGACCATGATACTAAAGTTATTTTGCAACACTATCTTCTAGAAACATGTTCCCCTATGTGTATGTGTCTAACGATACCAAAAACGCTCAATTCTGTTCAGAAATGAATACTTTCAGCTCGAACTAATCCGAGACCGAACATTAGACCCAACTCCAATTCAGAAATTGAAAGTCTTAGAGGCTAAATTGCCGATCGGCTCCTTCAGCACATTTGTAGCCCCATGTCTCTCGTTTAATTTGCAACCAGAATCAGATCGATTGGAGTTCTGTAGCTCAACATATCTCCAAAACACTGAAGCATATTCAGACCTTTTCAACCAGTCTGCTCACTTTCAACCGGTTTGCTCACTTTGATCAAATCAATATTTCTCAATTTAATATCAAAGCCAATCGATATTCGGCTTAGGAATCCAACGCTTCGAAAATTAGATCGATCGGAGGTCAAACAAAGAAGGTATGGCCAAACAAGTGAAGGGAGGTCGGCCAGCGCTCGCTCGGTCAGTCGGCCAAAAGGTCAAAAGTCGATCGGTCAATCAGAGGTCGATCGACCAATCAAAGGTCGATCGGCCAATCAGAGCACAATGCCAGACCATCATCTGATTTTCCCACTTTCATAACTTTGGACCCAGAACTCCAAATTTAACCAATTTGGTATCAATGGAAAGGTAAAAGACCTATCTACAATTTTCATGAACTCCAAAAACAAGCTTGGTCTTTAAAGCGGTCAAGAAGTCCACATAAGGTGGCTGGTCGATCAGCTCACCTGAACAGTAACCGAACTTCTAAACCTCATAACTTTT
>JAOSBP010000205.1:17657888-17670227 GCA_027563825.1 Erythroxylum mucronatum | reverse complement strand
TTTGCGGAATATTTTACCAACCAAGGAGAGGTTAAAGAGGAGAGGAGTTGAGGTTGATTTAGGGTGTCCATGGTGTGGTGAGGAGGAGGATGTAAATCATGTTCTTATGGCATATTGTAAAGCTCGCGGGGTCTGGAGGCAAGGCGAGTTTGTGGAGGAAGACACTGACTCTTCTTTTATTAATTTCTTCTTGCAGGTACTCAAGGGTGGCGGCAAAATTCAGATCCAAAAATTTGTGATTTATGCAAGACACATTTGGATGGCAAGAAATGATATGCTTTGGTCTCACAAAAATACAACATGCTACACAGCGCATTTGGAAGCTCTAAATTTCTTGAAGCTTTAGAATCATTCTAGGTTACTTGCGTCGATTTCTTCTTCATCAACAAGTAGATTATTGCAGCGTTTTTCATCTTCTTCTCCGACGGACAGCAGCAATAACGATTGGCAATTTTTTATTGACGGAGCGGTATTCCATCGTGAAGGTAAGCTTGGCTATGGAGCAGTGTTAAAGAGCACTGAAGGAGAGTTTATTAGAGCTTTTTTTGGTCATTATGTTGGTGGTGCGGATCTCTTGATTGCGGAAACACTAGCACTTCGATAATCCTTACAAATTCTAAGACAGCAGTACATTGAAGGCGGTGGCACTATTTTTATGAATTCTCAAATTTTATTTTTCGCACTTAGCTCATCGGACATTGATTTTTTCGAGTTGGGTACTGTTATTTGTGATTGTAAGACTTTGTTATTATCGCTACCGAATATTTCCTATAGGTGAATTCGTATGCAAGCCAATAGACGTGCTCATTCTTTAGCTCGAGCATCTATTCGCTTTGCGTATCTACGAATTTAAGTTTCTACTTAGTTTTTAAGTGAGTTTTATCATCATGAACGAGAATTTGAGTATTTTGCTCTGAAAAAAAAAAGAAAGTAAAAAAAGATAACTTGAAAAATAAAATCTTTTTCGAGATTTCACATTTTGTAGCCCACGTCCAAAGTCTAAACGCTCGAAGAGAAAACAAGAAAATCATTTTGAGACTAAATCCCCCAAAATAATAATAGCAGTAGAAAACACGAGAAAGGGAAGAGAATGAATAAATAATAGAGGATCCAACGCCGGAGGCAAAAGCCATGCCTTTGCTCTTCTTCAACAACTTCTCCCCGTCAGTCGTTGTCTCCTAGGTTTCCTCCTCCCTGGAGCAGGTGAGCCTCTCTCATTCCGCGCCGCACTATCGGTTTATCTGGATTTTTGCAGTCTTTTCTTTATGTGTATGTGAACTTTCTAATTCGGAGTTATATCTCTCGATCTTTCTGTTGATCGTTTATGTTGTGCGGATTGATGGTTTTTTATCTGTATTTGATAAACTCTGTTAAAATGTATTTTGTGCGAGCTTCGATTCCTGTTATTGACCCAAAAATCGATTACAATTAGGGCGAAAAAGGACATTTAGATTCTTGAGTCAGAGTCTCCGAATCGTTATGCGACAATCGGGTTTCCTGAGATCTCAATTGTATTAAGTGGCTTTGATGCGATACAATGGTGGGTTAGCTCTTAGGACTTGCGAGTTTGTTCTAGGTTAGGGAGTTATAGGGGATATTCCAGTAGTTTGTTGACGGTGATTCTTTGGGTTAGTGTTTTTGTTATGTTGAGTGTAATTTGGTGCTTCGTCGCTTTGATAGCGGAATTTTTCCTGTTATGCTTTGGGAATTTTAGGACTGCAAATTTCATTTTGTTTTAAGTGCAATTATCGGTCATTTAAGTTCGATGAAATGAAGTTTTTACTGTTTTCTGCATGGTTTGAAGTGAGTTTATGATGCATAATCATCTTAATATCTTTTCTTCCTATTATCAATAGGCTTCTTGTAGGACTTATTTTTCCTATGATGGATTGAACTTCTTATAAGACTTGTATAAATAGTTGTTTTTCTGGAGAAATACTGCGGCTTTTGTGCCAAATTTTTAAAAAATAAGGTTTTTGTTAAAATTCCTTATGTTTCCAGCCTAATCTACCCATTTCTAGCCCTACTTTGCTGAAAATTAGCTTCTGTAGCTCCTGTCCCTGAATCAATTAATTCATTTATAGGCTTTGTATATCTGCAGATATTGGTACGCTGAGGTTTTGTTGTCAACATGACAATGAACGAACGAAAAACGATTGACTTAGAACAAGGATGGGAATTTATGCAAAAGGGGATCACAAAGTTGAAGAACATCCTAGAAGGGTTACCTGAGTCACAGTTCAGCTCTGAGGACTACATGATGCTCTACACGTATTCATTCTTTTGACAAATCATGCTTTTGTATTGACAAATTCCTAAGTTTTCCCTTGTTAGCTGATGAGGGTTTTAAATGTTTTTTCTTTAATTTTGTTTACAGGACCATCTATAACATGTGTACACAGAAGCCTCCACATGATTACTCACAACAGCTGTATGACAAATACAGAGAGTCATTTGAAGAATATATCACATCAACGGTGAGAATAAACTGATCCAGTTTCTTCAATGTTTGTCATGGTCCATGCATGTGGTACTGTCTCTGCATTAAAGTTCTTTCTCCTGTGGAATAAACCTGCAAGGAGATGCATGCATTATGTTGGATACTTCATAATGTTGGGATTACCTCCTTTCTATGATTTTATGGGAATTAATGGATTATGATGATCTTGTAAACCTGTCCATGGACCGAGGATTGTTGCATTCAGGAAAGCAATTACTTTCAAGTTTTTATTTGGTACTAAAATTTGACACAGTCCTTGGCGCTGGTTGTTTCTTGTTGAATGATCGTGGGCTTCATTTACTACCAAATGCATCTGACAATTATTTGTTTCTTACTGAAATTATGTGAACTTTTATGATCTTGAAACTGGAAACTTGGAATTGTTCTAAAGCAAACATGATCTAATATTCAATTTGCCTATCCTGGAGACTGGAAGAGTTGTGCCTTTTCTAAATATATATAGGCATCACAATGATTTGGTAAGGAAGCTTCATACACACTTCTCTCTTCTGCCCCCTTTTTTTTCCTCGAATTCCAGTTCAATTGCTCTTCACAAAAAGCTGAAGTTTCTTCTTAAACTTAGAACTACAAAGATTTTGTCATGCATGTTGTTTTCTGTTAAAGTTTACTACTCTTAACTTGCAGATTTTGTCTAATAACTGAAATTGTTGTATGGCAAATCTTTAGTTCTGCTTCTTTGTTGTGAAAGATGTTCTCTTGTTTACAACTATGCTTGTAGAGAATTAATCAATTCTATTATTTGTGACAATGAGTACCATGTCTAATTCCTCATTCAGGTATTGCCGTCATTGAGAGAGAAGCATGATGAGTTCATGTTGAGAGAGCTTGTCAAAAGGTGGGCAAACCATAAAGTTATGGTGAGGTGGCTGTCTCGCTTCTTCCATTACCTTGATCGCTACTTTATTGCTCGGAGGTCGCTTCCACCTCTCAATGAAGTTGGATTAACTTGTTTTCGTGATCTGGTGGGTCAATGTTAAACCTTTGAATCTTGGTTTGTCAGATTGAAGTAGCACTAGAAAGAAGACTTATCCTCTGCAAATATAACTAACTCTGACAAATTAGATGAATGTTAGATTGATGTAGTACTAGAATGAAGACTGAATAACTTATTTGAAACATCATATACTCTGTCTGCTTTATGAAATTTTTTTCCAAACTTTTGATTTCAGGTTTATCAGGAGTTGAATGGAAAAGTGAGGGATGCTGTAATATCTCTTGTAAGCTTGTGAATTTACTTTCTAAGTTCTTGGTGTAAAGGAGGTGGTAGTAAATTTCTTGGACAGTCTTGAATAACCACATCATCTTAAATCAGATTGATCAAGATCGGGAGGGTGAACAGATTGATCGAGCTCTATTGAAGAATGTTTTAGATATATTTGTTGAAATTGGTATGGGCCAGATGGATTACTATGAAAATGACTTTGAGGCAGCCATGCTTACGGATACAGCTGCCTATTATTCGAGGAAGGCATCAAACTGGATTCTGGAAGATTCTTGTCCAGATTATATGTTGAAAGTGAGCCTATGATTTTTTTTTTCTCTACACTGGAGATCAGTCTGTCTAAGAGGTTGTCTAATTCTTTTTTTTTATCATTCTAGGCTGAGGAGTGTCTGAAACGGGAGAAAGATAGGGTTTCTCACTACTTACATTCCAGTAGCGAGCCAAAATTGCTAGAGGTTTGTAGTTTCTTTTGTTCTGAGTTCAAATTTTTGGGGTTATCAGTGAAATTGCTATCTCAAGGCTGGAAGCTGTTATTTGAAATGGGCAATTACTGCTCAAGCAGTTCTATTTCTACTGAACTCCCCAGTTATAATAGTGTCTCAAGGTTCTATTCGTTCTGATGTTTTTGTTTTCCATTACTGGTTTTCTCTACCTTTTGTAGAAAGTTCAAAATGAGTTGTTGTCTGTGTACGCAAATCAACTACTTGAGAAAGAACACTCTGGATGCCATGCATTGCTCAGAGATGACAAGGTGCTTAGTGTTTCCATTTAATCCTTTCTATTCTTTTGCTGGTTTGAACTGTGGGAAGGAAAATGATGATTACTGTTCTCTGCTCTTTATAACACTTGTTTAGGTGGAAGATCTATCACGAATGTTCAGGCTATTCTCTAAAATACCACGGGGCTTGGATCCTGTTTCCAGTATCTTTAAACAGGTTGGCAAACAAACTTTCTTTTCTTTATTTCTCTCTTTAGTCACAACCAAGTGCAGAAGTTTTTTTATTATCCCTTGTCTTCCCCTTTATTTTGATTTCTCTATCCTGTAATGTAGCATGTAACTGCTGAAGGCACAGCCTTGGTTAAACAGGCAGAAGACGTGGCCAGCAACAAGAAGGTTTGTGTTATTATTATACTCACTTTATTCAGTATTGTTCCTACAAGATTTTATTTCCTTTTCTGCTGCTAATAATTTTCTTGACAAATTGATATGTTGGGCTATTTCTTTCCCTCGAAATAGAACCATCTTTTAAGTGTAACAAATCAACATCCTTCTATATAGGATTAACAAATGAACAGTACCATCTGGAATGAAGTTTCTCAAATAGTTTTGTCAATGTTCCTTATGTTGAAATGAATGCCACTAATTGTGGAATAAGCTATTCAATGTGAAGCCATCATGGTTAGTGACATTTAACAGCTTAAATTGTTTCCTTGCATCACTTCATTCTGTGGTGGGGGTTATATGTCTTTAACGGCCCTTGTTAGCAGCATCTTATTAGTCATAACTAATCTAGTCTAAGAGCCTGACATATTGGTTTAAAAACCTTATAATTAATGCTTACATAGACTGATGTACCATGGGCAAAGGATATGAATATTTCAAGCATTAAGATGGCATATATTGATTGTCGGGATATATGCTATGCCCAAAGATGAGCTTCTATCATTGGTGTTCTTCTATTAACATTTTCGGTTTTGTTGAATTTTCAATTTGTATTTGTTTGCTGTGCTACTTCATATCGTTGTCGTTTAATTGTACATGCTATCATTCAAAAATCCAATCTTGCGATCAATTCTAATGCTAACATTTGTTTCTGTTTTATGTTGTTTTCTTTTACAGGCAGATAAGAAGGATGTGGTTGGTTTACAGGAACAGGTAAAAGTGTTTTTGATCTTCTTCAAAAAAAACAAAAAAAAAGGGAAAGTGTTTTTGGTTTTCTCAACTATAGTTTGCTGGTCAACTTAAATGAGTTGAAATGGATTTTGTGTTCTTCAGGTTTTTGTCAGGAAGGTTATTGAGCTGCATGACAAATACTTGACATATGTCAATGATTGTTTCCAGAACCACACTCTTTTTCACAAGGTTTGTTAGGCATAACATTTTAGTTAGTTGATGGATCTCACTCTTAGTGATCCATTGTGTTTGAACTTTCTTTGCTCCAATCTAGGCACTCAAGGAGGCTTTTGAGGTCTTCTGCAACAAGGGTGTGGCCGGAAGTTCAAGTGCAGAATTACTAGCCACGTTTTGTGATAATATTCTTAAGAAAGGTGGAAGTGAGAAACTGAGCGATGAAGCCATTGAGGAAACATTGGAAAAGGTTTACACTTGTTATTCTCCCATTATATGGAAGCATTACATTTAGATCTTTGTTATTGAATTTGCTAACGATATGCAGGTTGTAAAGCTGCTTGCTTATATCAGTGACAAAGATTTATTTGCAGAGTTTTACCGGTAAATAAATAAAAGTTTTCCATGAATGGGGTGCTTAACTAATTGTCAACATGAAAATTTTTAACTATGATGATCAATATTGGCTCAACAATTATTCTTAGGAAAAAGCTTGCTCGGCGGCTTCTCTTTGATAAGAGTGCTAATGATGACCATGAAAGAAGTATTTTGACAAAGCTGAAGCAGCAATGTGGTGGTCAGTTCACATCAAAAATGGAGGGCATGGTGAGCTGTTATGGATGAATTCCTTTTCAATTAAATTCCTAATGTTTTTGTAACTTGGTTACAAATTGAGTTTCTTTCCCAATAATGGTTTTCTCTCCTAGGTTACGGACTTGACCTTAGCAAGGGAGAATCAAAGTAGTTTTGAGGAGTATTTAAATAATAATCCAAATGCAAATCCAGGGATTGATTTGACAGTTACTGTTTTGACAACTGGCTTTTGGCCGAGTTACAAGTCTTTTGATTTGAATCTTCCTGTGGAGATGGTATGTTTGTTTCGGGTTAAGAGATTTAAAAATAACTTTGTGGATTTGACAAGTGTTTGCTGATCACATCTTTTACCTGTTATCCATGAATTTAGGTCAAGTGTGTTGAGGTTTTCAGGGAATTTTATCAAACTAAGACAAAACACAGAAAACTTACATGGATATACTCATTGGGTACTTGTAATCTAATTGGGAAGTTTGAACCAAAAACTATGGAGTTGATTGTCACAACGTATCAGGTAATTTATGTAGTTAAATCTACTTATATTCATTTATCTTGATTAGAGTCTGGTGGTGTAGGTTGTCGCAGATTTGCATCAGTAATACAGGTTCTTTTTCTTGCTGATGTCACAGGCTTCCGCTCTGTTGCTTTTCAACTCATCAGATAGATTGAGTTATTCAGAGATAATGACTCAGTTAAACTTGACTGATGATGACGTGGTCAGACTCCTCCACTCTTTGTCATGTGCTAAATATAAGATCCTAAGTAAAGAGCCAAACACAAGAACGATCTCTCCCAATGATTATTTTGAGTTTAACTCTAAGTTTACGGACAAAATGAGGAGGATCAAGGTAACTTGAACTTGGACAAGCTGTTTTTTTTTTAATGATTTGATTGTAGAGGTTTTGTAGACCCAGGCCATTGTTCATCTTGTAGATCCCTCTACCTCCTGTGGATGAAAAGAAGAAAGTGATCGAAGATGTTGATAAAGATAGGCGTTATGCCATTGATGCCTCCATTGTTCGCATAATGAAAAGTCGCAAAGTTTTGGGTCACCAACAGTTAGTGATGGAATGTGTAGAGCAGTTGGGCCGCATGTTCAAGGTTTAAAATGATGCTCGGTTAATCCAGATGATATCTGTTTCCCGTTTTAGTTATAAACCAGGTTGATTGAATTGTTTATTTTTTCAGCCTGATTTCAAGGCGATTAAGAAGCGCATTGAAGATCTAATTACCAGAGACTATCTGGAGAGAGATAAGGATAATCCCAATTTGTTCAGATACTTGGCATAATTCGGTCAAAACTAGAAGTGGTGTCCATGTCTGCTGCAAATTTTCCTACGGGTCACCAATGAAGAAATTGTTACCATGCGTGCGCCTTTTGCTGATTACTTGGAGACCGGAGCTCATAATTTCTTGTACATTTTGCCTTCAGAGCCAGCCAGGTATGAACAGCTATACTATATGTGGGTTGGGGAAATCTCTAAATCAAACCGCAACGATTGAGGTCCAAATTACACTAAAACGGACTGGACCGTAATGTATCACTCTCTTTTCGCCTCCAAGTCGATGGCATGACTTGATTGATACTAGTTTGTTAATCGCTTATTTGCTGGTTGCCTGGAAGGAGAAGGAGAAGAAAAAATGTAATTAATTCTCACTCGAATTTAGATGCTATTATCAGGTAATGGCTTGCCTTTCGTTGTGTGTAATACTACATTTTTGTTTTGTGATGATAATAAGCATTGTCAATTAATCATGTTGATATTTAATCGTTCGTCTGGTTTGACCGTCAATCAATGGGACGGGAACACAATTATTGATGCAATGCATTGGGCATTGATGAGTTCCAAGTGTGGAGAATTAATAATTTGAAGAATTTATGGACTCCGCTTCCTCCTATAATTTTGTTTGAAGTGTAATATTTATATTTAAAGTTGGCAACATTGTAATATGCATGCGTTCAAACTCACTCCTTACACTTCGGTATTTCATATGGCTGATTAATAATTTCAGAACTTTTGTATAATTATGTTTGACAAGATCATATGTAAGATCATCGCAACAAGATTGAAACACATCTTGAAATCATTAATCAATGCATCATAAGGTACATTCATGTTATGTAGGTTGATTGGAGGAAATGTACTGCTTGTTCAAAAGCTCTTCCATGTTGATGGTAGAACGAATTTCAATGGGGACTCTGTCATTAGAGTTGATGTCAATAAAGCCTTCGACTCTATTCATTGGTACTTCAGATAATATATACTTCAAGCTTTAGGATGCCTCTTCACTATATGATTCTTACAATGCATCACAACTACTTTCTATAGGGTGTTAGGTAATGGAGAACTCACCAATTTGTTCAAAGTGTGGAAAGGATTTCATCAAGGTGATCCATTATCCGTTTATTACTCATTATATATGGAAGCTTTGCCTAGGATGATAGATCACTTAATAAGGTTTAAAGGCATTCAAAGTGTGAGGAACTGGGTCCAGTGGATCCATTCCTCCTTCCTCAAAGGTAAGTCAAAGATAAAAAAAACAGGTAATACATGGTTTATAAACTAACTTTGAAGTTGAGTGACTTAATAATAGACTGCTTTAGATTCAAAATTAGGAATGGAGAATCAACCTTCTTATGGTATAATAATTGGACCAAACAAGGGTCCCTATGCAAAATAAATTTATTCTCTACACATGCACACCTATTACCTGGTAACTCAAAGGTTAAATCCTTAATCAATAGAAGTGAGCAAGACACCAATCCCCTGGAGTTTAATGTTATCATCCTCGACTATAGATCAAGTCAAGATGAAAAGGATCATTATTAATGGCTCATGAAGGAGAATAAGAAATTCTCAAATTCCTCATGTAGAAGATTCCTGGTCCCTATTATGCTAACCTTTACCTGACACAAAACAGTTTGATATTGTTAAAAACAATTATCTAAGGTGTCATTCATTATTTGGCTTGTGTGTACAGAGAAATTGCATTCATTAGACAAAATTAAGTTCATAGATATGGATTAACCATGTTGCCACTGCAGTAAAGAGCCATAATCAGCTAATCATGTCTTCTTTATGTGTGATTATTCAATATTCATCTAGTTCGGAATCAAATCACTTCGTAAAATTCTTATCTGTAGCTTTTGCTTCACTGCTTCTTTGGATTTCTTGAAGACTGAGGGAGTATGGAGAAAAAGGAACAATTGCATATTCAGAGCTGAATATAAGTTGAGGGAGCAGATTTTCCAAAAGCTATTCTGCTGGATAAGAGAACAAATCATGATCCAAAATCTCAAGGACAATGCAGTTTATTCTATACTCATGCTATTGCATATGGCCATTTTGTAATCTTAGCCTGTAATTGCTTCCAACATTGTAATCTTTCCAATTTTTGGTTTTAATATATTTAATTTCCAAGAACAACTAATTATGTTTTACAAGAAAGTTTTTGAGTTTTATTTTTTTTTTATTTTCAATTTTAAATTTAGTGCTCAGTGAGTGCAAAGAGATATGCTTGTAACATAAATTATAATGAACATTAATTTATTTTTAAAGAAATAAATCAAATACCTCCTAAACATAGTTACTATATTTATTTTGAAAAGAAGGGAAACAGAAAGATGATTTCCAAAATAACCTATAAAGGAAATTTTCTAAATAAAAACTTTATTTGAACAAAAGCATCTATTTCAGTAATATTTCCTTTATTTATATCAAATTCAATACCAAAGATAACAATATTTTTCTCATAAGAACATGAAATTCAATCCATTACCTACTATTATCTTCTCATCATTTCTTATATATTTCCACCTTTTCACAACCAAATTTTGGACCACACCAATATTCTCCAAATAGATGTATAGAGTGTAAGAGTAACAAATATTTGTGTTTTTAACAACACAAATATTTGTTAAAATTTGGATTTCGAATTAGGTCGAATTCTATTTCAATTCAGCTAGACTTTTAAACTTGAATTCTGATTTCTTTCATCAAACCCAAATTCAACTCTAAATTAAGTCAAATTAAAATTTACTTATTAGTTTCAAATTAATTCGAACTTGAATTTTTTTTTGTGAAGCATAAGCAAAATTTCACAATTTAAAACATGTAGTAAAGAGAAAAAGATGAGAATGTAAAAAGAGAAGAATTTAGAATTTCGTAAGTTCCAAATATTATATGAAAACCTCTAATTTGCCATAGAATATTGAAAGATCAATCCTGAATTTAATAATATCTTAAAATATTAAATACATAAAAATTCTAGATCTCTTAGATTTCTTAAGAGAATTATGAGATTGCTAAAAAAAGAATTTAGAATTTCATAACCTTTAAATATTATATGAAAAACTCTACTACTTTGACACAGAATATTGAAAGATGGAGGCCACATTTAACAATATCCTAAAATATCAAATATGTAAATATTTTAACTCTAATGGATTTCTTAGAAGAATTTTGAGGAATTTTTGTATGTGGTAGTATTCTTAAAATTAATAATGTAAAAATATAATTTTTTAATGCTAAGTATGCTTAATAGTCCTATGTTAATTATAATTGACATTTATATGTTTTTCATAAATTTTTTCATTTACCTTCTTATATTTTTCAACTTATCATATAGCCTTTTATCGTTTGATAAAATTATCACAAATATTTTATTACTAATTATTTTTATTGTCTTATTCATTGTATAAATTATCTTAATTTAAAAAATATATGTTAGTTTATATAAAATTGAACTATTACATGGATCATTAGCTCTTTATTTTAAATATATTTACTTGTTGAATTATATTATATGAATTCTCTGGTTAAAAATATAATGTTAAATGGTTCAAATGCTAATTTGTTTCCATGAAAGCTACCACATGTTTTCTAAGATTAAAACTCCATCATGTTACATAATAAAATTTATAATAATTTAATCAAGTCATAAAATTACGTGATAATTCTGGAAGTATAAATATAATAAAAGTGAAAAGTTATAAAAGGATAACTTAAACAAAATTAAAATTTTGAATGTTCAACTTAGAACAAAGGTAGAAAAATAAGGAAAGATTGAATTTTATATTAAATAAGAATAATGAAATCTTATAATTTTGAACTAATTCAAATTCTATAAATTTTTTTAAATCTATGGATTTATACACAAATGATTCTTTAAGGATAGTACACCTCTAAATCTATGGATTTATACACAAATGATTCTTTAAGAATAGTACACCTCTGTTCATATGAACATTTCATGAAAATAGAATGGAACACGTAAAAATTGTAAATTTTTTTAAAGTTTTAACTATATTGTTGAAAAAACACATGATAGATAAGCTAAATTTCGAAAAATAGATATTTTTTGGATATAGAAAGATAAACATACTTAAAATTTGAATATTAATAAGATCAAAATATCATAAATTTAAGTTAACTATTATTCTTAATCATTAATATTTATCAACAATAAAATAATCATATATATTACATTAGAAAAGAGTAAATTAATCAATTTATAATATCACACTTATACAAACCAATTTAAGCTAAAATATTAAAGAAATGCTTAAATAATTAAGTTTATTTATGATTACTATTTATTGTTAAACAATAAGTATTAAATTCATTTGTTCCAAAAAAAGATTAAAAAAAGGATACAATGTATGGGATAGAGACTTCCAATTTTTGAACAAATTGAATATTTGACAAAGTTTAATAAAAATATGAAAGGCGTCGACAGCCGTGGTTGTGGGAAATAAGCTAAACTAGACGTCCGACGGCAAAGAGCCAAATGGCTAATGGCTTTAATCACAAACTCTTCCTTCACTCTTTTTCTTACATATTCTTCCACTGACATTGTGTTGGTTTATGCCCTACAGCCAATCAATTTGGTTGTAGTTTAGTGACAAATTATTTAAAGGCATTCTTTATCTTG
>JAOSBP010000205.1:17628760-17650939 GCA_027563825.1 Erythroxylum mucronatum | reverse complement strand
TGATCGACTAAGGCCCTATCCGGAACTACCTCACGTGGAGGAGCCACATGTGATACCCGAAGATCACAATTTTGTCAGTCTCATTTAGGTTATTGTTCTTTTCATATAGCCATCTTAAAACAAATGAAAAGAGTCTCATTTATTGGCTTCTTTATGATTGATTAAAGAATGAAGTGATGCATTAGATACACAACACTTCTTTCTTTCATGTTTAACCGAAATTGAGAGGTAGAGAAGAAGGCGTTCTTGCATTTTTTGACTCACTCTCTCCTCTCTTGTATAGCCTAGCCAAAACTTGAATGAGAAGGGTCTCATTTTTGGCTTCTTTCAACTAAGGAAAATCTTTTCAAAATTTCTTCTCCTTTCCCACCAAAGGATCTTAATAACCAAGTTATACAAGGAGAACATATTCCTTCTCCTTTCCCACCAAAGGATCTTGGTAACCAAGTTATCCAAGGAGAACAAGTGGTAGATCAAATTGGTCGAGGATACAATAACGAGGTGAGGATACATTGACAAGGAGAGGATACAAAAGCGAGGAGTTAAAGCTGTAACAAAGAGTCGGTATAATCTCCATCTTGTTCTTAAGTTAATTATTTTCCTTCTACCGTATCATGTATGGCTGAAATATGTTGATTTGTTATGTTGTTTTCGCTGCATTTTAATTTTGGAAAAAGTTTTGAAATCTACCCTTTTAGCTAAATCTTGCATGCTTTTGTTTTCAATCCAATAATTGGTATTAGAGCCATTTTATTATGCATAATTTCAGTTCCTATATGTGATGCATGGGTTGGCAATTAAATTTTTTATGTTGCATTTTTTTATGTGATAGAAATATATATGGTGTATGTTTTGCTCTTTTGGTTGTTCATAGAATATAGTTTTATCTTGTAAGTTTTCTTCGTTTGGTTTGTAACAAGGAGGGTGGCCTATCATCATCATGTTTCCTCCTTGGCTTCATTTTTATGTTTTCTTTGATTTTGTAATGTACAAATTTTTGTAATATTGAAAATGGAGCAACCATGGATCGAAGAAAAGACTAGGTAATGGTTTTGGTGTATCCTTTGGTGTATTGGCAAAGTTTCGGTTTTGTGAAAACCAAAATGCTAGAATTTTTGTTGTAACAAAGTTTCAAACAACAAAAATACTGGAATTTTTGGTGTATTGGCAAAGTTTTGATTTTATGAAAACAAAAATAACGGTTTCTTTGTTACAACAAAGTTTTAGTTTTTACAAAATAAGTGCTAAAATTTTTTAGTTTCGGTTTCACCAAAACAAGTGCTGGAATTTTTTAAGTTTCGAATTTACCAAAAACAAGTGATGGAATTTTTGTTTTCAAAGGGACAAAATTCAGTTTTATGATAATGCTATTACACACTTTTTATCGAATGGGTTAGGTCATGTGAGCGAAGAGTTCGAAGCGGAAGATCCAAGTCCAAGACATTTATTTATTTTTATATTCTAAGATGGGCAATCAAACGTAGTCTTATTATTCATGAGATGAATGGATGCCTGGATGCTAATAATATGTGATATTATGTGATAGTATGCCATTTAGAATAATTGCCAACCCTAGGCTTTGCCATGCATTCATTATGTATGAGATATATAATGAAATAATATAGGATGGATAATAAATTGTATCTAAACAAGATGGTATTTATTAAAAATTAAAGACCAAAAAGATTGAGTGGGAAAGGATGCTCATGTTAGAGTCCACGGTCTCCATGTGATGGCCCATAACTCTTAAAGGATAAGTCTACTTATTGGTTGCAAATGTGACCTCCCACTGAGGCATAGTTTGCAAGTATCTTTAGTGGATGAATCAAATGGTTACACACTCAACATAATTTATCAAAACCTACCCACCGTAGCTCTGTTGATAAATGTATGGACCAAATTATGGCGCTTCTAAAAAATTTACGCATAAAAATGCTTGGTAGTTTTTTGAGTGGGAGGTTCCTAGTTTCTCTTTTAATAGATAAGATGGTCCACCTTCGCTTTGTTCGTTATAGATAAGAAAAATAACCATCATATAAAGTTTTAATTTTTTAATTTTTGTTAAATCTATCATCATGCATACTTGCATCATGATTTTATACAAAGTTCCAATATTGTTGACTAGTATGCTCATGTTTTAATAATTTATATTTTTAGACATAATCAACCACAATATGAATCCACTTACTTTGCTCTTGACTAATAACAAATTAGGAAATGAAAAGAGTTTTAAAGAATGGAAACGTAACCTTAACATTGTTCTTCAATATGAATGAATTCATGGGCATTAACGGACAATGAACCTACACCTCTAGGTGGCAATTCAACTTCTGAGCAAGTCCAACAACATGAGCGATGGTAGAATGCTGATAAGACTACTAAGTGCTATATTCTAGCTTCTATCAATGGAATGTTGCAAAAGAAAATTGCTTGCATGAAAACTGCTGGTGTAATGGTCCATCAACTACATGAGATGTTTAGTGTAAGGACCAGGTCTACAAGAGTGAAACCTATCCGAATCTTTCATAATCTCAGAAAAAAAACCTGGTGAACCTGTAACATCCCGTCCCCATATTAAGGGTTAGGACCCAAAATTTCAGTACATGTGAGCTCAAATAGAAATTAAGACAATGCATTTTCTTGCTCATGCATCATGTTAGCATATATGCACATAGATATTGAATGTTTTCGTGAAAAAAGTGGTACATGCATTCATTGACAACTTTCGAGTATAAATGATATTAAATGTGATTTTATTGGAAACGAGGGGTAGAGGGAGTAGACAGAGTGATTTTGGTATGAGTTGTGAAAAGGAAAGATTTAGAAACAAGATGGGTAGTGATATGGAAAATGTTCACTGAGTATGCTTTGGTCCGTTAGCTATAACGTCCTCTCTAGTTATCCAAACGAGATGATTCTTAATTTGGATTAAACTAGACACATATGGCTACATTTCTTATAAAGACATCGAATTTCAATTCTGTCTCTAAGAATCTCAAAAGTTGTCATGAAATTAAGAATTGGGTTCAGTATGTTGGTATATGAATAGAAAATTTGTCTTCGGACTTTAGGGGAAAATTCAGAAATAATATAAATATATTTTAGCAAAATTTTCTTCTGTAAAGTTGTATATCTTTCTTTTATCTTTCCAACGGTATATGGTATGAAAAATTTGGACATTTGAGTAAAAAGTTATGATCTTTACAAGTGGAGATGTTCTGAAGAGCGAAAAAGTAAGATGAAGTTTTAAGACGAAAAAGTAAGACAAAGTTACTATTCATCCACTTCGTCTTAGTACTATTCATCTACTTCATCTTATCACTGTTCATCTAAGACAAAGTTACTGTTCATCCACTTCGTCTTTGTACTGTTCATCCACTTTGTCTTATCACTGTTCATCTATGACAAAGCAAAAGTAAAACGAAGTTACTGTTCATCTTCTGAATTCTATTATATTTTTGAGCCTTTAGAAGATGGAATTGGCCTTTGAGGTCTTCATAAAAGTTGTATATCTCGAAGTCTTCTTTCTAATGGTCCAAAAACTAAATCAATCCAACATTGTTGGTGAAAGTTATGGAAATCGCGCCAAAATAGGTTCGTTTTGAATGAGGGCATAAACATGGTTGCTTCTTTTGGTCATAACTTCCTCTCTAGACCTCCAAATGACCTGATTCTTGAACCATTGGATTCGTAAGACATTTATCTACCTCTCACCAAAAATTGAAGCTATCTGAAGTAAATTGAGAAAGAATGAGTGAAAAGAGTGGGACGGGTACAGTGAGTGTATTATTAAAGGATATGAACTGGTGTTATTCTATTAAACATACTTCGGTATATTGATGATTTCTAGAGCTCTACTGATTCAAATGAGATGCTTTTTGATTTGTAACAAACTAGAGACATGGAGCTATAAATGGTATGAAGAACTTGGAATCTAATTCAGTCTCTAAATGTGTAGAATTCAGATGGAAGTTGTGCATAGTATACTGTTTTTGACAAGAGCAGTCCAAAAATGGTTGAAGTATATCTTTTGAATCACTAAACCAAATTAAATGATTTTTGAAGCATTAGAAACTTAAGACAACTGGGAATACTTTCTGGAAGGAAGTGTTTAGAACAAAATATTCAAGGTTATTTTTGGCAAGACACTTGGGTTTAAAAGAACATAAGCTTATAAGGAAGGATAAGGTGGACTTTTTGGACTCATTAAGGGCATAATTGGAAGAAGAAGTGTTTTCTTGCTTATAAATAAAGAAGAAAACGTGAATGAGAACATTCCAGAGAACAAAATGTGTGGATGAGAAAAGAGAGAAGAGAGAGAAAAACATGAAAAAATGAAAGAGAGAGAAAGAAGAGAAAACAAGCTAGGGTTTTAATTTCCTTAGCCTTCAAGAGAGATTTTGAAGTTGTTCAAGAAGAGAAAAAGTAAGAGGAAGAAAAGAGCTTCCATTTGAGCTAAAGATCTTTTCATTTGGTGAAGAATCAAGGTAAGATCTTTTTGACTCTTTTGGATTTTTGGAAGGATTCTAGTTTATGGAGTTTAGAAAATGTTTGGGTTTAAATGTTCTAGAATCAATTTTAGTGATTCTTGCATTGTGGGATATTTAAGTGGATTCCTATTAAATGAAATTTGGTTTATTTTAGGAAACCAATAGAATCCTACCCAAGAGCAAAGGGAAAGACAATTCTGACTTGGAGTTTGGCAAGCAAACAAGGTTAAACATCTGCATTCAGGCATTCCCAGACTTTGAAAGCAAACGCTAATCTAAAGCGTACTGTGAGTAGACCTAGATGGTCTTACTTTATTGTTTGTTTGTTTATGTTATGAACTGAGTGACTATGAATGTGACTTGATTGTTAAATTCCGGACAATGAAGGTTCGATGACCGTGATATATTAATGAAATACTAAAGTGCAAATTGTATGTGATTAAGATGAATAAAATGTTTTCAGAATATGCATTGCATGCAAAATGATAAGTGATTGCCCAATTGTATGATGAATGCCGGACTACGGTCCAACGATAAGTGAATGTGATCAAATAAGTGCATGCAATGAAGTGATGCATTCCATTGCATGAATGCATGAAAGATAAAGGAGGTTATGATCAGAGTTGCCAAGAAAAAGAGCTTAAAGCTCAGAATATGAAAAAATAGCTTAAAGCTTAGAGTGTGATTAGAGCCTCGGGCTCGAGTGTGATTAGAGCCTCGGGCTCGAATGCGACTGTCCCCGGTATCCACTAAGGGATATGGGACGATATATTCTACAGCTCGATATCCACTAAGGGATATGAGCGAATAAAAAGGCACTCGGTCATAACGGCAATAACAAATAGAAAGTGAGTCTCATGTGCATTACATATGCATACTATAAATGATTTAGTGTATAGAATGTGAAATAATATGAACATGCGAAATATTGGAAAATGTGAAATGAAATGTGATGTGTGAATTGTATGTATTATGTGATGAGTGAGCCATCGATGATGGTCACTCACTGAGTTCGCAAAACTCACCCAAAATTTGTAAATATTTTTCAGGATCAGAAGAATACCCCGTTAGGTCAACGGGAGTATACCTACAGGATTCAAGTGAAGGATAGAGATCGGGATTAGTTTGCGTCTGCATTGTATTTCCTTATTTGTATTGAAGTGTATTTTCCGCAACTTTTTGTATAAATAATGTTTATTGAAATTGTCTATGAATGAATGTGGGCCCAATGTGAGTTTCGATTTTCGCATATATGTTTGTGGTTAAAAAAAAAGTGTACCAATTTTCGAAGGATTGAGTGCTTTAGCACACCACCCTCACGGGGCACGGACTCGGATATCACCATCGATGTTAGGTTCGGGTCATCACAGGAGTGGGGTGCTACATATAGTCAATCATATCTTAAGTCTCACTTTAAATTAGGCACTCATTAGGTAACTTCTAAAATGCCTCCTATAGAATGCTTTCAGGGGATCATGTTCCAAATGTTGAACAACATAAACTAGTGTGGTTTAAATAAGCTTGACCAAGAGCTTCCTTTATCTTTTAGCTAACATTTAAAGAAAAACTAAGTATCTTAAATAAATTGAAGAGCTTCTTGAACGTACCAAACGTTTGTGTTTTTTTGCAATAAAGAATAGGAATTAGTGGAGTATCTCTTCTTTAAATACAATCTACATCGATTCTGGGATAAAATTGAATCTTTACATAATATTATTTCTCCAACGTCAAGTTGGAAAGAATTGATATGCTGGTTATGCTTTATGCAAAGTATTAATAAGGGAGATTTAAGTTGTATTGATAAAACCGACCAAATCTATAAAAAAAGTAACTGATTATTCATCAAATTCAACTCAGGTCTAAACAATCTACTGCCCTAAACTTGTCCTTACCTACTATAGATTAATATTCTAAAATGGTCCTTATGTACTACATCATTGCTCTAGTAATTTCACATTTTCCTTGGTATGTATGTTTACAAAATAAATTCAAGTTAGAGTGAAGCTTCCATGGGTTACACCAAATTGCCTCCCAAATCGATAACAGTAACTTAAGCTACCTTGGATTCTCCTATCCAGAAGCAATTACTAAGAATGGAATCTTATATAGTTTTGGTTTCAGGAACCCAATTTATAGCCTCAAATAGAAGTTCTCTTCTGCATTCCAAGTTAGCAATTAAATTACAGCTCTTGACATTTAGCTTGCTTGGTTCTGCCTTTGAAAATATTAATTATAGCTCTTGATTTTTTGTTTTTGCTTGGTTTAGTTTTAAGTGCTTTATAGTTAAATATGTACTCTATTCATTTACTCTTTAATTTTTTTAAAAATAAAATGACAATTTGAAACTATTTTATAATGCTTTAATAAAAATGTTATATATAAAAATTTCATTTAATGATATAAATGTCATGTAACATCCTCGCAATCAACGTTTGGAATACCGTACTGTTCTGGACGGTACCGGCCGGTATGGAAAACGAAGCGGTACGGGCTACCATCAGTATCGGCCTAAAATATCGGTGGTTTTCGTTCGACACCGACCGGTATCGACAGTACCGGAACATACCGTCCGGTACCGTAAACTTCCAAAACTTCAAGGACCAAATTACAAATTTTTTAAATTTAACCTTAAAATCCCTTCTTCACTCTTCTCTCGTCGTTGTGCCTCCTCCTCTTCTCCGTGTGTTGCCCGCCTCTTCTCTTCTCACTGTCATGTTTAACCGTCGTTGCCGTCGCGTTGCCGTCTTTGCTTTGGCCCTTACCTCCTTCGCTTATCCTCCCTTGGCATTGGTTGAAGAAGACGCTTCCTCCACGGGGACCCAAAGACGCCACCAATTTCTCCGCCCGAAGCCACCGGAGATGCGTCTAGACTTTGACCCGTGACAAAACCTGAAGACCGAAGTTGGTTTTTTTGATTTTTTCTGATTTCGAAAATTTCATGGTTAATTAAAATTTTTGTTGTGTTGAATTGGGTTATTTGAATGTTGGAATTAGGATGATGGTTTTGGTTGGATGAAGCACGGTGTTGGAGTTGGCTGGAGTGTTGGACGGTGTTTTTTGTGTTGTTGCGTGATCTGGGATTCTGGAATTTGGATACTGAATTCGTTGGGTTGGGTTGGGTTTGTGTTTGTGTATGAAATAAATTGGTTGGAGTTAGAATGTGATATGAAATTCTGCATACTGAATTAAATTGGTTGTAATTGTGTATCTGAATTTTGAAATAAATGTCATTTGTGTTGGTTTGGTTCATGGTTATTCGGTTTGGACTATTTTGCAAATTTTAAAAATTTTAAGGACTATTTTATAAATTTAAAAAATTACCTAAAACGGCATCCGGTACTGACTGGTATTGATACAATACCGTACCAGAATTCAATCCAATACAGAGCCCAGTACGGTATTCATAACTTTCCTCACAATTCTATAAAAGTATGCAAGTTGGAAAAACTTAAATAATAAAACCAAAAAGGAAAACGCAATTCTATAAAAGAATGCAAGTTGGAAAAACTTAAATAATAAAACCAAAAAGGAAAACAAATTAAGGGAATTCAATGTTTTTAATAGTTTATCCCAATGTTTTGTCATTTTTTACAAAAGTAACCTCAGTTTGCCTATAAAAATTAGGCTCGGGTTTGGGCTAAGAAAAATCAAGCCTAAGCCTAATTGCCATCTCTACTTATGAATAGCCACCAATTGGTGAAGGAAAGAACTACTAGTATTCCGAAGCATGGAAAGTCTCATACTTGCAAAACTCCTTTTATTTTTGCAACTCCAGCCCAGTACCTTTGCACGGGATGAGGACGGCTATACCCTTACGGGCAATAAGTACTTCTGCAGCTAAAGCATTCTTGCAAATTTCTCGAGCAGAATAAAGGATCCCAAAAGTAGGATTCCTGAACTGCTGGTTGACAATTCAGCATCCGACCAATGTTGGAGATAAAGATTGGAACCTGTTTCCTGTGAGTTAGTACCCCACATTTGCTAAACATGTCACCTTTATCCTTTAGATACTGTGCTTTCTCGTATCTTCAATATGACAGCTACCGTTCTCGGTAGAGTAATGTTTTTCGGTGATTCTCACCGTATTACGGGCATGCTTTGAAGGTGATGTTGAGTTCTCTAGAGGAAATTCATCTTTGCTCTTCCGTTTCTGCTTCACGCCTAAAAATCCCCAAGCAACAGACTCCAATGCTTTAGAGGTCGGTGGTCTATTTCTCATGCTTCGTCTGCCTGAGGTCATGTTATGTTGTTTATCATCAACTTGACATTTTGACATAACCAGAGAATTAGCATCACCTGGCTGTCGACCTCTTTGATCAGTCAATTTTTCTGTCATTTCCATTATCAAAGGTTCAGTTTCTATATCTTGCATGAAAGGTATGTTCTGGTCAATTAACATACGGATTAGAGGTTTCTCCTGAGGATTTTCAACACTCGATGAGTTACAATTGGAAGAGCATTCTTCACCAACACTTTGACTTGCCCTGGATGAATACCTGTCGGTTGATAACTTCTCCTGAGTTGGAAACTTGTGAAAAGTATTGATTTCCATAACATCATGTTTGCGTAATGAGCATCCAGCCTTGTCATTCTTTAACTTGGAAATAACCAGGGTGTTGATTGTGCTGCACTCTGAGTGGTTACAAGCATTTAATCTCTTTTGTGGGTTTGTACCACGGGCTGTTCGAAATCTATCACCAGGTTTGGTTCTACGTGTTGCACGTCCCTTGGTAACCTCGACTTGCTTCGAGCATTTCCATTTACCAACCTTCTGCTCATTAGGAGCTTGTAAAGCAACAACACTTCTTTTTGGGACATTACTTAAATCTTTCTTGTCTGTTTTATTCGCATCAATCCTCAAGAAGCTTGACAGTTTGGACTGACTTTGATTACTATCAAAAGGTGGAAGATCAGAATCGTCTGACACTCGCTCCACAGAGGAATCTCTCTCAATTCCTCCAGAAGTGGTACTGGAGGTGGAGATGTTTGAAGTTTCAACCGGCAAACTTCTCAATTCTCTCACCTTTGTTGTTTCCCCATTGGCCATACTTGAATCAACGATGGTGAACTTCATAGAATCCGGGTTTCGGCTTGGAGTTTGTGGCTTCAGATAACAATGGCGCTGTCGATCAAGAACATCTCCTTGATCAAAATGTGCTTCACTACTACAATCATGCTCTTCTTTGCCCTCTGCTCCACTATCAAGTTCAAGAAGTGCTGGATCTAGAGCAACTTTTTTTAATACATCACTCACAGAATCAAAATAGTGAGTTCCTTTCACAAGTTTCCTTCTTGAAAACTTAATGATACCAGGGGTTAGAAATACCAAAGAATTTCCGTAAACACCAGTGTACCCAAGTTCATAAGGCTGCTCAGAGTGCCACCCTCTTGCCAGTAAACGAGGCCAGACAGCTTCCCAGAAGAGATCATTTGATCGAGCTTTACTCAACCGATAGCCTCCATTTAAGAAGTTGGTAATTTCCAAAGGTGTAAGCTTGGAGCATGCTTTCCCAATTGGTATTTCTGGGTGGCCCGCTAAAACTTGACTAGACTTGGAAGGCCCCATGGCCGTGCCTTTAAGGTCCTTCTTCCCTTGGCCAGTTGCCACTGCCTCAATGAGCGCATCAACACCAACTTCAGCTTTTAAGGCAAATACATATTCTTCAAGTAACATTCTTCCTTCTCCAAATGCATTAGCAAGCTAAGCAACATGTAACTAATAGTCAAACAAGGTGCCAGCATAACTTGGTGACTGAAATAAAATTATGAGAATTTTTTTAAAACTGTAACAAAGAAGTTCTTAGATGAACAAGATAGTGCCACTGTAAGGACTAAGTAGAAAAGAAAAATTATCAAGACACAGAAACCTAATGACTGGAAGCTGATATCTAAAATGTACTTGAGAGGCTGTGGGCTAGAAGCAAATGAAGAAACCTGAGGTCTAAAGAATCCGCTAAAGAAACATGTGGTAGTTAGTCAACAAAAAAATACTTGAAAAGAAGCGGTTGGAAAATTTTGCTGAAAGATAACTTGTTAATTGGATGAATTGAGAGTTTATCATTAATGTAAGCATTTTTAATTTATGCATGCAAATTGTTTCAAATGTAACAATTGCTCCATCACTTTACATATCTTACAGGTAAGAAAATTAGCAAAAATTAAAAACAGAATCCAGTAATACCTCCAGCAAAGTCTTTTTGCGTTCCACTGACAAATTAAGAAGCAAAGAAGATAAGGGTTCTTGTTGTCTCAATCCTCTCAATATTCGTTTTCCTTGTATACATCTTCGATTTCTTACTTTTTGGCACTCTGACCATCTTTGATATCTGTCAGACCTATAAAACTTTCCATAGTAAAATGAAAGCAAGTCACCAATAGTTTTGGTCTCAACAAAATTTTTCACTTGAACAAGATTTCTCCCAAAAATGTACAATCCAAGGAGAAAAGAAGCCTCCTCCACATCAGTCCACGTGCCACCCAAGGAACCAGGAACCATGCAGTGGCCTGCACACTTCTGAAGCATTTCAAACTTAAATCCTTGCTGTAAATGTAGGTCTCTAGAATTTTCTATTTTAACCACACCATCTAGTATATTCTCTATCGACTCAACCTTAGGATTTAGTACACCATCAGTACAGCCCTGTCTGGCTGTGCTGCTGCCTTCAGATTTTATGTACTTGTTTTCAACAGACCTATTGGTCCAAAAAGCAGGAAATTGTGCTGCGTGTTTGACATTATCAACTTCATCATGAATCCACATTAATGATATAGGTAATCCAACTAAAAACCCATAATTAGTATCGAACAAAGTTGCATTAGTTGGATTCTCCATCAGCAGGGTGTATGCAGATTTCGTCATCAATGGTGGAAGTTTAACCTGATACTGCTCTCCAATCCTAGGAGCCAAGTCAGAATCATGAGAAACATCAGATATACCAGGAGTTTCTTCTGGAAGTGGCTGCTCTTCAGATTCGTCATCAGTAGATCTTTCACTATGATTCACTTCAACAAGATCCATCTGTAACGGAAAATAAAATATGATTCTTCGACATTTGACATAAATTAAACAGCATGAAGAAGATAAAATGGGTGTCAGGAACTTTTCTCAGGCTATCAAATTCCGTGAGACATTATGAAGCAGAAGTCAAACATGTCTAAATAAGAAAAAGGGAAGAGGAAAAAGTCAACATGTTTGAATTAAAACCGGAGTCTTTTTTTTTCCTTTTTCCCTAAGCCTTTGTTTGGATCCTTATTTGCGCAAGGGAAAGGAAAAGAAATATTGAGGAAAAAAGAAGGGAAAAGAATAGAAGAGAAACAAAATTTCCTTTCGCCTGTTTGTTTTCATAATTTACCAAACAAAGGATAAAGGAATGGAGCAAAAGAGTTGAAACAAAATTTTTGCAAAGAAAAAAGAATAAAAAAGATTCATCAAGTATATAAGCATTAGAGAAACCATAATGAAATGTACATTTTGGTGAAAACAAAATTACTTTTCATAATTTTTAAATTAATTTATCCGTGATAAAATTCAGAAAACATGTTTACCTCTTGAATCAAGAACACAATGTTTCAGAGAAGAAGAACAACAAAGCGTATATACTAGCTATAAATTTTTAAATAAAATAATTCTCAAAATTCAAAATTCTCCAAATAATTTTTTTTAATTTTAATTTTGTAAGTATATTTGCTAACCATATCTCATCTTACATGAAAAATTCCACATAAAAAACGGAAAGCTTTCCCCGGGGATGTAATGTATGCCTTTAATTACTGTGTTCTAAAGTCAAGACGAAATAGCCTAAAATAAAAAGAAATATAAAAATCGAGAACAATTATTTAATCTAAAAACGAACAAAAACTACGATTATTTAAATACAAAAAAAGAACATCGACGATTAATAATCAGACGCAAAGACAAGTCAATAAAAACCAGTCTATAGAATATTCAAACAAATAGAGAGAATTCCAGGTAGCTATCAAAATTCAAGTAACCAAGCAACCAACACCCTCCAGATCCATCTACCAACACGAACGAAGCAACCACACATCAAACATACTTCAGCTTTTCATAGAAACAAAGCGACTCTTCACTCACATTTGCCTCCAGAACCAATCCCATATAACCACATACTATATGAGTAATAATCACCAGCATTGAAAGTTTGGCATCATTCACATAATCCAAGAACTTATTAGAAGGAAAAAGAGAAACATAAGAAAGCAAACAAGCAAAGGCAGAACAGACGGAGCTACTATTACTGTTGCGCGTGCATAAAATTCCAAGACGATCCCAAAGAATTCAGCTCTTTCACACTTCCAAGAAACCGTTAAGCCACAAAAGAAAACCAGCATTAAATTGCAAATACACAAGTTAAGTAAGAAAAAGCAGAACACACAGCGTAATATCGATATAACTGATTGAACAACCAAACACACACGAGAAAGAACAGCAAAGAAACTAATACCTCCACTGATTAAACCAAAGAAAGAGGCAGAGAGAACAAGCCGTCAAAACGAAACCCAAGTTGAAAGAGCTAACTTGAGCAAATGGGCGTCCTTGGTTACGCACCGATTCACTCGTTATAAACTAAACAATAAACAAAAAACGTGACTATAACACACGCTCAATAGAGACAAACACAAACACGTATTGCTCTCTCTCTCTCTCTACATATATATACATACAAGCCAACACTTCAAAGAAGATGTACACAGATACCTTTGTGAAGAGATGAAGAGCTTCAAAGGCTATATAAAGACTCGATTTTTATGAAGGGCATTTAGAGAAGAGTCAGCACTGGGTCGTTTCTTCCTCGCTTGTCTCTCAACGGCTTGGCTTTTATAAGAAGAGAAGTAATAAGAACTTGTTTATCTTGTTTCGATTGTTTGTTTCCTTAATTTATTGAAGGAAAGAATTGAATTGAAGAGAATTTTGTAAAATTTTTATGCTCTTAATTATAAAATTTGTTTATTTTTACTTGTTAGATTTAATAAGAATATAATGATAATTTATTTATAGTAAGGTTATCTTGTTTTCCATTTCTCCTCCTTTTTCACCAATTTGGTGGAAATATTTTTAGACCAAATTTTTCTCCTATTCTCTTCCATTCTTTTCCTTTTTTTTTACTTAATTTTATCCGAACAATAGAAATCAAGAGAAATGCAATTCCCTCTCTTTCTTTTCCTTCGCTTTCCTTCCATCCAAACAAAGGCCTAATAATTTTATTGAGTAAATAGAGGGGTGTCTGGTCTAGTCTGTTTATAAGGACGGTTTTGACAATACCCACGCGCGACGGCGATAGGCGTGAAGTTCGCAAGTCCTATTAACCTTTACCTGTAGGGATGGCAATGAGGCGGGTATGGGGCGGATATGCCATCCCCCGCCCCCATACCTGCCCTCATCTCTGTCGGGGATTTTTTTGATACTCCGTACCCGTACTCGCTAGGGGTTTGACCCCCATCAGGTACCCGTTTACCCGCGGGATTTTGGTTTCTTCTTGGTCATTTTTAAAAATAGCCGAGAACACCAATAGCTAGTAGTGGAGGTGCGCAGAACTTCAGTAGGTTGAGAGGCCGAGAACGATGATAGTAGGGTGAAGAATCTGGCGCCAGAGGTGGTAACGTTGGGCGGAATCACCCAGGGACTGCGCCACTATCGTCGAACACCGTCGCACACCAGCACCCAGGGACAGCGCTAGTGTCGCCAGATGGTAACGCACGCCAGCGCCCAGGGTTAGTGCTAGCGTGTGCCAACGCCCAGTGACAGGCGCCTTCCGTAGTTGGTCGCGCAAGAGACGGGCGTGCTAGCCCACCCAGGGGCGTCCACGCAAGAGGGCCGGACAGCACGCCCAGATCTGGTCACTTACTCCCTCAAACAGCACAAAAGCCAGACAATAAAGATGAGAAACGACAGATCCACCAAAAGGAGAAACCCCAATCGATGACTCGTAGAAAACCCACAAATAAAATGAACAATTAAATTCCAGAACAAAAGACTACCAGTCGGTGGAATAAGCTAAGGCAATCAAGAGGAAAAACAGAAATCCGAAGGAGGTAGATTGAGCAAGGTGGACAAAAACTAAGGGTGAACCCTAGTGAGAAAAGCTCTCCAACACTATTGATCTGATAAGCAGGTGGAGACAGAGGAAAGAAGAATTGAATTAGTTATTAGGGTTTATATGTATATATATATATAATGGCAAAATTGTAATTACTGTATAACGGGTAAACGGGTATGGGGGATGGTATCCCCATACCCGCCCCATACCCGACGGGTATTTTTGTTAACCCTCCATACCCGCCCCACGGGTAAAAATTTGCTCCTCATACCTGCCCCCGTTCGGGTAATTTTATCGGGTACCCATCGGGTTCGGGTACAATTATCATCCCTACTTGTTAATCACATGGAACAAATATGAATATAATATAGGTCGTTATGTCATTCATATTAATAAAAATTTAATATTAGATTATTTTTATTAAAATTAAAAATTAGAATATTTTAATATTACATTTTAGAGGTCGATTTGTACTGTAAAATTGAATATTTGTTTTACAAATAGCCCTGATTACAATTAGTTGAGTGTAAACATGGATAGTTAGCTTAATTTTTGGAATTCTCAATAATTAGTATTTGGTTGCTTAAGCTCTATTACTGAAAACAAGTGAAAATTTTTATGAAATGTATATGACAAGGCGATAAATATATGGAAAAGGAGAGGTGAAGAAATGTAATTAGTAAATTAATTTGTTAATTAGTAGCGGTTATTAGTCAGTTGGTTTTTGTATTTTGGGCTTTTTATATATATGGTCCAACGTATTTTGTACATAGTTAGTATGAAGTCCAGAAGAGCATTGAAGTCTCTGGCTCACAAAACTATGTGTTCATCTCCTCTGCTTTCACGCTCTCTACTCCTAATTTCTCATCACCGATTATGCTTTAACATGGCATCAGAGCTGCCGGCAACGATCAACCATCATTGTTGAGCTTCACTGAACCTTGTTTACCCAATTTTGAACCTTTATTTTTCATTTTCTGTTTTTCCCCAAATCGAAGCCCTAATTTGTTTATTCTCTGATTTTCCTTTGGTTCATATCATTCATGACGCTCGATTATCCAGAATCGTCACAAACTTCTCTTAACACTGGTGTTAAGATTGATTTTAACAATCCATTGTACCTTCATTCATCAGACACCCCAGGAACATTGCTCGTTTCGCATCAACTCACTGGTATTGAGAACTACAGCATGTGGAGTCGGTCTATGCGAATCGCATTGCTGGCTAAAAACAAGATTGGTTTCGTTGATGGAACTTGCTCACGAGATGATTTGGATCCGGATCTTCATCTGCAGTAGGAGCGTTGCAATGCCACTGTTCTTTCCTGGATTCTTAATAAGGTTTGTAAGGATCTTTCGGCTGGTATTGTATTTGCTTCGAGTGCTGCTCTCGTCTGGAAAGATCTGAAGGAAAGGTATGATAAGGTGGATGGCTCTCGAATTTTCTTTCTTCATCGTGAAATAGCATCACATTCTCAAGGTATATCTTCAGTTTCTGCTTATTTCACCAAATTGCGTCTTCTCTAGGATGAATATGATGCTTTGGTTCCGTTTGGCTCTTGTGATTGTGCCATGTCTCGCAAGAATGCTCAGAATCTTTTGCAGCAGCGTCTGTTTCAATTTCTTATGGGTCTCAATGAGACTTATTCGGCTGTGCGGAGTCTGGTGCTTCTCATGCAGCCTTTGCCTTCTGTAAATCAAGCTTATTCGATGCTTCTTCAGGATGAAGCTCAACGCCAGCAGTCCTCACTGGTTTTATTGGTTGAACCTACTGCTCTCTATTCTTCTAACACTCGGCGACGGTTTCAGGGTACTTGTGATCACTGTGGGATTAAGGGACACAAGAGGGAGTCTTGTTACAAGCTTATTGGCTTTCCTGCAGATTTTAAGTTCACGAAGAAGAGGGCTAACAATGTTACTTGCTTAGCAGATGATGATGATGTTTCAGATACTAAATCAGTGGTTCAGTCAGTTGCTCCTCCATCATCTTCTGCTCCGGTCTTTACTCCAGAGCAATATCAACAGTTACTGACCCTTTTGAGCAAGGAATCTTCTCCTCCTGTCACTGCTGTTGCATACATGGCAGGACCTTTGCAGTGGACTGATACTGGGGATTGGTAAAGAGAGAGCTGGTCTTTACATTCTACAACCATTGTCCTTTTCTTCCAAGACTTTGTCTCCTGTTGTTGATGGTAGTATCTCTTGTACTGGTATTTCTTCTTGTTTGTTTGTCAATAATGTAAAAATTCAACCTTGTACTTGGCATGCTAGACTTGGCCATTCTTCTGTTTCTGTTATGAATAAAATTCCAAATTTGCAATTCAATTTGCATAATTGTGATGATATCCGATCTTGTCATGTTTGTCCATTAGCTAAACAATCTAGACTGCCTTTCCCTTTAAGCACTACCCGAACAACTAAGCCTTTTTCCCTTATACACGTTGATATTTGGGGACCTTATCAGATTTTTACACATAGTGGTCATCGTTATTTTCTTATCATTGTTGATGATTTTACCCGTATGACTTGGGTTTATCTTCTTAAACTCAAAAGTGATGCCATCCTCACCTTACAAAGTTTCTTTACCTTGGTTAAAACCCAATTTTCTGGTATTGTTTAAATTGTCCGAAGTGATAATGGGACCGAATTCTTTAATGAAGTAGGTCAATCCTTGTTCACCTCTCTTGGTATTGTTCATCAAAGTTCATGTACACATACTCCTCAACAAAATGGAATTGCTGAGAGAAAGCATCGACACCTTTTAGAGGTTGTTAGAGCCATTAAGTTTCATTCCAACATGCCTACTAAATTCTGGGGAGAGTGTATTTCCACGGCTTGTTACATCATTAACCGTTTGCCTACCTCTGTCCTTAATTGGATCTCGCCTTATAAAGCCTTATTTCATAAACCACCATCCTTTGATCATTTTAAAGTCTTTGGTTGTCTTTGTTATGCTACTGTTACTTCTTATGTTGATAAATTCTCACCTAAAGCATTTCCTTCCATTTTTATGGGTTACTCCACTGTCCAAAAGGGTTATATTCTTTTCAACCTTTCCACCAAACATTTCTTTGTCAACAGGGATGTAGTCTTCCATGAAACTATATTTCCCTTTAAATTTACCTCCAACCCTTCTCCATTATTCCCTGTACCTGATTCTAATGTTATTCTTGATCCAGATTTTTTACAGCTTGTCCCTCCACCGCCTAACCATCCTTTGGCTGATCCTCATTCTCCACAGCCTATTCCTGAGCCATCACCTTTGGTCCACACTTCACCTACTTCTTCTGTTTCTCCTCCTAATTTTTGTCCACCTGAACCTTTACGGAGATCCACCCGCATCTCTAAGCCTCCAGGTTGGTTACAAAAATTTGTTTGTTCCCACAAACCTTCATCATCTTCCTCACTTGTTGTTACCACTCCGTATCCTCTTCATGGTTTTCTTTCTTATTCCCACTTGCCTCCACATACTGTTACATTTGCAAACTTTATCTCTAGTATAGTTGAACCCACTACTTACCATAAGGCAATTTTAGATAAGCATTGGGTAGATGCTATGCAACAAGAAATTCAAGCTTTGGAAGCTAATGTCACTTGGAAGGTGGTTCCCCTCCCACCTGGTAAGCACTATATTGGCTGCAAATGGGTCTATCGAGTTAAGTATAACTCCAATGGCACAGTTGAACGGTTTAAGGCACAGTTGGTTGCCAAAGGCTACAACCAAATGGCAGGAGTTGACTTTCAGGAGACTTTTTCTCCTGTGGCCAAAATGGTTACTGTTCGGACTATTATTGCTCTTGCTGCTTTGCATCATTGGCCTTTATAAAAGATGGATGTGTATAATGCTTTTTTGCAGGGTGATTTGTTAGAGGAGGTTTACATGTCACTTCCTGAGGGATTTGGCAACCAAGGGGAGAACATGGTATGTAGGTTACTCGAATCTTTATATGGTTTGAAGCAAGCCTCTAGATAATGGAATTTGAAATTATGTGATGCTTTAGTTGCCAATAGATATGTTCAGAGCAAGCATGATTATTCATTGTTTACAAAAAAGAAAGGAAGTGGCATAGTTATTCTTCTAATCTATGTGGATGATTTGTTGATAACTGGAAGTAATGTTGTGCTAATAGAAGGCTTGAAACAGATTTTGCATAAGAATTTCAAAATGAAGGTTTTGGGAGATTTGAAGTTCTTTCTTGGTATTAAAGTACTTCGATCCAAGTCTGGAATTATTTTGAATCGAAGAAAATATGCTCTTGAGTTAATTGAAGATGCGGGTTTAGGGGGAGCAAAACCTGCATTCACACCTTTGGAGCAGAATCAGAAATTGAGTTCTGTTGAGTATGATAAAGGCACAGAGTTGAAACTTGCTGATAAAGAAATGACAAATGTAGCCTTGTATCAAAGGTTGATAGGCAGACTCTTGTATTTAACTCACACAAGGCCAGATATAGCTTATGGAGTACAGCATTTAAGTCAATTCATGCAGAAGCTGAAACATTCACATTATGAGGCAGCTTTAAGAATTGTGCATTATATTAAGAAATGTCCAGGGCAAAGAATTTTCTTATCTGCAAATCGACATTTAGAATTGTCTGCTTACTGTGATTCTGACTGGGCTTCTTGTCTTATGACTAGAAAATCTATCACAGGATTTTTTGTAAAATTGGGAGACTCATTGATTTCATGGAAGTCAAAGAAGCAGAGCACGATTTCTAGATCTTCAGCAGAAGCTGAGAACAGGAGCATGGCTATTACTACTGCTGAGTTGGTGTGGTTATCACTTATCAGGATTGCTCGAAGAATTGGGAATTAAGATTGAAAGACCGGTTGTGTTATATTGTGATAGTCAAGCAGCCTTACAGATTGCAGCAAACCTTATATATCATGAAAGAACGAAACACATTGAAATAGATTGTCACTTTGTACGTGAGAAAATTCAGTGTGGATTAATTCAAACTCAGCATGTTTATACAAATGAGCAGATTGCAGATTTACTTACCAAAGGATTGGGAATACAGCAGCATGAGTATCTCTTGTCCAAGTTGGGTGTTAAAAATGTATTTGAAACCCCAACTTGAGGGGGAGTGAAGAAATGTAATTAGTAAATTAATTTGTTAATTAGTAGCAGTTATTAGTCAGTTGGTTTTTGTATTTTGGGCTTTTTGTATATATGATCCAGCGTATTTTATACATAATTAGTATGAAGTCCAGAAGAGCATTGAAGTCTCTGGCTCACAAAAATGTGTGTTCATCTCCTCTGCTTTCACGCTCTCTACTCCTAATTTCTCATCACCGATTATGCTTTAACAAGAGGACTACAAAGGTCTAAAGAAAGAAATGAAGTTAGTTTCAATTATAATTTTCATCTACTTCCTGATTGTCTATAAATTTACTGATCAAACGAGTTTGGACAAAAATGTCAAATCAGGTTGATATTGATATCTATTATTAGTCAAGAACGCCAAAGCATACTTGGTTAAGGATCACACACGACACAATCATTATTTGTTTCTTCCCTATTTAGTTTCCTAATGATCAAGAAAGTTGTAACGTCACTGCTACTTTAGTTTTACAAGCTCTTATAACTTTACACCTATAAAAGTAACCTCCTGCAAAGTCTTGGAGCTCGTCATTTTATTTAGAATTTAAGCATCCAACTCTATAAACTATGGAACATTTGATGATGATATCCATTATTAGTCAAGAATGTTAAAAGAATTTATCGAAAATAATCTTTTTATTAATTAAGAACTAAAATTATTTACTTTTAAATTTCTCCTAATTTCATATTTTTACAAAATTCTTACTAAAATATTGTTAATATTATTGTTATAGTCAAAAATATAGGATGATATGAATCTAATGAAAGTTACCAAATATATAAACTTTAATATAAAACTTTAACGTACTAGGATAAGAATAAAAGATCGTTCAGATCTCTCATAAAGAGATCCTTTTTGTTCTTATAGGTTTTTTAAAACAATTTCCTTCCAATCTTATATTTTGTATTTAGTTTAAAATTTTAATATGTAGTACTTCTCTTTTAGCTAGATAACTTAAAAGTGATTTTGACCGACAAAATATTTTATATTAATATCAAATTATGAAAATTAAAGTGAAACCTTAAAAAATAATATGAAGCAAATATCATTTTAAGGACAAGATTATTTTACGGTGGAAATTGGGTTATTTAGAGGCCCAATCAACTCAAGCCTTCATTATTGACTTTAAGGGACGCAAAATTGACACATTCTTTTATTTTTAGAAATAATGAGATAACAAGTGTGACTCTTTTAGTGAACTTCCACGAACTTTAACAAAAGGATCTATATGCATAGTCAATGGAAAATCTTAAAATTATAAGCTTCTACAACGTTAATACCATTCTAACTGGGAATTGACTTCATTTGGCTACCAAAGAACGGGACAAATTGTTTTGGTCTATATTGTATGTTCAATCCTATAATTGTGATCTGTGGAGGATAGGACTTTTTGAGGAAATTGAAGAGTAAAATTTGTTGAATTCAGATTGAGACTTCCATTAGATATAATAGGGTCTTGCTTTTGAGAAAGCATTCCTTTAATTGTCAGGTTATGTAATAAATTTGAATTAGGATAGGTTTAAAGCCACGTTTTTTCTTTTGGGCAAAAAAGGCAGCTGACATTTAAGAAAAGGTTCTTACTAATTTGCGTTATATATATATATATAAAATTTATTTTTTCATTTATATGTGTGTATATATATATAAATATATTAATATTAATATTTACATAAATATATCTATACAAGGTTACTATTTTTTTCTACAGATTTCATTTCACTGATTATTTATTATACACCAACATATCATTGGGAGAAAAAACATTCATTTCAATTTTCCACGAAAAATATACATGTCCATATGATGTTCATAATTTGGCAAGTTATTTTTCTAAATCATAAAAAATGTAGTATTTTATTATCATTTTTAAATTTTGAATTATAATTATAAAATTATGTAAAAATTAGACATTTTAACAATTAACTCTTTATTAAACATAATATTCTCTGTAAAAATTAGACTTTTTAATAATTAACTATTTATTAAACATAATACTCTCTGTTTCCTACCTTATCCAAGCTTTTCTTTTCATTTTACACTCATGGCTACTTGTTGGAGGGTCACAAACAGTGCAACAATTGTTTGTTTCCTTTTCCTGTAAATCCATTTCTTAATATACCTTTTTTTAATGAATTATTGCCAAAGTGATTAACACAGTAACGTGTCAAATTGATGATTTTGACTCTTGAATTTTTGAACTATATAATTATAAGGGTTAATTATAAAAATTTAAAATTTTAGTTAATTTTATAATAATAGTTCAAACTTTAAAAATCACGTTAAAATAAATTTAATTTTTAGCAAAAATAGTCTAATGTTAAATTTTCTGTTAATAATATGAATGACGTAATGAATCATGTCAGGTTAATATTTTATCACGTGAGTGTCACATATTATATTTGTATTACATATGAATTTTAGTATTTAATAAATTAAAAATATCATAAACCCTAAAATAGTTATGAAATAAAATATAATTATAAAATTATGTAAAATTTGAATTATAATTATAAAATTATGTAAATTT
>JAOSBP010000205.1:17603953-17620275 GCA_027563825.1 Erythroxylum mucronatum | reverse complement strand
AACCAAAACCAAAAACAAAAACTAAAAACTCAAACAAACAAGATTTTTTACCGAATTTGAAAACAAAAACAGAAAACTAAAAATAAAAATGGAAACAAACACCCCTAAGTTAACGAGCTGACACCCACTTGTATAGAAAAGATGTCTTGAACTCCAAGATTTTGTTCTTTATCAACAATACTTTGACATTCAACCTTTATCCACGTATTAGGAGATAAAGGCACACCCAAATACCTAATGAGAAAGGAACTCATAATAAAACTAATGATATCCTTATAAACTGCTCCTAAATATAAACTTCCTTTTTATGGTTAGTGAAAATGCTTCAAGTTTCTAAAAATTGATTCAAAGGGTCCATCCTAACCTTCATACAAGATGTATTAGCTTTACATAATAATAAAAAAAGTCATCTACATAACAAAGGTTGTTTAAAAAAGAAGTTGAGGTAATGCAAGTTATTAACCATTCAATGAAAGTAAATGGGAACTTTAAAGTTTGCAATAACTCTGTAATAAACTCCTATTTGAGTGTGTCATAGGTCTTTTTTATGTCCACTTTCATGAAATAGACATGTTATCAATGGATGTATCCTAATTTTCATTTATAAGTAATGATACTATAATCTTAAGTCTTGAAGATTGTCAAAGAAAATTCAACGTTAGGAATAAGTGTAATTAATCTGCCTAAGCATTTTACCAATCTAGACGAAGTCTAACATAGTCTCACATATTTCATTACCCACAATAAACTAAGGATGTTTAAGAATCCACTCCTAAAGCTATTTGGTTTTGGATTTTTGTAGAAGCCAATAACAAACATAGCCCTTTTATTCTCCTCTTTAGTAAAAATTTGTAAAAGTAGAAGTTGATGCTTTATATTTAGTTTTAGACCCTTGTTACACGCCTTCCAATTAATGAAAAATCTTTCTTTGCTCTTTTCCAATATAGTTTAATAGAACTTAACAAACTGATCAACCACCAATTGATGTCCTCAAATCATATTTCCCTCGATATCCTAAATAGAAAATCCATAATCTTATGTTTCCTTTGTTTCAGCACATGGAAATATTATATTTTTTGATCCCCTAATTTAGTCTGATTAGTTTTGAATTTTTGTATCATAAAGCTCTCAGCAACCAATGATGATTTAAAAGCTCTCATAAAGTAGATGTATCTTTCATACCGTAAGATTGGCTTAAATAGGGTTTGCTACAATTGCATATGAGCAAACTATATTTGTTCTCTAACACCAACAACTTGCTTACAAATATCATAAAAATGCTTATTATTTAGAGATTTTATTTTAGGATTAAAAAGTTTTACCTTCCTAATCGCTTTAAGGATCTTATTGCCAGGTATTTCCTATTACATACTTCTCAAACTAGAGGTACAAAATTTTCTAATATTACCTTTATATAAGAACAACTTGCAATTACAATTGATTAGCACCTAATCCTACTTTAAAGTAATCACAATATGAGAATGGTTTGATACTCCCTCTTTCAGGAGTAGAGCCTCAAAATTATTTAAATAAAATATTCAATCCTTATTAACTAGGACTCCATTAATTTTTAACAAGATCTTACAACCCCTACTCTTTTTATTATTCCATGTTTACATACCTTCCACCTAGGGTCTTGTAGCTTATAAATGGTCTACATAATCCTAAGAGTTTACACTTCTATCATAGAGATTAGACATCCATATATTCTCTCATCAAGATTCAAAACACTATTAATATTTTTAATATTTGCTTAAAGAATTTAAATAGAATTAGCTCAATCCTTTAAGTGCAACCACAAAGGATTTTTCTCAGTATCTAAATTAAGCCCATACAGAATATTCATATAATAAGGTTGTTGTAAAAATAAATCTTCTATAAAATGATGTACTAATTAACAAAGATCATGAATGTGTACCTTAAAGTATTATATTTGTGTAAGACCTATATTATGCCTCTATTTCTATGTTTAAGATTAATGAATGACCTCTTAAAAGGCCAAAACTTTTATATTTAAGTTTAGTTTCAACTAAACCTGTAAAATCTATTTTATTTATGACGTTAAAGACACCCTTTCTGCTTATTAAGACTTTTTGAATCCTTAAAATTTCACATATAAAGGTTAGCCATTTTTATCCTTAGAATATGATTAGGCTGTAGAGTACACATTTGAATCCCTTAACCAATGATAGAGACAAAATATGTCTAAACTATAATACACTTTCCTTTATCCATCTAAGTAGGATTCTTAAGAGATGTTTATGTTTTAGGACCTCTACATGTACTAGTCTTACTATTTTCAAAAGAAACATCCTACCATTCCTTGTTTGGTTTAGTTCTTTTACCAATTGCTTCCTTAGTATAAGCAAGAAGATTAAAATCTAGGAGATCCAATATCTCAAGATTCTTGTCAGTATTGGAAGTGTTTTTTAGCTCCATTCTTTTCTCATTTTAAAATTTCTACATTCTTCATGTTCATAACCATATGTTTTGTTTCTAAAGCATTGAAAAGGCCTTCACTCATACTTAATTGTACTTGCCTCTCCTTATTTTCAAAAGATATTTTCTCAAACATTTTCACATTAATCATCTCTATAAGGATTATGCCAAACATAAACCTTTCCTTTTTCACAATAATTTATTCATGCAATATTGGAGTCCTTATTAAGTTTTCTATTTTATTGAGAGAATTAACAATCAAAATTCAAATTTAGACTTTTAAGTTACACTATATAGGCACTTTTATAACCTCTTTATGAGTCTTTTGTAAATCCATAATTTGTACCTTAATAATAATAAGTTTCCTCATAAAATGATAGATGTTTGTATTTTGAAGTTTTACTATCAAACTTTACTAACTAACATACCATTCTACAATAGGAGCACCTCTTTTTTATCTCAAGTTTACCTGACTCTCTTCTGATAAAGCCATTCATCACAATGAAAAGAGGGTTTAATCCCAATCTAAAAACATACAAGTAAATTATTATAAAACTCTACTTCATATTTGACATCATTATATATTCACCAACTTTGTCAGGTCTATGAAACTGCAATTTGCTTACAATATTACATCATTTTGAAACCTCAAAATTAGACCGAACAAAGGATTGACCTATTTCAGTAAAATCCTCCTTTTCAGATATTGGTTGTTTCTCAGACATTTAATTATCGACTTCATTAACCAAACTATCTAATGATCAAGAGTTGAACCACTTTCCAGCTTTGCTTTGATGATCACATATTGTTGTGTCTTAAATAGTTTAGGTAATTCCCAAAAGATAATTATAATCTTAATAATCTTATATTCAATCCCATTACTGAATACAGGAGTCTTGCTCTATTTATTACCGTTAGGAGAGTCACTGTTATCTTCATTCCCAAGGCCAATGCTTAATGTTGAATGAATCTCCAAATCTAGAGAAAGTTTCCCACTTTTTAACATTTTCAAATAGTTCTTGATACTAGTTGTATCCTTGCTCATCCAAGAATAGCTCATAGCTTGTCTTACCTTCTATTTCTTCTTTTTTCAAGAGAGAAAATGACAGGCTAGGATTTTTTCACGATAGTTAATGTTATGACTAAATTGTTTGAGAGGTGAATCAATGTTATGAATATCGTATTGGTACTGGTATCGGATTTGATTTTAGTATCATATTGTACTAGTATCGATCAATATTGGGTAACGTTTTAGATATTTTATTAAATTTATAAAATAATCCTTAATTTTTTAAAATTGTAAAATAGTCCCTCAATATATTGTATTGTATAATTTATAATTTCACATCAACTATGTTTTAAAAAATTATAATAATAGAAAATTGAAATAATAACAATCTATTTATTTATATTAATATTACTTTTCACATATTTGACATATAAATAACAAACATAATTAATATAAAAAAGGTCATACAAACAAAAAAATTAAGGACAACACAAAGTAGTTAAAATGTTACAATTTCATTATATAATAAATAATATTATGTCAAAACATCAAATAAAAAGAATAATAAATATCTAGAATCCTCTAAGTATTATAGTTTGCAATAAGAGTTCATGCCGAGGAAATAACTAACTAGAAATGAAACTTGAAACAAAACATTTAAAGTTATATTTCATCATCATTATCACCCAGTCTGAAATCCCACAATGAAGCAGGGTCTAGGAAGGTCCGATAGTACGCAGCCTTACCCTTACATAGTAAAGAAGGCTGTTTTCGGTAGACCCACATGCAAATGAGACAATATACGAATGATGCAGGTAACAGAAACAATTCATTAAAAACATAAAATAAATGAAAGTAACAGGAAATAATAATAATAATAATAATAATAATAATAATAATAATAATAATAATAATAATAATAATAATAATAAAAGTAAAAAATAAAAATAAAAATAAATTTTTAATAAAAATTTATAAAATTAAAGTTAAAAATAATAATAAATAAGAATAATAATAATGATAAATATAATAAAAGAATAATAATAACAATAATAATAGTAGTAGTAATAATAGTAGTAGTAGCAGTAGTAGTAGTAATAATAATAATAATAATAATAATAATAATAATAATAATAATAATAATAATAATAATAACCGAACATAATCATTGCAGAATCGTAAAGAACGGACGGTGTAATAATAGAAGTTGCAGAATCAAGAAACGGTACTCACAGCTGTTCTTATCTAGTGTCAGGATGCTTGATACGCCGATTTGTCAGTTTGTGATGTGTCGGATCGTCTGCCCACTCCAATGTCTTGTGCTCCGTCGCCAGTGACAGCGATAATATCTTCAGCTGTGAACTTTGCCTACCGCAAGGTATACACGCTTCACTTACTGTATCTTCGGCGGAAGAGGTGACTTATGCTAAAGCCAACAGATATATAACTAACAGACAAGTTTTTTTTTTAACAAGCCACAATCGTCAAGCATCGACCTTAACTTTGGTACAAATTGTTACACAAAAACAAAAATAGAAAAGCTACAAGAGGTGACACTCAAGTCTCGACGGAACAACCCTGGAAGGGAACGAGACAATGGTGACACAGAGCAACTACACTGATGAAGACGATACTTTGTTCATTACAGGGAACTACAAGAACGTGTTCTATGAGACGGTCTTTCCACAGCACAAAGGACAAAAATATAAGTGAAATTAAAAAAAGAGGGGAAATGAAAACTTAGAACTTCATTCATTCGAATATTTACTCAAATCGCATTGACCCTAATTCTCATTTGTTACACATTCTCATCATTGAGAGGAGCCTCATTATCACCATCATTCAAATTCATTGCACCAAATGACATGTCAATTCTTTCTTATCCAAGATTATCTTCCACGTCATTCTCATCTATCAAACCTAGTTCCTTAGAAGCCCAATATACCAAAAGATCGATATGGTCAAGATAAATTAGATCCACATAAATACTTGTTCTATTAAGAGTCCTAGTAAACAAATAAAATTAAATTATTAAGAAATTACAAGAAATTATATTCAACTTAACAATGATAATAACATACATTTTTCGAAGATTTATGTTGTATTGAATAAAGACCAATTTGTTTAATCTTTTATGTTACAATTTATTCCTTTTTTTAGAATGGATGAATTAAAATATGCTTTAATTCATTTCACACCCTGTTGCATTCAATTATTGACTCAAATTTTGAATTGCAAATCTAGAACACCACTCCCGAATTGATCACACTAAGCAACTATAAGACAAAAAAAAGTAATATTATAAATACAAAATGATGATTAATTTCCAACAAGTAACAAAGGTGAATAAATATATATACATCTGGATTAAGCTTTTCTCTTTGACAAGTAGCAATGGGTATTCCAAAATCACTAGAAGCATCTTTATAAACCTCCATTTGTGAGCATAGGAGATCTTACATTATTTTATGGGCAACAATTATTGTAATAGTTAATAGCATTTCCCTATTACCTTTAGCTTTCTTTGTAAAATTTGGTCTAATATAAACATTAGTATTCAACAATTCCTTAGCTGAAAACAAGGGCAAATTTGTCTTTTTCACCTCTTATTGATAAATGCAAGATAAGATGTGTACAAAGAAAGCCTATTTTTCCATAGCATCATAAAGATAACCTATTACCTTCTTATCATTATTAGACGAAGGACTCTCACCAAAGGCTCACAAAATCATACTTCAAATTGACACTGGGACTAAAATTTATGATTTTCAAGTATAATTCTAGAAACCTCAACTTTAACATTAGGCCTAACATTCTGTGATGCGACCCACTTATTACTTATAAATATTTGCCTGAACTCCTTTTTTATTAAAAAACAATAAAGTGATAAGAAATTAGTCGCGAACCTTGTTATAGAAGGATGAAACAAATTCTTACTATTAGTGAAATCCTTCCTCACTTGGTCACTTTCTTTGCTTTCTGCACGGTCTCATCAATAGTAGGAAAATATCTACCATCTCCTATATTTTCCAACATAAGGTCAATGCAATGTTCAATACAAGGAATTTAATAAAAAGAATTATACTTGCTTTGCAATCTTTTTCCAACTACTTTATAAGTATAATCATTGTCAGTAATGAACTGAACAATATTTTCTAACTCAATTGCTTTCACAACTTCATCAAATATATGAAATAAAATAACTTCAAAAACATTGTCCTTTTATTATAATAAACTAAAAAATTCATAATGGATTTGTTTTCTATTTGTCTAACCATCACATATGATCGAACATCTAAAAGTTGCCTAAATCATTCTTTTTAAAAGCCAAATAACTATTTATTTCATAAACAGAGCTACTCAAAAGTTTACATATATATTCATCAATTGAAGGAGCCTTATATCCTGGATCATAAGAGGTACAAATATCCACCATAGGCTGGTAATAATAAGACCGAGGGGCATTAAATGATACACCAAAATCATATCACCATTTAGATATTGCCAAGTGAGCCGCTTCTTTAGATTGTAAGATACTACGAATTAAAAGCTGAGCTTTAGAAATTGTTTGTGGTGAAAAAATTGGACACGTGTCTTCTTCCTTACCTCACATCAGGTGCAATATTCCCTTCTTTTTAGGTAGGAATACCACCCCTTCAACTTCCCCACTATCATCCTGACTACTGGAAAAAGAACTTCCACAACCAATTTCATAGTTTAGCCTTTTTCTTCTTTCTTTTTCATTTTAATACTCTTTAAGTAAAGTCTTCATTTGCAATTTCATGTCATGATTCACTTTTTTAGAAGGCTCTACTTTACCTTTCATGCCAGTTGAATGCTTTTTATTATGGTGATTTTTTGCACCTTTCAAATGCTTATTGCAATACACCTAAATGGTATGGTTCTTTATTCCATGAATCAATCTAGCATGAGCACAAATTGGATAATCAATTCTTCCTTAAACGACTGAATTATTAGTAGGACTTGAACTTCCCGCTATTTATCTTTAAAAAATGAAGACATCTGTTAAAATTAAATTAATAAAATCATATTTAAAAATACAATTTTTGTATATAATATATTTACATAACTATAAAAATCCAATGTTCAATTATAAACATATCTAAATTTTAGACAAACTCTTTCTTACGTCTTTCCTTATAATAACACACATTGTAAAAATGACTTTTCTTTATGATAACACACATCACAAAATGATTTAACACTTACAATTTCACATTATGTTGAGTAATGAGTATTCTCCTATAAATTTACATACTATTTTCTACTATGTATTTAACTATTCATAAGATAAGATGATGAATGTGTGTTTGCTACTCATAAGATAGGATTAATATTTGTAATATTATTTCCTAATAACACTAATGAACAATAAAAATGCAAACTTTTAACTTTCTTAACTTACATATATTAAATTATTTAATTATATATTAAATCATATATTTAAATGATTAATCATAAGTTAAATACCATTTATATACAAACAATGATTAGTAAATTGTATGTTTCATTTACATTAATTAACAATTTAATGAATTAATTTTGACCTCATTTTTATGATTACTAAAATAACAAATAATATGACATGTTGTTGAATCATACATAATTCACAATGCCTAAGTGCTCTTCTATAATCCATATACAATATTATTTTGATCTCATTTCTTCATGAATTCACAATGCCTAAATGTTATTGAACTATACATAATTCACACATCCAATTCCAACTTCCAAGCCTAATTGCTCAATGCATATTTTATAAACCATTCACAATAGACACATTACATAACCAAAACACAATGCAATAGCAAATCCAGAGAAAAAACAAACAACCTTAAACACACAAAAAAATCAGTCAAAATGGAACCAAGATAATGAGCAATACGGGTTGGGTTAGGTTTGGTTGCAAATTAACAAGATATAGATTTGACTTAGGGAATCTGCATTCTAAAGTTCTCTGCTCCAAAACTATTTATGTGTCGAGGACAGGTTGACTAGACTTATAGGCAGTGCTTGGAGAGTAGCAGACAACAGCGGTATATGGAGAACAATGGCCAGTGATGGTGGAAAGCAGTAAGGGGTGGACTAAAGAGTAGACTAGCAAAGAAGCGACAGAGGAGGAAGTGGTGGTGGAGGAATTAGTGACAGTTAGCGGTTGAGGAAATGGCACCAGTTGGCGAGGAAGGACAGGCATGCATGGGAGGGCAGTGGTGGTTGCTAAAAGTGAAAAGTGAACTAAAGACTGAAAGGAAATGAAAATGGTTTGGTTTAAGTTTAACTTATTTTTCAATTTGGTCCCTAACTTTTAAAAGTTTCAATTTGATCCTAAAATTTTTTGGTATTTCAGGTACTGGCCGGTATAAGCTGGTATCGCCCGACTGGTACAAAGTGTTACTCATAATGTTGAGGTGGATGCGATGAGAATTAGAATTATTTAATTAAGTTGATTACATCAAATTACTTAATTATACATGTAATATGATCATTTATATGTATCCTTTAAGAAGATCATCACAAATGTATAACTTCCATTGAAAAAATAATAGTCTTTTCAATTTAACAATGAAAGTGTTGATGATTAGCTTATATGAATTAAGATTAAATTCCTAATGATAAACAAAAAAAAAACGATTTCCATACTCAAAATAACCTATTTAAACAAAAAAATTTAAAGAATATTAAAAATCAGTATATGTGATTATTCAAATATACTGTGTTAGCATATAAATCAATTTTGTTGTCTTGGTTTTTGACAGATTATTCGTATCAATTGAATATAAATGGAAAGTGAGTAAATAAACAAGAAAAGAAAATTGAAAACAATAGTATGCAAAATAATTCTAATTCTTCTAAAGAATAACATGGTAGGTAAGAAATTGTCATTTAAGAAGAACAAACATAGTTATGTGGTTGACAAAATACTTCCTTTTTAATTAATTTTTAATTATTTTTAATTGAATAGACTAAAATTGTTTTAAATAGCCGTGTTTATTGAAAATATAGAAAATATAATGTTAAAGCTTTTGTTATATAGAATAATATGGCTTACTCATCCAAAAAGGAAAAGAAACGAAATTGGCACTTCTAATTAGGCAAAAGAAGATTTATTATTTTCCTAAAATCACAAATTGAACTGATCTATGGTACTTATAATTGGATGGTGTAATGAAAATAGAGAATTTAGGGGTTATTTGATTTTCTTTGTCTAAATTTTTAATTTTCTTTGTTTATATTAATTATATACTCAATTTTTAACTATGATTTTGAATTTGTATCATATGGTTATCTTCAAGCTAGTTAAACTATATTAAAAGTAACAATTTTAGGAGAGCCACGAGCTTAAAAATTATATTTATTTAAAAATATAAAGGTAAGTATTTTTTCATAAAAATTTAAAAATAGGTACAATTTTTTTTTAAAAAAAGAGTCTTAAGTTTTGTTTAGGGATGATATTTATATCTTGACCATTTGATCTAACTCAAGCTGATCAAGCTTCAGGTTGAGCTTGTGCTTTTTTTTAATCTTTTAAATTTTGGGCTAACCCTAAGCTTAGGTTGTCTAGTCCAGTTTGACTTAAAATCCGGATATATCAAATAAAAATAACGTTATTTTGTATAAAATGATATAATTTTAAAATTTAAATTAAAAAGTAATTAGGCTTGGATTAGGCCAGATAAGGCTTTAGGTCTGGCCCGAACCTGATTTATTATTTTCAAATGAAATTCGGGCCCTTTGACCTAAGTCTAGCTTGACCGGCTATCAAACCTAATTTTGTTTAAACATGTACATTATAAATATAAAAAATTAAACCTTAATGGGATTGACAAATGCTTTACTATTCTACCTTGTTAGTAAATCCTAATTTTTATTTTAATACAATTTTATGAAAAAGGAAGTGTTGCTTTTTAAGCTTTTTATGAAAGAATAGTTGGAGAATCAGACAAATGACGCAAATGACCAAAGACTAGTCAATGGAAGTATTTTCGTTGTTAAACCATCGTAATATTTCTAATTGATCATTTTTCTTTATTCGGTGTTCACGTATCCATGTTTGAACTTCTCTGTATTTAGAGTTGGAAGTATTTAAATACAACTTATCAAATGTGAAGTTCATATTTTGTTCCTGAAAATGCCCTAAAGAATGCCTTTGGACTAGACATAATTGTCTTTGGTCCCTAAGTTCCCAACAGTGTATAGGGATACTACAATGGTTTATTAGACAGAAGCCTTTATCTCATCCTAATACTATTATTTGCTTGATTTTCTTTGCGACTTCATTAAGGAAATATGGGCAGAAAGGAACCTACGAAGGCTCTAGGATGTTAGTCGAAATCAACAAGAAGTAAAGGAGTGTGCATATGTTTAAGTTAGAAAACAAATAATTTTCTCGAGCTCTATCAAGACATGTTCATCCCAACTAACTAGCTTATGGAGAATATAGAGGCTTTTGCATATCAACAGTAGAAAGGAAGATTGCATCAAACAGTAAAGCAGAAATGAAAAGCATTAGTGGTGTGATTTACCTCATAGGGGCAGAGGGTGAGGCAATCTAGGTATGGAGGTTTTCTGTTGGGAACCCATCTACTTGATACACTCAACTATTGTACTGGTAAATGAAGAACCTTTATGTAAAATGACTAATGAGCATAATGTATCGATTTTTACATAAGCATATATATCCTATGCATAAGCTACAACTTTTAGACCTTGGCCTTGTTTGGTAATCAGCTGATTGCATTAACTGTTAGCTGATTCTATCAGTAGTTATCTGATAGCAGATTATATTAGCTGATTTGACTAACAGATAATATCAACTGCTTATTAAAGTTGTTTGGTAAAATTAGTTATTTAGTATTAGCAGTTTATATATAAAATGACTTATAAGGGCATAATTTTAAAAAAATTATAAGTACATTAGTATTATATCTTAGTATTTTTTTGAATAATTTCATAAGAATTTAGAATTTAGATATTTAATTTTACAAAAATAAGTTTATAACTCTAATAAAAAATATAGAACATATAATAATTATAATAATTATAATAATAATAAATTTGATTTAATATAATATTTTTATCATTTATAAATTAATTAAAAAATTTTGAACTTTAATTTAACAATTTGTAAGTTTTTTTAAAAAATTAAAATTAAAATGAAAAAAAAGAGTCACAAGCTGTGTCAGGCCTGTGACACTTATAAACATAAGAAAAAGAGTCACAGGCGTTAAGTGAAGTGTCATGCGTGTGACACTTAATGTCACGTGCACGACAATTATATTTTTAAAGAAAAATAAATTAGATGATAAATGATGTTTGACAATTATGGATGCTCTCTTAAGGTCTGTGGGTATTCTTTTTTTAGGGCACAATCGTCAATAATGCCCAATTGTTACCAGCTGAACATAGAAACGCTCCTATGTGGGAGCATTTTAATTTTCAGCTTATTAGATTGAATTAGCAAACCCAATTAGCTAATAACCAAACAAATTTATTAGTCAAACATCTATCACCCTCCAGTATGCTAAAATATGGATGAGCAACCATCTACCAAACGAGGCCCTTACCTTAAAAACAAATTCGATGCTTTTATAAATGGATCTAAACATAGGTACAGAGCATAATGGTATTAAAAAAGAATATGCATAACTTTTATAGAAAGACATACAATAACATGTAATCTCATCCAAAGTTATTTAAAACATAACATTAACTTAGAAGCAAGCATCATGTTTCCATCCATAATAAGTAGCAAACATACAATTTTTCTAGGCCATCACACCACCCAAAAGCAATAGTCAATATCCAAAGGATGGATCCCTATTATGCATATACTCATAAAAGAAAAAAGCAATACATGTATACATCAACATCATTGTAGCAACAACTCATATCATTCATATAGTATGATATTCAATTTTAAAGGAAAATATGGACATATTTATAGATTTTGCTTCAAATAAAGAATGAAAAGTAATCCTTTGAAATTATGGCTTAAAAAAAGGAGAAAAAAATCAAGGACCTAAGCTCATTTGGGTACTTAAAAGATATTGATTAATTTATTTTCTAGGTTTCTAAGAAAGAGAGGACCCATTCAAGTAATCATAGTTTTACATAAATGATGAAACATCTTATGAAGACATTAGAGAAAAGTTCGAGTCGAACTTATTCAAGTAAAGAACAAAGTTAATACTAAGGAAGAACAAGGAACAACAAAGTTATGAATGAATATTTAATGATTATTATACTTTTTCTTGGTTACTTTGAAAATTTATAAGCTTATCATACATAAACCCATCATCATTTTAACTCATTGCATAAGTCTTTTCAATTATCAAGAGGAAATAAAGTTTTGATTTTAAAGAAAACATACTTTGATCCTTTAAGCAACAATTGGGAAGTATTTAAGTTAATTTACATTTAAAATACTAAGTTCGAGAATTTTAATATGTTAAAACCATGATTTTACATATATTGGTCAACTAATATAGGTTAAAGTTATTAAAAATGCATATAGAATCTATGTAATAGACACTAGTCAACCATGTCTAGTCAACCAATATGTTGTTGTAGTTAACTAATGACTAATTTTTTATTATGACAGCTAGTCCCCTAAATCTTATAAATTTATGATTTTTTATTGGTTTAGATAAGAAAAGTATTTGATTGTCCTATTTACACATTGTAAAAAAGTTTTGAAAGTATTTTACGCATTTATTATTGCATTTTGAAGTCAGTAAGCCTTTAAAGTGATCAAAATGATCAAGCAAGATCTTTTGAGTTGTAAACTCTTTTGTGAGTGGGGTTATTCTTTAACTTAGAGAAAGATTGTAAGAATCATTTCTTTTTTCTCTTAAAAAACAATATTGTTGTAAGAAGGTTCCTATTTTTCTTATTGAATTAAGAGACCTAGTGGAAATTTCCAAAAGTTCCTTAAAGAGAGGAATAAGTAAGGGTTAATTGTTGAACTACAATAAATTACTTTACCTTTCTTCTTCCCTGTACTCTTCCAATTATTGTTTTACTATTTTATTGATTTATATTAAACTATTTTTCGTCATATATTGATTCTTACAATAATAACATCTTAGTAGAAATCATACTGAGATGCGGGGTCTAGGGAGGTCAAGAGGTACGCAACCTTACCCCTAACTAGTAGAGAGGTTATTTTCAATATCATATATTAATTCTTGTTCAACTAAATTTAATAGATAAGAAATAGTTATTTAAATTTACTAACATTAAATTCATCCCACCCTTAAGTGTCATTAGAGACCAACAAGACTATATGGAGGAAGTTATAACTTCCAATCCTATAATAACATTTGTAATTGAGTTTGATTCTCAAGATTTTAGTAGAGGTCAACTTATGTTTGATAGGCCACATGTTGCATTTGCATATTGTAAAAAAGTAACGTTAAATAGTTTATTGGTTGACGACAAGGTTTAACAAAATTGTAAGTGATATTCTTCCCAAAGTATAACATATGTAATATGCCAAACATATTTTTGCAAAAGTGGAAATAAGCAGATACATGGAATATATATTAATAGGAATAATTTGATCTTCTTTTCTAAGAAAATAGTTTTTTTTTGTGAAGTAGCCAGTAATGAAATAGGTGGCTTTGAAATTAGTAAAGAGGGAGGGTGAGAGGTACAAGGTGCTTTTGGATAACAAAAACTTTAAATATAGGGTTTGAGATTTGTAAAGCATGCTATGTTATTATACAAGAACATCTTTGTTCTCTTTAGGGTATAAATTTAAAGATTATTTACTTTATTGGTTAAAACAACAAAAATACTTAATGGCTTATGCAAAAATGACACAATCTATATATAGGCCTACATTTTGGCCAAAAACTAGTAAGGATTAATTTTTGTCCCCTCCTATTAAGTGGTCAAAGATAAAAAGAGTGAGTAAAGGGGGAGAAATGACACTTTTTTCTGGACTAATATTAAGAAAGGGAAAAAGATAATGACACAAAAAATTTTGTTGTCCTTAAAATAAGAGGTTGAAAAATTTTCCTTTTGGTGAACCTTCGTAATATAGATAAGAAAAAAATATTAAGCCAGATCGATATTGGTATTAAAGTAACTTTAAAGAGAAAAAGGAAGATCATTAACACTATATAATTTAGAAGATAAGAGTTACTAAAGATAAATAAGTTAAGAAGAAAACAAAAAAATATGAACAACCTAAAATATGCATTTAATAATCCGTAGTTAGTAGGCCATCTTGATTCAAATATTGGCATTATTATGATTTTTTTATTAATAATGATGTAATATTTTGGGATGTTTGTATTTATTATTAGACCATTTCAATAGTAGGTTAGATGTAATGATTAATAGCCAATTTTCTTCTCTTCATTTCTCCTATATATTTTTGTTAGTTTATTAATGATATTTAAACTGAAAATTCTTTCCTTCACCATTAAAGCTACCTTTTATAGTATAAATATTGGATAAATATTTTTTAGATGTTATGTGAACAACTAGATAACCAAATTTAGATAACAAGATTTAGGGCTAAAGATTAGTTGCTAGATAAATAACTAGTTAACTAAAACATTTTAATGCATCAGAAAACATTCTTCTTCTGTTGGTTATTAGAAAAACATATAGCAGTTTGGACAATACAAGGGAAAAACATATATATTAACCAACTCAAACAAACATAATTTAAAAGTACAAGATATAAACATGAAATTTTTTTAAGATATTGTTATCTATATATTCTATTGGAAAATAAATATATATTCAGTCATTTATTTTATTATATTATTATTATCTCTTATTTTTATTTTTTATTTTATACAATTATCCATTTATTTTATTATTATTATTTCGTTGTTTTCAAATAATTTCTAAAATTTCTCTCTCTTTTCTTTTCTTCTTTTTCCGTGCCTCTATTGAAAATAACCTTTCTATTAGTTAAGGGTAAAGTTGCGTACTTCTCGAACTCCTCAAATCTATACCTTAGTGAGATTTCTACTGTGATATTATTGTTCATTTTGTTATTGTTGTTTAAAAAATTGCTTCATCTATTCTAATAGATAACATATAAACAACATATAAAAATTACTTCATCTTTCATCTTTGAATCCACCTTTTTTTTCACATTAGAACTATGGATTCTTTATATGAAGCAACAACTTTTGTCAACATAACATTTGAAAAACAAGCTTATGTTGACCAATTCAACAGGGTAACACACCATCATCTTATGTTTTTGACTCATTCATTCCTCATACATCGTGTTCTTTCTTAATAACTCAATAATGATTGAGGTAGCTTTAGGACATATAACAGAATCAATCAACTTAAAAGATTACATACATCCTCCCCATATATAAGAAGTAAGAAAACACGAGAAGAGGGTCACTTTTAACTGCATAATCTAACAAGAATGATCCAAACATTCGGACCTTAACAATTCTAACAAAAAAATTTGAAAAATATCAAACTTTAATCCCACTCTAATGAAAAATTCAAACGATTCTGTTAAGTGCCAGATCAGTGTTCACCTGACACTTGAAAAATGTTTTTTTTTAAATGAGTGGGTTTTTGTGTCACGTCAATACTGACATGATAAGGTGAAATCCAAATTTTAATTTAATTTAATTTAATATTAATTTTATTATTAAATGTAGGGCCACCTGTTAGCCCCTGAATTATTTTTATTATTTATTTAAGCATGATTAGAGTAAATTGAAGCCTTGATAGATTAAATTAAGTTGACATTAATTAGTATGGTAGCATTAATTAAGTTAGGTAGCATGAGTAAATGAAATTAAATGTGTTAGTTGGGCTTAAAGAAATAATGGACATATGGGCTTAAGTGAGGTAGTTGGTT
>JAOSBP010000205.1:17575681-17603853 GCA_027563825.1 Erythroxylum mucronatum | reverse complement strand
GCAAGGATGTTCCTTTTAGGACTCCTCAGCATACGACTACACAAGACCATTTGATGGAATTGTGTAGTTCGTCAGTAATTGTGAACTTACCGAACCAATAGTCATGTGTTTATGTGTTTACATGTATTTACAAGAATGATGAATGCTTGAATCATGAAAGTTGTGTTTCTAGATTGATTCAGTTATGAAATGCATGTTGATGATTGTTTGATGAAATTGCTAAAAGTATGGATAAGAAAATGATCCTACTTATTTTCATAAATATAAACATGTTATCTACGAGCGAAAGCTCACCCCCACCTATCCCGTCCCATCTCCAGGTGAAGAGCGTGATCTCGAAGAATGAGCATAAGGGCATACTCCAAGATTTTGTCATTTTATATTTCAAGTGATTTTTTTTGTAAATGATGCTTTAGATGCATTTTGAGAAAACAGTTGCATTTTGTAATATGTATTTTTGAACCATATTGTAAAGGGCTTGAAATGCCCACTAAAGCATTGTAAGATGCTTGCTTTTGATGTAAATGAAAAACACTTGAATTATGGTATTCCAATGATCAATATGACTTTCTCAAAGTTTGCATTTGAAATGTTTTGAAAGTTCATGTGGGTAGGAATGTGAAGTAAATGCAAGTGAAATCTCAGCATGTTGAGAGTAGGAGAGATGATATGAAGTGATGTAGTATTGAAATGGGTGGAATTTGAGAGATTAGAAGTGTTAAAAATGTTTGGTTAGTGAGCAGGCTTTGAAGTAGCATGGGGATAGTGAAAATCCCCATGTTTGTTTAACGGATAGTCTCGGGTGAAATAATGCCCATTTGCCACTTCATGTCCGTTGGACGGACATGCCTGTCCGTTTAACGGACAGTCTCGGGTGAAATAGTGCCCATTTGCCACTTCATGTCCGTTGGACGGACACGCCTGTCCGTTTAACGGACAGTCTCGAGTGAAATAGTGCCCATTTGTCACTTCATGTTCGTTGGACGGACACGCCTGTCCGTTTAACGGACAGTCTCTGGTGAAATAGTGCCCATTTGCCACTTCATGTCTGTTGGACGGACACGCCTATCCGTTTAATGGACAGCTTCGGGTGGAATTGGACCATTTGTCCATTGTCTGTCCGTTAGACGGAAATGCATGTCCGTTTAACGGACACTCTCGGGTTAAAATGGCCTCCAAGCTCAGTTCATGTCCGTTTAACGGACACGCGTGTCCGTTAAACGGACATGCAATGGGAAGGATATTTTCAGGTTTTCTTGAGAGCAGATTTTAGTTTTGAGGTTGGTCCAGTGTGCACCCACCACTAATGTAGTTTAGCAGCAAGACTCACTTTTCAGGTTTCAGCAAGGCTCAGGTCTCGGGAATAGGTGTCAGTAAGGCTCATGTCTCGGGACCGTTGGGCTCCAGATACGGGGTCCGATACCACCTTCATCGTTTTGTTTACCGTTTGGATCAACTTTTGAAGAATATATAGAATTCGGTCCCTTTCTTACCCATCAGCTATCTTCAACATCTAATGTTAGAGAATGTCCTTGAAGGCATAAGCTCCTTTCTTCACTTAATGTATGCCTCTTTACTTTCCTACAATCTTCACACCCAGGGCCATCTTCTACTAAATCAACATACCTTTTTAACACTCCCATGAGATTCATCCAGTCCTATTTCTGAAGAAGTTAAGCAGTCAAAAGTTGCAATAGTATAGAAATGGAGGCCTTGACATCAAGATCAGCACTAACCTTGAACTTGTTTGAATTCAGAACATTAGACGGCTTCAAAAGATCAAAAGGAGCTGATGAAAGATCATCATTTCCAGTGGCTAAATGGTGGTTTCTCTTCCTCAAACGGCGAATCATCATTTAACCCTTCTTGGTTCAAATCATAGACCTGTGCTGATTCACTTACAAAGACCACAACCAAGAATAATAGGGTTCCCAGTGTTTTGATTCGAAAATGCTTGGCTAACACATGCAGGTTTTGATGATGTGGTAGCAGAGTATTGGTTACCAGTAGAGGAGACGTTAAGTAAATCTTTAGCCCAATTCTCCAACCACCTTATGAGATGGAATAAATTAGTTTTTGGCAATACATTCCATCGAAAAAAAAGACTGCTAGCATGGTTGGAAGGAATTCAGAGGGCTACGGAGGTCGGCAATTTGGATTCACTCTTAGTCTTGGAGGAAAAGCTAAGTGGGGAATTGATGCAGGTACTATGTGAGGAGGAAATTTTTTGCATCAGAGAGCTAGATGTGAATGGATTTTGAAGGGTGATCGGAATACCAAATATTAGCACACTATCACTCTATCCAAAAGAAAGAAAATGATGATAGAGCGGCTCATTGATTCCAATGGGTCACTGATATCTGATCTAGAGCAACTGCGCCTAATAGCCAGGACGTTTTTTGTCCAACTTTATACTAATGAAGATGGGAATATGCACTGGTTTCTAATCTCAAGAGCTTTTCCTTCGTTATTGGAGGAAAGGGTTCATGACCTAACCTTACCAATCCATGAAACAAAAATCAAGAATGCGGTTTTTGATATGAATCCTAATAAAGCCCATGGAGTAGATGGTTTCAATGCATCATTTTTTCAAAATAAATGGGGGAAGTTATGGCCAAAAGTGGTGGTGTATATTCAGGAAGTCTTCCGACTGGAATGAAGAGAAAAGGATTTGAATCAAACCATTTTGGTATTGATCCCCAAAATCCCCTCCCCGAATAATATCTCTCAATTTCAACCAATTAGCCTCTGTACTGTGCTTTACAAGGTTATTTCTAAAGTTATTGTGAATCGTTTGAAAAACCATTTGGATCATCTAGTGGAGGCGAATCAATGCAGTTTTATACCTGGCAAGCAAATAATCAATAATATTATCATCACTCAGGAGGTCATTCATTCGATGCGAAAGAAGAAGGGGAAGATAGGGTACTTTGCTATCAAGGTGGAGTTAGAAAAAGTATACGACCGGCTTTGCTGGGATTTTATACAAAACACTTCAACGAACATTGGGATACCGGAAAATTTAATCATTGTCATTATGAAGTATGCGACGACTATGTTTATGCAAGTCGCTTGGCAGGGCACCTTTACTGAACCCTTCAGTCCCTCAAGGGGTATTCGGCAAGGCGATCTGCTCTCGCCTTATCTTTTTAGGTTGTGCATGGAAAGACTAGGCCACCTTATTTCGATGGAGGTAGGTCACATACTTTGGAAACCGATAACACTGAGTCCTACAGGGCCTCACATCTCCCATCTTTTCTTTGCAGATGACCTCGTTCTGTTTACTAAAGCTACGGAATCACAAACACAAGTGATAGCAAGGACTTTGGAGGTGTTTTGTAAAGCCTTAGGACAGAAAGTTAATATTGCTAAAACTCATATTTTTTTCTCCAAGAACGTTTCTCGAGCAAATGCATGTTGCCTCAGTCAAGCCCTGCACATTACATATACTAACAACCTTGGAAAGTATTTAGGAGTTCCGTTGATTCATGAGTGTACAACGAGAAATACCTATCAACACATCCTCGATAAAGCACAAAAGAAACTTACAAGATGGCGTGCAAGGGTGTTGTCTCTAGCGGGGCAAGTTACTTTAACCCAATTAGTAATTTCATCCCCCCCAATCTTCACAATGCAAACGGTGAGACTTCCGCAGCAACTTTGCGATGATTTGGAGCGAATCATGAGGGATTTTATATAGGGGCGAGCATAGGAAAATGCATTTAGTTAAATGGGAGACAGTGTATTAGCCCAAAAAAGCATGGGGCCTAGGCATTAAACGCATTCGTTCTTCCAACAATGCGTTACTAACAAAGTTAGGCTGGGCTTTGATTACTCAACCCATAATTTTATGGTTCTAGATCCTAAGGGCAAAATATTGAATAGATGTAGATCCTATCCCTCATACGCTAGATAGGAAAGGAGCTTCGGTCATTTGGAGGGGGATCTCCGCAACTTGACAGTTTGTACGCCAGGGTATAAAATGGAATCTGAGTAATGGGAGACGTATTTTTTTTCTAGTTGGATAATTAGGCAGATGGTTAGGGACCATTAATATTCATAGTGACCTCTCCAATTCTTGATATCATTCTTTATGCTACAATTGCAGATTTTACGAATGAAGTCGGCACCTGGCAGTGGAATTTGTTCCAACTATATCTTCCTTCAACAGTATGTATGGATATTGCGGCGATCCATCTTAATGTAGAAGGCATAGAGGAAGATAAAATGGTGTAGGGGCAAACTGATCATGGGAGGTTCACAGTGGTGTCAGCTTATGACTTAATCGAAGTTAGTACCATGGACGCTAATAATAGACTATGGGAGTTAATCTGGAAATAGGCAGGGCCTCAACGGATTAGGGCTTTCCTTTAGTTATTGGCTAAGAGAAAACTACTGTCCAGTCAACAGTGAGTGGCTCAGCATATCGCAACGGATAGCAGTTGTCACTTCTGTGAGCAAGAAGAGTCAATATTGCATGCATTACGGGATTGTCTGAGAGTAAAAGTCGTCTGCTGTAAATTCCCCCCTAAGGTGGTTGATACGGATTTTTTTAACAAGTTGAGGGGATGCGGGTGAAATCCAACCTTATGTAGCACTCACAAATGAAGCAAGTAGAGTGAGTTATAATATATGGAGTAGCCTGCTGGTTTTTATGGCAATGGAGAAACATAAGCCTTTTTTAGGCTGAATTTGTTTGGCCGGAAGAAGGTACTAGAGCCGTTATAGATTACATTGATTAGATAGTCAGGGCAAGTGCTATAGAAAGATGTGTGTTTAAGACAGAGGGTTTGCCTGTGGACAATTTAGTTGGTTGGACCAAACTAACAGAGGACTGGTTCAAATTAAATACAGATGGAGCGATTAAACAAGGGTCTAACATTGCTACTACTGGAGGAATAATTAGGGATTGTCACGGTCAACGGTGTGGTGGATTTCTACAGAATATTGGAAGGGGTTCACCTTTAGCTGCCGAATTCTAGGGAGTCCAATCGGGCCTTACACTGGAATAGACGCTTAGATATCGACGCGTTGTTGCTGAAGTGGATTCATTAAAGGTGATTAACATTCTTTCCTCTTCCAATATAGTTTTATCTGAGGATAATTCCATAGGCTAACCCACCTAGCATAGGAGGTGCAATTTCAGCAAGTATATCGCGAAGGAAACCAGTGTGCCAATAGCCTAGCTTCTCTAGCAATATTATCTAGCCTAGGCCAACATATACTTCAGGAGCCTCCGTCGGTTGTTATGGAGCTCATCCACCGAGACAAGCAAGGAGCTTGTACCGCAGAATACTGCGCTAGTAGGGTGTTTGTTTTTTTGAGTTGTATGGGGTTTGTTTGTTTTATTATCCTTTGTAAGCAAAAAAAAAGGTGATTTTTCTTCCATACAAATATATTAGATTTTAGTGAATTTGGATATTGTTCAAACATATGACTATGAAGTAGAAGATGGCATTCATTTGAGCAAACATGCAAAGCCTCCAAAAGTTATGAATCTTTAGCAACCCTTGCCTCTAACAAAACATTATGGATGAAGTACCCAGGAAGTTCTTTCAAGATTCGATAGTGTCTTTTCCGTCTGGCAATGTCAACTACAGAATTGCTTGTATCCATTATTCCACTAACTGTTGTCTAACATATGTTTGGGAGTGGAAAATTCCAGAACAAATTAGTTCCACAATAAGTAGCTGAAGACGCTTCATACTCTCTCCTTTGTTCACTTCATGTTAATAAATCCAACAAACGATGATATCATATAAAGGAACTGGGCTTTCAAATATATTGAAAACTAGAGTGTAATCTCTTAAAGGATGATATCATGTAAACTAGAGCATATAATAATGCACTGCTAATGTCATTCATACACGATATTGGTTCATCAATTTATCCCTCTTTATGTTTTTTACGATATAATCTATTAACCCCTATTCACCGCTTTTCAGGAGATGCATTTAGTTATATTGACTTTATAGATGGTTGTTTTGCTTATAATTTAACAATTTTACTTTCAAGTTCCATCTCACGTGATGCTGGGTATAACAAAGCATGAAGAAGCACTACCTACACCACAACATCCTCTTTCTTGAATGGGTGACTCATGTTCACGATGGATCTCACAGCTATTCATCAAATTTTGGTAATGACGTATTACAAAGATGATGAAGGAATAAATGAGGTGATTAAATGCTCATTAGTACTTTGCTTATTCCTATTACCAATCCTTTGCTTTATCCTCGTATTAAACTGTTATATAGTTATCTTTCAAGAATGGAATCAACAAATAAGGGATATGTTGGGCGCCAGATAACGTGAGACGTAACTTTTTGTGAAAGAGATTTTAAAACTGCAATAGAATGCTATTCTCAGGCAAGTAGCCTAGGTTCCACATTCATGATTCTTCATGTTCTCCTGTCAACAACTTAAAGGGATTATGTATCACTAATCATAATCTGTGTGCAATTCATAGTTTGTGAAGGATATTAATATGAGTTGTAACGAACTGCTTGGCCTTTGAATATGCCCTTTCCACTAGCTGCCTAATTTCTGAATCCACCACATCTGTAGTTGTCATGCATTCTTTGTAATATGTAGTACAAACCTTATTACGTACCCGTGATCAACATGAAAAGATTAAAAACAAAGGTAATATGGAATATCTGATTTCGGTTCCATCTCTGATTTCGATGTCGATTCTGAGCTTTAAACGATCACGAATCTCCTGGGACCTTTATGAAAAGTGTTTCCCGACACGTAGTTTAGGTCTTTCTATAGTTTTCTCAATGCGTAAGCTATCCTAACAAGTTAGAGATTCCTGATGTTTACGATTAATATGAGCAACTACAGTAGACCTTAACCTTTATATAGCATCGATATCGGACTTCCCCATCACAAGGCCAATATAGGTCTACTCTATACTAATTGGGATTCATTTTTCACTCGAACTTTGACCCATTAATCTAGATCATTTATTGGGTCACTTTATTATCTTTATTTGGATCAAATTACATAACTTAACCGATAATTTATTTAAAAACCAAAAATGAAATTAATAGTTGTCCAACTTTATAGGAAATGACAAAATTGTCCAACAATCTCCCCTTTGGACAAGTATTAATTGTAGTTTTGACTCTATTTTAAAAAACAGTTTAAAAACTCGGGTAAGCCACGCTACTGAATTAGTCGACTAAGTTTAAAAACCAAAACATTTGATCCAACGATAATGAAAGTACATCATTCTATCCTGCAAGGCTTTCGATACCGAAAAGTATCAAATGCATGTATCATGTGTGACACAGATCCAATACAATCACGTACACCTAATACCTCACTAATATGAATGGGAAAATGGAGTGTGGAAAACTAGGATGATACCTTTATGATCTAAATTATACCAGCTTCGTTTGTAGGTCTTCATTTCTCCAACTTTATGCTAAATCACATATGCTAAATTGCATTAGAGAAATCCTATTTTCTCTCACGAAATGCTAAATAGCATTAGAGAAAACTTGTTTCCTCTCACCAAATGCTAAACCGCATTAGAGAAAACCTTTATGTTCTCCAACTAAATGCTAAACTGCATTAGAGAACCTTTATGGGATTAAAAACTTATATCCCCCTATGTCATGTCAAACTTCATAGATATCTATATTAAAATTGTGTGTGTGTAACATCCCATCCTCATACTAAGGGTTAGACCCCTAAGATACGGCATATGTGAGATATCAATGAGGGATTAAGAAAAATGCATCTCATGTTCATGCATACTTTAGCATACACGTAAGTGAATTTGAATTATTTTGCACACATTTAAATGATTGTACATGCACTCATTGACATTTTTCGGGTATAATTGATTATTAATGTGCTTATATTGAGAATTGTGAATTAATTGTATTGAGAACCGAATTGAAGTGTATAAACTGTTGATTTAGAAGTTTGGTGAATTTTAGGATAAATTTTTTTAAAAAATGTTGGGTATTCCAGGACTAGGAAAAATGTCAAGTGGCAAGTAAATTGATGAATAATGATAGAAATAAATGTCAAATGGAAATGAAAATTTTTATAAATGGCATTAAGGTTTAATGTCAAGTGTCATTGAAAATTGGGAGAAAATTTGGATTAGAAATTGGAGACAAATGGACCAAGCAACTAAGTGTTACTTAGCATAAACCATTTGAGTGGAAGGTGTCATGACACCCACCAAGTTTTTAAAACCCAGCTAATTGCCCATTTGAAAGACAACTTTGTTGTCTTTCATTTTCACTAAACACATTATCATCTTCCTCACTCTTCTCTTCTTATACAAAATTCCTACCACCCTCTACCAAGTGATTTTTGATCGTAATCTTCTGCTAGCCTCTTCAATACCTTTCTATCCTCCTCTTGTTGATAAAAGACCCAATCTATTCCTCCTTCAATAATGATGATCGAATGATGCTTGGAGGCTAAGGTTATTTAATGATTTGAAGAAGTCTTGGAGCTAAACATGCAAGTTAAACTTTGATCTTCATGGGTTGTCTAGATAGAAGCATATGTGATGATAGAAGGTGATGTTTGAGTAAAACATATGTGCAGAAATTTGATGATGAATGAGTACATTTATATGTTCTGTTTTTGAGTTGATAATCAAATATAGATCATGATTTGTTTGTGAATGATAATGAGCTGAGAATGAAGAGGAAATGAAGTATTAAAAATGATTTAGGCATAAGATGTGTTAGATGTAAAATGTAGGGGTTAAAAATATGGAAAAAAGTGAGAGAAGAATTTCTAGAGTATGATAGCTGTAATATTTCTACGGAACATACATCTATTTTTTTGCCATATCTTGAGATATAGACATCCAAATGGGATGATTTTAAGTTCAGATTAAACTACAGACGTATGGCTATAATTTTCATGAAGAAATCAAAATTGAATTCTGTCTCTAAGAGTTTCCAAAGTTAGCGCGAAGTTGAGTTTGTGGATTCTGTCGTGGTTTGAAACCGTCTGTAGTGTGTTTAACATAACTTGCAAAAATATCTAACCAAATTGCATGAAATTGGTTTCCTTAGAAACTTAAGACATAAAGGAACAATTGTTTAGAAGAGTATTTTGCCTAAATCTTTCATTTTCCTTGTCAAAATTGCCATGAAACATTAACTTGAAGGTCTATTTTCAAAAGAGCCAGATTGAAGTTTGAAAAAGAGGGGAGTGCACGATTGGACAAGCATGGTCGTGACAATGGAAAAGTAATTGGAATCGCACAATCGTGCACAAGCACGATCGTGCATAGTGAAGGTGTAGTGAAAGTTGGTAGGCGCGGACATCCTTTGATCTTTTAGCCATAACTTCTTCTCCCGACCTCCAACTGACATAGAACTTGAACCATTGGACTCGTAACACATTGATCTTCATCTCCACCAAAAATTATAACCATATGAAATCATTCGGGAGAGATTGATTGACAAATTTGGGACGGAATTAATGAAGAGTTTTAGAAAATGATAACTGGAGTATTTTCACTAAACATGCTTCAGTATTTTTGGTATAACTTGTTATGTAGTTATCAAAATGAGATGCTTTTTAATTTGGATTAAACTAGAGACATAGCGGTACAATTTTTCTGAAGGAGTCGAAATTTATTTCTGTCTTTAGAATCCCATATTTTTGAATTAAATTTGAGTACAGGATATTATTTAAGCTTATGAGTAGTCTAAATTATTTTGAAAATAACTTTTGGAGTACTGAACCAAATTGAATGATTGTGGTGTCATTAGAAACTTAAGACAATGGGAACAATTTTCTAAAAGAAAGTGTTACCAAATTACTTCATTTACTGATAAGAATGATCACGAAATATTAACCCAAAGGTCTAGATTTTTGGAGGTGATATAGGACTGAAATGAGAGTTTGGATAATTGTTTGGTCTTGTAATGCTAGAATAACATTAATGAGTGAATTGTTGGTATTAAAGTAGACATGTGTATAATGGAGATGAAGTGGTTCATATGATTCAACTTGTGATTTAAGAAGAGGATTAAAGTATATTTAGTAAAAGTGAATGAGAAATGAGTTGTTATGAAAGCAAATGATGCTAAAAATGAGAATGTGATAAAATGTGAAATTTGATAATATACCCGAGATTATCATGAACATACATCGTACATATTCTATATGCACACGTGTGCATAAATGAATGCTTATAATTGTGCAAAGTTATTAATGTGTGTATGCAATGTGTGTATTGCATAATTTTGATGTGCAGGATGAACGTCCTCATTCTGACATTTCCAAATCATGGAAGCTAATGCTAATCTGGAGCGTACTGTGAGTAGACCGAGATGGTCTTACTTTATTGTTTGTTTTGTTTATGTTATAAATTGAATGATTATGCAATGTGAATGTGTTGGTTCCGGACAATATATGTCCGAGGAGTTTGATAAATGTGAGAAAATTAAAGTGCTCCTTATATGTAAATTGGATTTAAATAAGTGTGTATAATTTGATTGTTAAATGCCGGACCCTGATCTGATGATAAATGTGTTATGAATGTGCATTTACATATAAAATGTGATTCTCAACTTTAATGTTGAATGCCGGGCTAAGGTCTGATGATATGCGAATGTGATTGAATGAGAATATACAAATGTGACTAATGCATTTCATTACATGAATGCATGAAAGATAAAGGCAGTTGTGACCGGAGTAGCCATCGAAAAAGAGCTTAAAGTTCAGAATGTGAAAAAGAGCCTAGAGCTCAGAAAGTGATTAAGAGCCAAAGGCTCACTATGTAAAATGAGCCCGGTATCCCCAACGGATACGGGATAGTTATTAATGAGCTCAGTATCCATAATGGATACGGGACAGTTATAGACATTCGGTCACAACAATAACAAATTGAAAGTGAGTCTCATAAGTATTGCATATGTATGCTATGTGTATGATTAAAATAGTTTGAATGATTTCTGAATGTGAAATATTTCTGAAGTGAATCTGAAATGAATGTGATTTTATGAATTATATGTGTTATGTGACTGAGTGAGCCATCGATGATGGTCACTCACTGAGTTCGCAAAACTCACCCAAAATTTGCAATTATTTTTCAGGCTAGGATGAGTGCCTCGTTAAACAAACGGGAGTATATCCACTGCACACTAGTAAGAGTTTAAGGTTGGGATCAGTTCGTGTCTGCATTGTATTTCTTTATTTTTCTTACTGAATTGTATATTCCGTAAATTTTGTACCAAATTATGTACTCATAAATACCATACAATGTATATATGAATGATGTTGTAATGTAAAGACATTATGACTAAAATGTTTTGTATTTGAATTTGTGCCCAAGTGATTAGTGAAATTCTGATGAGTTGTGTAGTGGTTGTATCTTTATGTTTGAAACTGTTGATTTCCACAAAATGTGTGTATTGTCTTAAAAAAATTGTACTGAATTTCGATTGACTAAGTGGGCTAGCATGCCACCCTCGCGGGGCACGGACTTGGATATCACTCAGGATGTCGAGTATGTGTCTTGAGAGAGTGGGGTGTTACAATGCATCTAAATGACATTGGCACAAGGTCAATTTGTATATATGCCCAATGAACTTAAATGCTTAAGATCGACACAAATCTTAAGACTTTTATGCGTATTATGACAATGTATGATAACACGTATTACTGAGGATAAACGATGCTCATCTCTATCAATGAACCATCATACTGTTATAATACATCAAAATGTACCAATGTATATGGAGCAAACATAATGATCCCCTAACTAATAGTGTCTAAGGACATCAAAACACCCTTACTGTATACTTGTGTCATAAACACAAATGGGCGAAGTCCTTTAGTTAAAAGATCGACTTATAGTTCCTCAGTCTTTAAATGCTCCAAACCTTAATGTCACCTTTTTGTATCAACACCTTTATGACCAACTGATTGACCATTAAATGCTAAGACCCTGTAATATTCTCTATTGTTATTAAACAACACGGCAAGAAGATTACCACAGTATAACCAAATGGGTTTAGCCACTGAATCAACTATAGACAACTCAGAAATCAAGTTTCTAAGTTAAATTGTCTGTGAAGAAGCCTTATAGCATGCACTCTGCATGCATACTCAAGGAAGTTACTCGTGTCTACTTGACACACTTCTAGGACATTATACCATCTGCAAACTTAAGACCGTAACCTTAAGTGGACTTTTGATCATCCAGACACATAGTTAAAATCTTAATATGAATTCCTTACGAGGTTTAGTCTGTTGACTTTTCTACATGTCAACATACAATCCTTAATTCCCTTTAGCAGCTCAACGCTCGCTAGACTGCATTCCAATGAACTACAACTGGATTAATCAAATATTGACCAAACAGTGAAATAGTGAATGCAATGTCCTATCTAGTACATAGCTGAGCATACATCAGGGTATCAACCATACTAGATTACGGAACATTCCTCATAACCTCTCTCTTTACTTTATTCTTTAGATACTGTACCAAAGATTATCTCTCTCTATGAGAGACAGAGAGACAGGTGCTACGATAGGTTTACTGTTAACCGTATTAAACCTTTGTAACACATACTCAATGTACGCATTCTATAAGAGGTTTGATGAGTGTTGAGATCTGTCATAGTGAATCTGAATACCTAGGAAAGAAGATGCTAAACCAAGGTCCTTTATGTCAAAGGACTTGACCAAAAGTTGCTTAACCTCATACAACAGGGTCAAATAACTTGACGTGACCAATATATCATCCATATGTAGTAATAGGAAGATAACTTTGCTCCCCTTGACCTCATAGTACAAGCATTTTTTTAATTTTATTTTCCATGAAGCCGAAAGAGGCCACAACCTCATCAAATATAAGTTATTACTTTCAGAAGGTTTGATGTAAACCATATATTGATCTGCATAACTTGTAAACCATGTCAGTTCCATCTGGATCCTGAAATCCTTCAGGTTGTACCATATAGACCACTTCATAAAGGTCTCTACTCAGGAAAGCGGTTTGGACAGCCATCTGTTGTAACTCTATATCATCATGAGCTACAATTGCCTTAATCACTCAAAATGTATCCTATGAGGACACGAGAGAAAAGGTAACATAAAGTCAACCTTTCACTTTGAGTGAACTATTAGGCAACTGAGCAAGCCTATAAACTATTGAACTTTATCCTAAAATCCTTTAGGTCTTAAAACTTCATTTACAACTAATGAGTTTGCAGTTCTGATGCAAATCAACTAGCTCCCAGACCTTACTACACTTCATGGCCCCAGACCTTACTACACTTCATGGCGTGCATCTCGTTATTCATTGTATCTTACCACACATCCGCATTAGGTCCAGAAACAACTTCTGTAAAGTAACTAGATCCATAACATGTCTAATAGCATAGTCTTTTACACCTGATAGACATGTAATCAGATAGGATAGCAGGTCATCTCACTCTAGTGGATTTACTAAACTTATTAGATCTTGTACCCCCAGGAACCTCTATGTGTATAAGTATAAGTTCCTGTTCCTGTACAGGCACGGTACAATGACCTATATCCACCAGACTTAACTGTATGAGTAGCAGTTATATGATAACTGTAGTATCCGCCCTACTATCATCTGAAAGGTTAAAGGGCCCACCATCATCATAGACATTGTATTCCAGAAACTTAACTGTCTACAATTCCACTATTCTGGCCCCTCCTTCTCTATAGTAAAATCTGTAGCCTTAAAGTGGTCGAGATGTTTTACTAAATAGTAATGAATAGAACGAGCATGCAATCTTTCTTTATAAGGATTATACTACCTCAGTAGGGCAACCCCATACACTAATGTGTAGAAGGCTAGGTTTCCAAACTTTTAAATAATTAGGTAGATTAGTCTTGCTCTGCATTGACTTCTTCAAGTCCTTTAAGGTGTTGTTATGCCTTTCGACAACACTCCATTTTGCTCATAAGTACTCGGTATAGTGAATTAAGTCACTATTCTAACTGATTCCAAATATTTGGCAAATGGACCTTTTAAAATTCTAAAACACCATGTTTGCCATGATATTCTCCTCCACGGTCAAATCTGACTATGTTGATGAATTTTTCCAATTGGTTCTTAACTTTCAGTCTTTAAGCAAGAACACATAACTATAAAGGGAATAATCATCAATAAATGTTAGAATACATTTGGAATTTCATAATGCAATTGTATAAGGTCTATCGATATATTTATGTATCAGACTCAACAAGTCAGAAGCATAAGTTGATCTCAAAATCCTTATTAGTCAACTTAGCCCTGCAATAGTCAGCACATGTTCCCAAATCATCATAATCTAGAATTGAGAAATGATTTTTTTTGATCAATCTCTCAACGCTATCTTTGGAAATGTGGCTTAAACTTTTATGCCACACCATGTATGACTTCTCAGTCATCAGGGTCCTTCATTTCAAAACTTGTTTAGCAAGATACGAAGAAGCATTTATCTAATTTGGGGTAAGACACATTCTATACAAACCATATGAGAAAAAGGTTGTACCATTATGTTTTACATTAAACAACACCTATACAACAGAAGCATTAAATACAAAACATTAACTAGACTTTATCCAAAATTGATCAAAAGATCATATATAAAATGTGTTGTGTAAAACCCTAATGAACCTTACAATAAAGTTTAGTACATACATCCCCTATAGATATTACTTCCACTTCTTTATTGTTGTGAACCATCAGTTTCTCCTTCTCTTTATTTGGCTTTATCTTTGATATGAACTATTGCATCACGGAAGCTCCTTGATCAGATTTTCCACTATATAGCCACCATGTACTTAATGCGACTATCGCAAGTTATATTCATAAATTGACAAGCCAAAGAGTAACCTGATGGTCTCAGTCTTTCCTTTCAAACCTCATGCTACTGGTTTCTTTATGTCCCTAGGACCTTATCAGCACTTGTTTGACCAACGTCAACATATGGAGAAGATTTGAACTTTCTCTACCTTTGAACTTAACGGGCTTCATCTTTGTCTTCCCTTTAGTTACTTCCAGGGCTGTAGGAGTAGCAAGCTTGAGTATCTCCTCCTCAGCAATGCAATGTCAAAGCATTGAAGTCCCAACATCTTCAATCTACTGTGAAGATGAATTATTCTCGATATGTACTCCATTACTGCCCTTTTCTCCCGTATACCTTATGGAGAATAATTCTTTCATTAAGGCACTTGTCTCAATACTAGATGAGACTGTGTACCTCTGGGAGACATTATCAAGAAACTCCTTCGCTATGTCTATGTCCGGAAGTCCACTTCGCAGATGGTTAGGAATGGATTTCTTAATGGTCATCAGATATAATCTGTTAGACCGATCCCAGGCTTCATAGACTACTTTATGAACTCTTAAGGTTATGGATGTAAATAGAGATGGCCTATCCATCTGTATGGCCATATCAACCACAACTATCTCTATAGCGTTCAATACATCCTTTGTCCACTTCTTTGTATTGAAACCAGTAAGGGTTTCAATGCTGACAGTGATTTTGTTGATTGAAAAGATGACTTCAAGATGATAATCTTTAAATCAGCACAAATGTAGGATAACAATGATACTCAAAAATATTAAATAGTATCTTTACTGAAAATCTGATCACACATATTATGAAACACCTTTGGGTTGAATACATAATATATGCAAATAGATCTTCACATAAAAGCGATCAGAGTACAAACTATCAACTCTTGTGACACTACCACCTTTGGGCGAATAGATCACTCGAGCAATAGCTTTTCTCCATCTAATGCCTTTATGAACATCTCAAAATGTCATGTAAAGCCAACACTTTTGGGTAGAATAACCAAACATAAAATCAGAGACATCTCCCAACATACAAGCAGAACAATTCAAAATACTGACTTGAAAGGCCACTTTGGTGACTACATTCTCATTAGCACTCAAAAAGTTCACAAGCACAAACCTTTATGGGCATATAGTATGTGACAATGTAACATCAATAAATGCAAAAAACCAAATGCACATTCGTATTGTCACACACTCATGCTGAAGACATTCTCTGAAAACTTCATTTGCGACTTTCGTAAAAGAAAAATCTAAGTTGAGTGACTACCGTGCGTCACCGGACACTGAACCAACCACTTAAGACATGAAAACCTCATGTATCTCCCTTATGACAAGTTCGTTGCATGAAAATTCACTCAAAAATGGCTTTAGAATGTCTTAATTCCTTTTCCGATTGACTATCACGCAATTCCGAACACTGAACATGTGACCCGAGATATGATGCCTGAAGCATGAAGATTCAATCGAAATCGGATTCAGAATACCTTAATTCCTTTTTCTTGAGTTAAACTTTATTTTATTACTAATGTAATAAATCCAGAAAAATGAAAAAACTTACTTTATAAAATTTTCGGACCTAGAAACTGATCCAAAACACCCCAGGGTACCCTTATAGGAAATCTGAAATTTTTGTATGTTTTTTTTATAAAATCACTGTAGCGTCCGTACGGATGATGTCAACTGTTGATGCGGCACACCACGTCAGTGCGTGTGGCCCGGGGCCGCGCGTCTGCTACACGCACGCCAGATGCGTCTGGCGCATGTGCATCACGCTATCCACGCACAGACGCGTGAATACTGTACGATGCTTACATACGCGCTGCCATGTGTCCTCCATCCGGTGTGCCACGTGTAGGGACGAATGCGACGCGTGCAGCTCGCTGGAGCGTTGTATATAGGCGCGTGCGTTGTATGTGCTAGCAGTACGCCGACTCCCGTGTGCACTGTAGCACAAACGGGCGCGTGCATTTTGCACCCACCAACACTGGAGGCAATTTTCGACGTCCTAGGAAGTCATTTTTTGCTCCGTTTGGCCCTTTTTTGACCTGTTTTTTATAGCTAGCCTTATGTATACCACTTTTACGTAATTATATACGTAAAAAAAATTAAAAAATGAATCAAAACTAAGGAAAACTATATGAGATGAAAAATTGAAAAACCTTCGTTTCTAGCAATCCGATCACGTAACCGCTCTGATACCATATGTAATATGTATTACAGACCTTATTACATACCTAGGATGAACATGAAAGGATTAAAAACGAAGGTAACATCTCTGATTCTGATGCCGATTTCGAGTTCTAATGATCACGAATCTCTCGGGATCTTTATAGAAAGTGTTTCCCGACACATGGTTTAGGTCTTTCTAAAGTTTTCTCAATACGTTAGCTCTCCTAACAGGTCAGAGATTTCTTATGCTTACGATTGATATGAGCAACTACAGAAGACCTTAACCTCTATATAACTTTCATGTCGGGCTTCCCCATCACAAGACCGATATAGGACTGGTCCATACTAATTGGGATCTATTTTTCACTCAGACTTAGACCCATTAATCTAGATCATTTATTGGGTCACTTTATTATCTTTATCTGGATCAAATTACGTAACTTAATCGATAATTTATTAAAAACCAAAAAATGCAATTAATAGTTGTCCAAGTTTATGGGAAATGACAAAATTGTCCAACATTCTTGTATATCCAACATGAGCATTTAATGAGCTCATCAAATCAAAATTTCTAATAACTAATAGAGAAATTCGTAAAAACACGACCACTTGCCACTCCGTATCAACGGCTTATATAGCAAAAAGTGATTCACTTCTTACATTCAACGTGCTTTTAGGATTAGCTATCAATTACAACAAGAGTCATTTGACCATATCATTTAGTGCCTCACATCTAGCACAATGGCTCTTAAGAATTTTTGTCTTAGGACAAAAGATCCTCCTTTAACATATCTCAGACTCCCATTATCCTCTAATAGGATAACTTTTAGAGAGTACTAGCTTTTGGTGGAGAAAATTCCCAAGAGATTAGGTTACTGGTGTAATAAAGACCTATATAATGTAGGTAGGCTTCAATTAATTAAATCAATACTCAATTCCCTTCATATTTACTGTTCTGCTCACTTTTTTTTTCTCAAAAGGATTGATTAAGTCTATTAAAAGACTAGTGAGGAACTTTCTATGGGGAGTTAAGCAAATTTGGCGGTACTAATGATGAGGTTAGTTAGAACGCAATATGTAAGCCAATCAATAAGGGTGGTTTAGGGATCACTCTGATTAGCTTAAATAATATGGTGTTTGTGGGGAGACTTTACTTAGATTAGGCAGAGGCACACCTACTTTCTAAGAAACAAAAGCCTTTGGGAAATCAAGGAAAGGGCTTCCTTTTCATGGTTTCTATCCTAACTAATGAAATTCAAAGGAAATTTATCAAGAGTACTTAAATGTATAATGGGAAATAGAGAAAGGCTTCCCTATTCTATGGTCATTGGTGCAAGACAAGCCCTTTAGTCTAATCCTAACTGCAGTCACTTATTAATAATAGAATACTCCTAGTTAGCATCCTATCTCCTGGTGATTATAATATTTTTGCCTTGTAAACTAACAATTTCCCTTTTATTAATACACCATTTTAACTTCTAAAAAAACTATTGTCAAAGATACTACATGAGAGCTTTTCTAAGAATAGAATTCAACTCTACTCACATTTGTCATATTTGCAAGTTAACATTGAGAAATCAACTCTTATTTCTTGGCCATTGCATATGCTCATTATAAATTTCCAAGGTTAACTATTTAAAGGGCAACTCAATCTCTTTTCCAAGTCTTTTAAAAAAAGAATAAGTAAATATGATTTTGGTATTGTAAAACTATAAGAAGGAAATTACTCACTATAATACTCCTTGATCTCCTTAAGTTCTCTAATAAGATCATTAGATATTGAATCCTTGAGTTATTATTCGAATGCTAACGTATTGTCATGCCATTCTTGACATATAATTAATGTTATAGAAAGGCATCCTTGGAGAGATACATCACTGGTATCCTCACTTTCAACTTAAGAAGAGTCCCATCTAATAATAGATCATATTTTTTAAGGTCCATTCCTTCTATCCAAACCCGTCATCATAACTTATATTGACTTAATTAACTATATATATATATATATATAACCCATCATCATAACTTATATTGACTTAATTACCTATATATATATATATATATATATAACCCATCATATATATAGGTAATGTTTATTAAACTAGTTAATATTGATTATGGTAATCATTAAAGCTTATCAACTCTTAACAAGATTTTAGATAATTTGTTCGTTATAAGCAAGGTCAACAATCCATACAAATATTACATATATAGTACCTACAATAGTAATATTCTCAAATGACATCATTCATTTTATTAAACTCGATATCGTTTGCTCCAAACTATAGCAAAGCCACAGAATACCCAAGGGGACTGTAAAAATTGGTCTTGCGATTATAAGCAAATATTGTCCAAAACATGGAAATCTTGTGAAAGGGAAGGACAAATTATTGGTATTATTCAGAGTCAATATTACTAAAGTATTCAAAGTTGCATCTTTACATGTTGCCGCCTGATCTGGGTGTTAACCTTTAACCCAATCCAATACCTGAAATAACTAATTTGAAGGGAGTAACAATTATTCCCTTTTCCTCCTATAAGTGCTATCTAATCCTCATTAGAGGGCTGCAAAAAATGGGTTGGCCAAAGTGAAGATTCCCACAGAGAAAATTCTACACACAAAAAGATAGTTCCAAGATATCAAGTCCAAACAGATTCTAGCCAATCATGCGCAATTTCATAAGCTACAAATGTTACAGCTCCCGCTGGTGCAGCCTTTATCGTTGAAGGGACAATACCCTTATAAAGACCAGCCCAACCTTCAGCTTTTAAGATTCGTATAAAAGCATCAAACATATTTTTATAAGCTTGGTGCTCAACTCTAGCACCATATTTTGGATGCCTCTGTAGCCCTTCAATCTGCAAATTAAAACCAAGAAATTCAATATACATGCTAAACTATGAGCAAAGAATTTTCGTACACCTAACCATGCTGCTCAGGAAATTGATAGACCCATATGAAGGAAAAAATATATACATATATGTAAGGGGAACAGTATCATTAGACGGCCCTGATGTTTTGGTCTTTTGAATCAGAAACTAATTATGGCTAACAGACGTTAAAATATGTAAACTTACTGACTTCCTTGATTTGGATATATTTCTATGTATTAACGGCTAATAATATTTAAATATACATGGAAATTTCTTTTATTGTGACTGAGCAGAGAATCAAATAAGAGAAGCTATTTGCCAATGTCGCAATCTAAAACAGAACACAAACTCTTTCTGACAAAATGTGATTTATCACAAGAATGAATTCCACAAGGTCAATATACAAAGGCAACTACTGATCAACGTTTGTCATATAACATTAAGTATGACAAACATTGATCAGTAGTTGAAGAAAAAGAAGCATTGCAAGTGTTTCAACCATTGACGATTAAAATGATTCTGTAAAGCAAAACCTCAAGGAGGCTGGAAACCTACCTGGAATCTTTTCTTAACCACATCAAGAGGATGACAGACAAGTTTGGCACATGTTCCAGCAGCAAAACCACATAAGAAATACTCAAAGCTTGAAAGTTCAGCATGCATTGAGCTTCCTTCAGATGACCTGTTACGATTCCATGCCTACAATCAATGCAGTAAAATACATCAAATCCAAAATGCCTAAGCACATATGTGCAAAAAGCAGAATAAAATATCACTAACATTTAAAAGTACATAAAAAACATGTGGAGAATTCAACATGTTTTTCTTTGAAAGAGCAAATCATTTCATGGCAAGGAATTCTATTAGTATCTGTAAAGTGATTGCGAATTTGAAACTTGAAAAGGTGCCAGGGAAAATGGTAATAAGTAATATATCTAAAAGGAGTAAATGTGTCATCCATTTCTGTCTAATGTACTTCCAGATAGTTCATTCTATCAGACCAATGTTATCAGGTGAAGTATCAATTTGATTGCTTCCTTGCTCCAAAAAAACCAAGTTTTCTAGATAGACATCTTAAAAAGAAAGATATCCAAAATTCATACCAAGGTCCAATGCTTGAACATATCATAGGTACCAAACTGAAGGCCAGCATAAGGAACAATCTCAACTAATGTTGGTGACAATCCAGCATATACTCCCCTGATTCCACGGGTTCTGATAATATCAGCAAATGCAGACCTCATTGTTGGATAAACCTAATGCAGGCACTTTTTCGTCAAACAGTAATGTACCAAGGTACGTGATATCTTCAAGCAGTAGCAGTTTGTTCTAAACTAAACAGAAAACAATGTGAAGCTTGACTGAGGCAACTTTACCTACTAAGATTGTAACAACCACTTATCAATACATTTTTTATTTTCTCAGTTTATTTACCAAGACTAACACTTCAAAAACAAGCTTATGACTGGAGTATAAGAAACGGAGACACTAGCAAGGCCTCTCAAGAATCATACAAATGCTAAGAGGGACACATATAGACTTCTATCTTGAGCTAGCAAGGTCTACAGTACCAAATAGCCTTATGGCAACATGCCATGCTAAAGACTGAGCAAGCATTCACAAAAGCTATCTTATGTTCAGAATAATTTTATAATGGAGAAAGGGAAATAGTAAAATAAAAGAACCAAAGGTGTCCCTTCGAGATGTTCACTAGCCAATGTTAATTTTAACTGAACTAAAAAAACATGATGCTAAACTGGACTAAAAGGGAAAAGGGACTTTGCAAGTGGAAGATGATTATTCTAATTTGTATAGCCAGAAGTTAGTTATGCATGGTTCACTTCAGGTGCAATCTGGCACAAACATAACACTGTATAGACCACATGTTCATACAAGGTTTAAATGAGCAAGATCATTACACCATTGCATCCTTCCAAAGAACAATAAATACATGCTTCCAAGGAAAACAATAATTGACATACTGTGATTGCAAAGTGATTATCAAAAATATGAAACTAAGTGTCAAAGATTAAGTTAACTACAAGGATATCAATAGCTAGTTCATATTTAAAGCTCTTGATGTATTTAAGATTCTTATGACTGAAATTTCATAAGAGGATATCAACAGCAAAAATTTGAGGCAGTATAGCATGGCATTCAAAATGCCCCTAACAAAGGGATGGCTTCAGATAACACATCCTCCAAACTAGTTTAATGTCGTATACTTTAAAGCCAAAAGGTAAATGAAAAATAACTCACAACAGATGCAGAGAAAGGTTTAGAGCAACGTTTTCAACAAAATGGGCTGGAATTGGGGTGATTTGTGGCTGGAACAGAAATAAGAGAGAATTTAAAGAAAACCTGTATTTAAAATAACATGGCATAAAGAGTGCCATGTTTGTGCAGGAGCTAGTTATTTATACTATTTCAAATTCAACTCTTAACTGCACCAGGAAATACAACTCCTTAAAACCATAGCCGATAAACTATATAGTACTTATATAGGAAAAGTACATAAGCAAGCTAAATAAAAATACTTAATAAAAGTAACTAAATTTATGGAGTGCTCCTGCATCAGTAAGTAAGGGAATAAAGAAAACAAGTAAAATGAAAGGAAAAACAATCTGAGAATACATGGTGGAACACAGCCATATATGGTACCTTAGGTTCACCTTGTGAAGCTAATATTGTTCGCACAAGATCAAATGGGTATGATCCAAGTGTAGCCATACAGCCTGCCAATGATCCACTGAGATATGATATATAATGATTCAACTTTTCATGATCCTCTGCAACACAACAAATCAGTCATATAAGGACTGATACAGTAGCAATCCACATACCTAAGAATAGAAAAGGTAAGATCACAAAATAAAATTTTAAAAAGCTCTCAATTTCCAATACCCTTCCTAGAAGAACTGGCAAGAAAAGTTTTCAATTTCTTTAGCACCACAAATTGAATGGAAGTGTAGGGCATAACCATGAGTAAAGCTGGGACATTACCGCGCCAGAAGCCCTACAGGTAACATCTATGGAATGTAAAAGACATAGTAGGGAGAAGATATTTGCAAACGAAGCTATAAAAATAATCTACCAGAAGAACTTGTTATATATAAGCATCTCAGAAGCATCAGTGCAAGAAACTAGAGTTCATGAAATAATATTTCCTTACCCCTCCATACACACACTCTTAAAGCAGGTAGTATGGTAACAACTGGAATCAGAAAAGAAAGATATAACTGAGAGGCATTGGATCAGAAATGGAGATATGCAGATTGTTTGTTGGAAAAAGCTGTCAGCATTTGCCTCCCTTCCAAGAAGTTAAATTCAGAACGAACAGGTTGTTTAGTATTCCCTCTAATGTGAAAGAATGCATAAACCAGCAATCAATTAAAAAACAAGGCTCTACTGTTCTGCAAATCAATAATACATGCATCAGATAATAACAGGAAGAGAGTTCATTATACCGGCAATCCTTCTTCTCTGAATATATCTTTTGTTGCTTGCAACATTCCAGTGTACTTGGATGGTCCATGCATGTTTCTATGAAGCAAAGCCCATGAAGATGTGGGTTCCAGTTGAACCTGTATCAAATATACATACCAATATGTTTTGTCAACCACAACTAGAAACAACAATTGAGATACAAAAGATCTGACTTGGTTAAATTTAAAGATCGCATAAGTTTGTTATATAACTGCATCACGCTGGACCTAACCTCATCCTCCAATCAGAATAATTAATTTCTAACCCTTAGTGCCTCGTCCATTTCTTAAGCACACACTCTTAGATGATATATGATTAGTTTTGCAAAAGTCAGTATATTTACTAATGATCGCCACATAAATATAAAACTTTCCCATTTTCTGTACCCAATTTTTATGTCGTCAAAATTCTATCATCCTTAATTCTACTCTTGCCTAATCATCGATGAACTGTAATTAGAATAAACTTATACAGAAACGACCAAATGCCGAAAGAAGGCATACAAACACAACAATCACGCACTTAGTACACGCCAAGTACACTTGAAAAGATACAAATTTATAGCTAGAACCAAATGGGGATACACATGCTAATCATACAAGTTAAAAGAAAAGAAGGCAGGACATAAAGTGAAAAATTATTTGGTATCTTTTAAGGCGTAGAAGGGGGCAACAACCTGGAATCTGATCTTAATAACATCAAGGGGAGAAGTAACGGTACGCGAAACGCCACCGGCAACGGCTCCAGCAGTTGCCTCAATCAGCGCCTGTTTAAGGTGGCCTGGTTCCTCCATGCCAATCAAACACCAACTCTCTTTCTCTCTCTCTTTGACCTACTTCACTCAAACAAACCCAACAAAATATCAAAATAATCCAATAACAACCAGATATTGAGAAAACAATAACAAAAGTTCCCAAAGTTTAGGGTTTTAGTTTTACAATAAGAATGTGTGAGAGTGGTACCTGGGAAAAAGAAAGGAGAGGGGTGAAGGAGAAGGAGAATCAAAGGTATTGTTGGAAATGGAAATCTTTACTACTCTCCTCTCTTCCGCCGCCGCCGCCGCCGCCGCTGTCACCCCGACGCTGCCGCTTACTTTCTCTTTCTTCTGACGAGAAAAGATGTCTGAAGAAGAGGCGACGAAGCGAGAGACGAGTGCGAAAAATCTAACTATTTATGGCCACTTAGCTTCACTTTATTTTCAGTTTTATTTTTAAACTTTAAACCGTTAATTGTTAATATTAATATAATTATTATTTAATTGTTAATATTAATATAGCTCCACATAGTTATATTGTTAATATTAATAATATTAATAAATATCGAACAAAATTTAAAAATAAAAAATTAGTTAAATAAATTTATTGTAATCTCTCATATAATATTTATTAATATATTATCAATAAAATTATTATATTTTATTAAAATAAATAATTAAATAATTAAATTTTATTTATAAATTAATCTGTATTTAATAATATATTTAATTATTAAAATAAATTTTATTTTAAATTTACATATTTTGGAGATATTTTTAATTTAAAATATATTTATTAAGTAATTATTAAATTTAATTGTTGATAATTTTATTAGCAATAAATAATGTATTTAGTTGATGATAAATCAAATTATGATAGAAAAATATAAACAGAAAACCAATTTTTATAGTTTTTATAAATTACGAAAACCTTAAGAAATAAAAAATAAGAACTCTTTAAAAATAAAGAAAAATCAAAATTTAAAGTGAAAATAAATAGAATTTTCTTTTTCTCCTTTCTTCCTTCTATATTTGGTCCTTTCTTTAAAATCAATGTTATGAACATCGTACTAGACACGATATCAAATTTAATTCTAGTACAGTACAATACTTGTTGGACCCCGTTTCTGGACCCTAACATTCGGAGTCATGAACCTTGTGCTTAAAACCCTGAAGGTTATTTGCTGTCATTCCACAATGGTGGTGAGCGCATACTAATCGATCACCAAAATTATAAGTTGACTTCTTCAAAGAAATTGTAATTCTAAGTTTCTAGTTTGTTTTGAAGTAAGAATCACCTCAATTGGAGCTCTAAAACTCAATATATACTTAAAAAGCCTAAGTGTGCTCATATTTCAATTATGCTCTCCTAACCGACCCCTCACTTGCTTTAAGGTAAACTTTCACAAATCAACTCCAAATGATACAAATTTTTATGGGGAGAAAGATACATGTCTTAAGAATCCATTGGTCTAAGAATCACTTCAATTGGAGGTCGGATGAGAGAGTTATGTCCAAAAGAATAGACCATGTTTACACCCTAAATCGATTTGAACCTATCTTGGCGCGATTGACATAACTTTTAATATAGATGTCGGATTGAGTTAGTTTTTGGACCATTAGAAAGAAGACATCTAGACCTACAACTTTCATGAAGACCACAAAACGAGATTCTGCCTCTAAAATGGTCAAAAATCACAATCTTTCCCATAAATGTCCGTTTAACGGACATGTATCGGGTGAAGGAGGCCAAAATGACCCGAGAAGGTCCGTTAAACGGACATGAAATGGACATGCATGTCCGTTTAACGGACATTGACTGGCCAAGGGGTGTTTTTACACCTGAGAAAACGGACATGGGGGTTCCCCAAAGTCCCCCAATGCCCCTCCAAAGCTTCCAACAACCATCCTAACATCATATACACTTGTAATCTTTCCAAATTCACTTATTCCAATGCCAAAACACTTCAAAACAACTCAAACACCCAAGTTCATCTCACAAAATTCTCAAGTCTCAACACAATTGGTTCATCAAAACCACAAATTCCTATATTTCATCAAAGCTATCACAAACACATCCCATATACAACATCCTAACTTGTAACACTCATATCTCTCCATTCCGATATCCAAAAATCACAAAATTCATATCGTTTGAAAGATAAAAAGATCTTCTACAACTTCTAAGAAGACAAATTTTATCAATTCTATCTAGATAATTTCATAATTTCACTTGAATTCCAACCACAATCCTACCCTTATGAACATTGAAAATAGCAATGTAAAAACTTGAAATGGCATAACCAACATAATGCATGTGTATTTCATTTCCATCAAATGAAAAGAGTTTACAACGCTTTAGTGGGCATTTCAAGCCACTTTACAACATAATCCAAAATACAAATTTAACAAAAGCAACAATATCTCAAAATGCAACTAAAGCATTGTTTTACAATTTCAACTTCCAAAAGAACAAAAGAACAAAAGTGCAAAATGGAGTGATGCCTCGGCGCTCATCTCGATCACTCGCTAACTTGTTCATCACCTGTGGGTGGGAAGGTGAAGGGGTGAGCTTAACGCTCGTGGGTAACAGTTTTATAATCGGCAATAAACCAAAAACCATTTGAAACTTTCATGACAATTTATCACAAAATCCATAAAACATCTATTTCTCAACTTGTCAAACCAAATCACAATTCACATAAATCATACATCCATCAAACTTACTAATACATCATAACCAATCAGACACATCAAAATCAATTAAACACATCAGAATGGTTCTGGTGGATCCGTAACAGAACGTACTACACATTTCCCATAAGGGTCCTGTGTAGCCTTGAACATAACGTACTATCGCAATTCCACAAAGTGGTCTTATGTTGGATCCTGTTTCCGGAACCCAACTCTCATTTAATAGTTCTATCTTCCAAGAAAAGTTCGGGGTCCAACATCTTACGTAGCCGTGAACTTATGGGAGTCCGCGAGGGAGCTCCGTGCCACTAGCGAGCAGGTGGGAGAAGCTTTTAGACAAGTGCACTTGACTGACAGAACAGACCACCACAAACCCACATAACATGTAATTCATGAACTTGAAACATGTTGCCCATATGACACATTTTGGAAACTTGATTTCATGAGCATGACATATGTTATATGTATTTCTAACATCATTTCACAATCCATTAACCAAAAACCATACCAATCATATAACCATTTCTTAAACCATCTAAAAATCACAAATACAACAATTATGGAACAATTTGAAATCATTCCCATATAACTCAAAATTCAATCACAAAACTCATATACAAAAAGCATGTAGCACCTTCTCAAGCATTTAAAGATAAATAAATGCACTTTTATAAGGTTGTTGGAAAATCAATTAATTACATTTATTGAAGAACATTTAATAACTTATTAACTCAATTATAAAAATTTCATCCACCTTGATTTTCTTGCTTGAAAACTTGTTCAAGGATGTGTCTCTTCTTGCTCCTCTTGCCTCTCTTGTCTCTCTTAAGCAATATCAAAAATTTCCAATTCAATAGAATTCAAATTGGAAAACTCAAAGAACCAAATGCATGAAATTGATCTTAGAATATATAAACCCATACATTTCCTAAACTACTTGAACCAAAAATACTTCAAAAATTCAAAATATTAAAAATCACTTACCTTGAATCTCCATCAAATAATGGATTTCTTGGCTCTAATGGAAGCTCTAATCTTCCTCTTCCTTTTTTCCTTTTTGCTCAACCCCAAAATCCTACTTGAAGGTTAAGAACAGTTGAAACCTAGCTTAGCCCTCTTTTCTTTCTCTTCTTTTCTCCTACACGACACTCTCTCTCCTCTCTTTTCTTCAATTTTCGTTTTCCCTCTCTTCCCATGTAAGACAAGCCTTTTCTTCTCTCTTTTATACTCTTACGTTGCGTTTGGTTAGCGTCTCCAGTAGCTGGAGACGGAACGGAACAGAAACTGGGGACAGAGAGCTGTTTGGTTATGGTGGACAGAACAGAGAATCTTGTCTCCGTCTCCAGGACAGATGTGTTTGGTTGTAGGGGA
>JAOSBP010000205.1:17530144-17540249 GCA_027563825.1 Erythroxylum mucronatum | reverse complement strand
TAATTAATTAGATTTTATATTGATTAATTATTTTAATTAATTAATTAATTATATTTTGTAATTATTTTAATTAATTAGCTTTTATTTAATTATATTTTAATTAATTACATTTTAATTATATTTAATTAAAAATAATTAATTAATAAAAATTAAAAAAACCAAAAAATGTTAACAATGATTCCCATTCCTCTGGATTCCTCTGGATTACCAGAGGAATGTGATATTACCAAAAAAAACAAGGTATACTTATGATATCTGTATAATGAAAGGACTCCACTAAACGTTATTTTTCAAAATATACCCATAACTTTTATCCCATACCTCCCAAACAAGCATGCCCTAAATAATCACATGACACGAACCATGATGTCATTGCGTCAAAATCTATCTTAAGGTAACAATTCAAGACCAGATATTGGCCTTTGTAGGAGAATAATTACATGCATGCACCAAGTAGAATATGTGGTTAATAATAAAACACTCTGATCGATCTCTGTAACCTAAAGTTGCATGGTTGGTAAGTCAATTGTAACCATATAGAATAAAGATTTATTTTCAGATCAAGGGATATTAAATTTAGGATTCAAAATTATATAATTAAATGACGTCTGTTAATTAATCAACGTATTTGCCCCTGGGTGTGAATGAATATGACAACTCCCAATTCATGTGGTAGTGTTTTGGAGAATAGAGAGAAAGGTATATATTGTTTTGAAGGAGTACTAAAACTGGAGTTCAGATCCTCTGTCCAATATTAAGGTGTCTTATTGTGTCCAATAAATCTCAGTCATTTATTTATGTGAGTCCCGCATGGGTCCCGCGTGAGTCCCGCAAAATAAATGGTTAGATTCTATGAGACAGAATAAGACAGAGTAATATTGGACAAAAGATTTGGATTCCTAAAATTGGCTCCTTTCTATGGAGAACTAGCAAATTAGTCGTTTCATATATGAGAATCTAGCTCGTGGTAAATAGGTGAGTTTAGATAATCATACTACAGAACTATATACTATTTGGAATTGAAACTTGGGGTGGAAATTGTTCCTTTGTTAACCAGTATTCACTAATTTGCTTAATTTGTATCAGAGAAATACAAATATTCCTTCCATGAACATGCCAATCTATATATATACCTACGAGGATAACATAATATCAAAAAGCAAGAATAAATAACTAGCAAACGCTAATTTGCACCAGTTTGAATGATCTTGAAAGGAGACTTGACATGTAGCTATAATGATCTTCAAAAGGGGAAATTGAAAGGAATAACCTAAACACATTTTGTACATATGCCAGTCTCTCATTTCCTAAGAGGTCCCTTTCAAAGATGTTCCAATATGGTGCTTGTTTCAATCAAGACTACTACTACTAATGGAAATACCAACTCCATAAGTAATTCAATCTCATCCGTTCATCTTTTTTTTTTTATCCTTGCATTTTCTTTTAATTTCCTTGTTCTTATAAAATATAAATTAAAATGAAGCAAACACGTCAATTATTATATTACATGTATGCACACCATTGCAATTATCTAATTTCAATGACATTAATAAATGATTACCTTTCATAAATTCACTTATCAATATTTAAGAGTAATCCGAAGGAATCAAACTCATCTGAACAAGTATCAAGTTCAAGTTTCTCTTCTTGATGTAATATGAATGGTCCTTCATACAACAAGATTTTGTTTTATCATGCACAAACTGCCAATGTTCTGTGAATGTGATCACTTACATTTAGCAGACAGGAATATTGGGGGTGCTAATTAGTAAGAGGACAAAAAATAACTCTATGATAGATACACACACACTTACGTCAACTTTGTTCACAGTCTCTTTCCTTTTGCCTTCTCTAGAACAGTTCTCAGGCGTCCGTAATATAGTTTCTTTGAAGAACAAAAACAAAAGATTCCCCTGCATGCTAAAAGATTTTGAAAAGAAAACACACACCCCTGGATTCTCTTCAATCCTGTTAATTCAATGCCCACACTAGACTTATGCTACAATGTACGTATTGGCCATGACCCAGAAAAAAAAAATAAAGATTGCATATTTAGACCCTTTCTCTTCCAATGGGACCAACCTTAGCTAAACACTTACACCCCAAACATGCCCATAATATCCCAACCCCACTTCTCATTTCTATAAATACACCTCATTCTACTATTGCCAAGTCCATCTCCAAGCTTTTGCAAGTACATTACCTGCACACGCATACATACCTCACTAACAACACAAAAGCCCCTTCCCTTCACTAGTTGAGAATGTCTGGAGTTTGGGTCTTCAAGAACAACGGTGTGGTTCGGTTGGTGGAGAACCCAGGTGCAGAGTCGTTGGACGGTGGCAGGTCGAGTGCTCTTCGGAAAGTTCTAGTTCACACACCCACCAACGAAGTAATCACCTCCTATTCTGATCTTGAACGCAAGCTATCTTCGCTAGGTTGGGAGAGATACTATGATGACCCTAACCTCCTTCAGTTTCACAAGAGGTCCACAGTTCACCTCATCTCTCTCCCCAGAGACTTTGGCAAGTTCAAGTCCATGCACATGTACGATATTGTTGTTAAAAACCGTAACATGTTTGAAGTTAGGGACATGCAATAATTCTTACAGCATAAGTAAATACAGGCCTACAGCCACTGGTTGGTCTACGTTCTTCTCTTCTGGGATGTCTTTAGTAATTTTCTACTCATATAGTCTTTCTAGTGATGCTTTGTGTCCTTATGTATCAAAGTTCATCTGATCTTATTCTAAACTATGTTGTTTTCTTAATCCGGGATGTGGTGTTTTGATCTAAAGTGGTGTGTTTTTAGGTTAGGGAAGGAAAAGATGCATGAATGTAGGTTTGCTTGCTTCGTTGAGCAGTTGGTGACGTTTGAGTACTGTCATTGTCTTGTGTAAAACGTTATAGCTTCCATATTGAAGAATGGAAATTGAGCTTTTGCAAGTGATGTTCGTTATTCTTAATTGTTCTACAAATCATTCTTCTCCAAGCACGAATATGACAGATCTAGTCTTCATGGCAATATTATTTTGACTGCTTAACTAGTTATGGTTGAGGGATAAAAAGGGGGAAAGCAGCTCAAGGGTAATCAAACAAACCACCCCCTAAGGCCAAGATTGCTTTTTTATGTTTAAGGGATTAAAAGTTTTTCAATTTTACATGTCACTTCATGACTTAAAGTTTATTAATGAATTAAGTTGGATTTAAACTTGTAACGACAAATAGGTTCTGGCAACTAAGAAAAGTGTAGTAAGCAAGACCAATAAGGTGCGTTAAAATTCTATTCAAAAGAATTTGGCAAGTCCTATGTGATCATTTGAAGATGGTTACTGATCATAGACTTTGACAAGAGAAAACCAGGTTTCTTTTTGCTTTTTACGTACGTTCATGTGATAAAGTTACAACTTACAAGGTGTTACATATTAATTTCTTGGTCATGTCAGACAAAAGTGAAGGTTACCCTGAATAGAAATCAGATTCTCCCATCTCCCCAACCCCAGATGTGGAAATGGACAAAATTTACACAAAATTCCAAAAGAATAGGAAGGCCATGCGAAGAGGAGAGCCATTTTGATCATAAGGTAATGGAGTTTGTCAGGTGCACACGCAATTTGCCAAGATCTCCCCTATGAAGCAAAAGCTCCAGCATGCTATTCCAATTCTTGGTCCGACTTCATCTGCTGTTTGGTGACATTAAAATTCATCAATATTGATAAACGAAGCTTAAAGCTTTCTTCTTTATGATCATAATTTTGATTTTTGGTGCAATATTTACATTTTAAGTCAAAAACTTTATATTTCAAAAATGAGAGAAACTATGACAGTTGTTCATTTAATAGTGGTTCAACATCCTTCCTTTCAAACGATTGGAATTTGGTTTCATGTGCCCCACAAGAACAAGATATAGAAAATTATAAATCTTGTTAGAAAAATAACCTTTATTTTTTATTATTTTCAGTGAACGGAGAGACTTAAGAGAACTACTCAAGATATTACTAATTCCGGCTAAAAATTTTATTTGATAAGACAGTATTTATTGGTAACATTTTTTTAAAAAGACTTTACCTTAGTTCATGCCTTCATGGGAGGTTGTAGCTAATTGAAATATAATAGACTAGTGAATTCGTACAATACGGCCGGAAACGTGAACCTAAGCAGGAGTGAACTAGTAATAATTAGCTCTTAGGCAGACAATTGATTTTCATACGGCCTACCAAGAAGCAATGCAAAAGGCTTTCATCGCGTAATTTATAACCCATCCTTCTATGGCGTCACTTTTTGGAGTCTTGCTGGTGCCCCTAAAATCTTTCCAAAAAAATTGGACCAGCAGCCGTATTCATTCATTCCAACTTCTTTTGCTAAAACATGCATGACTCCAAACAACATGTGCTTAAAATTTTCTTAGTTGGAATCAAAAAACAGTCTGTCACTAGCTAGCTAGCTAGAACCTTGCATGCACTTACAGAAGGTGCTATCCCTATAAACTCGTATGGATAAGGCTCTTATCAGCACGTGATTGGGTGTGAAGAAACCAACTAGAAAAAGAAAACCCACCACCAGCTAGTAGAAATTTCACAATCAATCTTAAGTTGTTAGCTTCTTTGGTGAGAGTGGTAAGGCTACGAGCCCATTCCTTGTTTGAATGAGCTGGGGTGAACTTTACATTGTCTAGTCAGTTTTCTTTGCATGGATGATCTTCTTCTCAAAAGAGAAAAGAACAAGGAGTGAGATGAAAGGAAGATAAAGTCTTGGCTATTATGCAGGTACAATTTTATCCTATCCACTGTATGATATATATGTAATATTAAGAATAAATCCATGAAAAGAGAAGCTAAAAAAGAGATCCTATCCACAAAGGATGGGGCAAGCGAGATCCTATTTTGTCTTCTCATGAGTTTGACGATTTTAATATGGGCAGAGCTTTGCCTTTGTCTTGCCAATAACGTGTCATGCCATGCACCACCAACCATCCCTCTCTGAACTCTGGGATCAATCAATCCCATTAATAAATCCATATAGAACAATGAATCCCAAAAACCTAAAACAGTTGTGTTATCTTCAAAAATTCTTCGTTTCTGTCCTTTTGTATATATTGTAAATTGAGAAAGAAGGTGTCGTGCCAGCCAGTACTATACATAAATCAGTTTCTTTATATATTAGACGTCACTGAATTTTGTCAAGCACTCTTTAGGAGCATTTCTGTGATATCAAGTAGATACTTACTTTGTCAGAAAAACATGTTGACATATATAGTGATTAGTAGTTACTTGGAAGTTCAGGGTTTGAATCTTGAAACAAGTTATGAGCTTATGACGTGATAATTCCCTCACATATGGAATTTAATGTACTCTTCATTAAGTTAAATAGATTCAATATTTAAATTAAGTAATAGCTTAAGTTCTGTGAAGAAAGACTTCTCAAAAAGATAGTTCGTTGTAGTGATGATGATGAGTAGCGTTTTCATATCAAGTCCCTGTCTTCGGCTACTTTAACGTGTTATTTGTTTATTATATATATATATAACTGAATAATCATTTAATAGGAATTACATGCTCAATAATGTGACCTATGAGTTAGAGCTAATTTAATTATAAAGATTAATCGCAACTTGGCTCTTAATTTAGTCCAAAGTATACACTTAATTCTTCTCCAGTTGGATTTTAGTTTCATTCGACTTTCTGACTATAAGGGACTAGTTGTATCAAAAGGTTGACCTTTAACTGAACTAACAATATAGTAAAAGAGGTTGCTTTGAATGAGGAAGCATGGCTTCATTTTTAGGTCAATAATTGTTAGAAACTCAAGACGTTAACAACTAGCTACTTATCTTGGTAGTCATACATGTGAATTCTAGTTCTAAATAGTTGTGCAAGTTTTATGCAGCTAGACCAAATTGTCTAGTAAATGAGTAAGTGCTAATATTTTGGAACCTGAAACTAGTTCGGAGAAATCACATTGTCACGCTCTTAGCTTAGGGCTAGGCCGACTTCAGATCAAATTTGCTTTTGCGAATAAGTTAGTAACTATCCACTTCATTTCAGGTTTGATCAGTCGGAGGGAAAAAGTAGGGTCAGTTCATCCTAGAAAACTGAGATTATACTTGGCCTACCAAGGCTTTACTGTCCTTGATACGTTCCGCATTCCTATGTACCCTTCATTTATACAAGAATCGGAGGAGTGGTATGGCACGCCTTGTTTCTTTTTGTACGAGACCAATCAACAACGTCCGTAATTTAAGGAAATTTGTCCTCCCGACTTAACAAGACAAGCTAGTAGATGCAACACTCCCGTATAGCATTTCACCATATTATAAGAAAAAGCGCCTTTTCCAAAGCTAAGACTCCAATATCTGCTCTGAATACGGCTTTAGGATAATTTTAAGACAGGATAACACAAAGACAGAATCTTCAGACAAGCACAATTCTGAAATTTCATTCTTATATGCAAACAGGGAAAAAAAAACTAAAAATTCCTGTAAATTTTCAAATTAATAGTACAACACATTATACAGCTACGTCATTCCAAGCATAGCCTGGAACTCCTGGGAAATGGTAGACAACCAATAAGTCTGACAAATGAAAAGATAACTCTCTTGTTGGTAAAAGATAAATTGAAGGACCACTGATGTGTATGACTGCAATTGAGTACTTGCTACTTTGCACAATTAAATCCATAACAGATGGAAAGCCAGATTACTAGAACTAGAAGTAACAGGATTCCAAGAACAATCAATTTTATCTTCATGTTCTGGTACCACATTTTTCGTCTAATTTGAGTTCCTTGTTTCCTGTATGTTTGGGCCTGAAATTTGCAACAAGGAACATAATCAAAAACTTGGTATGATGAGACAGAACTTATTAAAGATTTTATTCTGCAAATTTGCCCAACCTGATCTCGCAAATTCTCAGCCTTGTCAGCAAGACTTGTTATCGCCTCACCCCTTTCAATAGCCTGAGAGATGTAAAGAGTGAACGGGTATGCAATGTGTGCTTCTTTCTTAATTGATCACATACAAGAAACCACGCTTTAAACAGATGAAAACAGAGAAAAAATATATACATGTAGATATTGCATTTCAAAAGCTAAAACTGGAACAAGATCTACATTATGTATCATGTATATTGTCCAACAATCAGCCAGTAAACAGGCTTATTCATTTAAATCATAATTGATGAGCCATCATGTTTAGTCGGAAGTAGTCTGACAATCGCAGTTCGAAACCTTGAGGTCCATGATGGAGAATGATTTCAGTTTGCAAGCATCCATATTTATCAGATGGAGGAAAATAGCATGTTTGTGGCTTAACACCCAGTAAAAGACATTTCTTCACCCACAATAGATGTTTATTTTACACCACTGATTGAGATATTTTACACTCCAAAGGGCATTCATGCAATATATATATATATATTAAGCACATTATTTCCCTTAAGAAGGATATGTCCACCTAATTTTAGAATTGTATCAGCATAACTTCCAGTATCACAAAATACAACAAGCCTCAATCTGGAAGAAAGAGAAAATGGCGACAGAGATTGGAGTGGGAGGAAGAGGAAAAACATTCCTAGGAGAGCATCAATACAACACAGATATAAATGGTTTAACAAAGAAACAAAGAGATGGGCACATGAAGCCGAAAATAGAATAAAAAAGCAGCACAAACACTTGTAATTAAGGGAAATAACCAAGATATCCTTCCAAAATAGCTGCTTTACCTTGTCAATATTCCCCAGCATTATACTTTTCACCTCTGAAACCTGAGCTTTTACTTTCAATAACATTTCAATATCTTCAGCATGGTCAATAATATACTTCATGTGTTCTTTCATAATTGGCCTGAAACAATAGTCTCACTTTCTTACTTTCACGTGCATAAATGAACATGTAACTAAGAACAACCCCTAAATATCCATAGCTTTTCATACTTGCACATACCCAAATTCCTTGTTGAGACTTTTGGCGACGGCTGTGTCTGCCTTACCACCCCCATATCTTTTTTTAAAGTCTGCCTTCATCCGCTCCAAAAATGCTATAGAGATCTGCTTGCCAAGAGTTTCTTTTGCTACAACACAGTAAGCTGCAAATTGCAAAATGCAACTTGTCAAGATATAGTGATTGAAAGTTTCCTCATTTTATTCAATTTGTAACCTGTGTTACGTTCCAAAAGGTTTGGACGAATAACAACATCATCATGGGTTCACCAGCAACTGTGAAGCTCATTCAAACAAGATCATCCAAGATTATGATGTCTTTACTACTAGAACAGCTTAGTGTACAACAAAGGTGAGAACAGTAGCAATATCCCAAATACATATTAATAGGGTAACAAGTATCTGCTTCGCTGAAAATGAACTAAACTCACGTACAATGTCTAAGCCTAGAAGAACTAGAGCATTTAAAGAACTTTCCTTCCAAGAAAGAGTTAAAGTGGAACTTTGTCATTTTTAGCAGCACTGGCATGGAAATTCGAATTTTTCCCAGCTAGGAATGCAGCTGCTCCGGCGGTCAGACAGAGTCATATGAATTTAAGTTGGAAACCACATTTCCAAGAACTCGGGATATAACTTCGTAAGACTTTTGTATCCAGGCTAGCTCGAGTAGTGACGTGCTGAAATGAAATTTCCTGACCATAGTCTCTTCTGATTTACTTGTGGAAGTCCTTGACAATTCCCGCCTGCCAATAACAACTATGGGCTATACCTACTATACTTTGATCAAATAAAAAATCCACAATATCCAATAAAAGAAGACAATCGTAATCCAAGTTATTGCTGTTATTTTATCCTAAGATCCATGCAAAGGGCTCTGTTTTCTGTTCAGTAAACCCACAAAACAAACAACAACTATCTCGAAACACAAACTGCCCGTTAAAGAACAGAACTCAACAACCAGCTTGAAACTAGATCAACCTACTTCCATTAACAACTAGACTTCCTTAGCATTACTCAATACTTCAAATTAAGTAAGAGCAACATATAATAGTTACCGTAGCCACCTTCAACAAGGAAATTGAAGGTATGGTGGTCACAATTGTAGGTGAACTTGTCGTTGCTAGAAGGCAGTCTGTGAAGGCAATGAGTGGCGATCGCCGGAAAGTTGCCGGTGAACTCTGTGTACTCGGCCAACACCATGGTGCCCCGAGCCACGAAGCTGTAAATGAAGGATTCTTGAGTCATTTCCGGAGCTCCAACGAGTTGGGTAGGGCACAAAATGGGATTTTCCAGATAGAGAGAGTAGGCTCTCTGGTCTCACCCTACCTGCTCTGGCCCGGCGGGGTCTGCGTCTAGGCCGTGTTTGGGTCTTCTCTTCTTTTGTTTGGAAAGAAGTATATAAAATACTTAATACTGAGTACACTTGTTTTTGATAAATGAAGACTGAAGAGAGAGATTCGTACATTACATCAACTGCTCTTACCATTAATCTGTTTCTGCGAGTGAAAGAGTGTCGCTTAAACATCTTGATTTCAATTTATTTGGTACATACCATACCATATTGTATTATACAATATGTTCAAAAAAAATTTACATGACGAGATATTTTAAGAGTGTCCCAATTATAAAAAGATGTCTTTAAATTATTCATACTCAGATTATTTCCCCTTTATACTGAATCAGTCTATAAAAAATAAAGTGCTCTTTGAGGAAGCAGCTAGCTTTCCTTCCTTTAATGTTAAAGCTCAACAACAGCAACCAAGAAAAGAATTCTGGATGTTGTGTCTATCAGGATACTCTAATTTGGTACAAAAACGTTACTGATTTTATAATTATTATACAAATATTTAAATCATAAAAAAATAGACCAACTAATCAGAAATTACTAAGTAGGCTCTCCGCATGCATGCGCGCCCCATATCCAATAGAATATCCATATGATTATGCAATGAGTACTAAGCCATTAATTTGTTGAAACTAGCAGAATAATACTGTGCAAATGCGCAGTAATAATGCCCTATTTAATGTAGAAATTAAAATAGAAAATATTAAAATATATATCAGTAAATATTGAAATTATATAATAAGTAGGGGAAAATTTAAAATCATAAGTCAATAATATGAAATTTGTTTGAGATAGCTTTCAAATAGTTTACATGTTGACTAGTTACT
>JAOSBP010000205.1:17508784-17530044 GCA_027563825.1 Erythroxylum mucronatum | reverse complement strand
AATTTTGGTAAATAATTAGTTAAGTATACAATTATGGAATTAGAAATTAATGGAATGGTAATATATATGTGTAGGGACTATTTTGTAAATTTTAAAAAGTTTAGGGACTATTTTATAAATTTAAAAAATATCTCGAAACGGTACCTGGTATCGACTAGTACCAGTATAGTTCCGTTCCAGAACTCAATCCGGTACCGAGTTCGGTACGGTATTCATAGCATTGCTATCAACATTAAAAGGCATATATACTATGTAAAGCTATAAGCATCAAAAGAGAAAAGTAAATAACTTCCATTTCTCCTTTTTGAAAATTTTTATGATATGGGCAAAAAGTAGATGCAAAGTGCTTTTCAAATAAAATAGGATTTAAAAATCATGTGACAATTTAAATGTCAACAAACCTTTATCTCTTAAGTATATACAACAATTTTCCTTCTACTTAAATATGCATGCCAAGTTGACGTTCTCAATTATAGTTGATAGGAAAGTATTTGTCACCTCCTTTTATATCATTAATAGTTGCATCCTTTTCGTTCTCACATGGTTCAACAATTACTCTTTTGATTCTAATTTTCTTATTTAGCTTCTATGATGGCTCTTGGTGGTTTTCTTTTTGAAATTAATTGTCAGAGATACCACTGTTGTTTTCAATTTGAAATCAATTAAGGTGATACCAATTGTTGACATTTATTTGAGACAACTTGATATTAATCTACAAAGTAAGGCTATTGATATATTTTAAGTATCCAGGTAACTTAAGTCCTAGGATTTTAACTCTAAAACCTTTTTAAACAATGAGGTTTACTTAACAAGAATTAGTTTAATAGCAATTTTATGGATATATATGTAACCACCATAAAAAAAATCTAACACCTTACATGATGAGAATTGAAAGTGTTACTGTAACGTAAGAAAGACATATAAAAATATGTCAAGTACTGATTAGCAAGAACGAACATGGTTAGATTTAAAGGAGTAGATACTAAATCCATATCCCATATCCAATTGGACTATTGGATGATTAAATGATTAAATTATATATCGGGACCATTCATGGATAAATTTAGTCAAATCACTTTAAAATTTTTAATATTTAGGTGTTCATGATATATTGTTAGATATTAATCTTTATCTATAATTATAAATTGTTCAATTAGAGAATTAAAAATAAAATATCTAATAATTTATAATTATTATCAACATATTTGGAACTTAACGGTTACATATACAACAATATGAATACTATTTTGTATTGGCCGAAAATAGTAGTCATATTATTAGTACCGTACTAGCTATGGATATTAGTCAATACTAGCTTTTTTTGTTGGGAACCAACTAGTATCCAGAGTATTGGTATTAATCAAGGTCAAATTTGTAAATTTCAAAATTATGGGCCATATTGACCAAAAAAAACTACCAAACCCTAACTTCATCATCCCTAATCCCTCTCCTATGATTTCCCAACGTTTCCAAATTAGTCCAACTTAGCAAAAAGCCAACATTAAGGTGTCAAATAACATTTCAACTTCTAACTCCTAGTCTTTAACAACCACCACGTCCTCACCTCCTCAGCTTGGCACTAACTTAGGTCTCAACACCCTCACGGCTGCACCATCTCCACCACGATATCATTGACCACCAGTTCGTCATTACCAATATGTTTGCACATTCTTGGCTCTCTTCGTAACCTGCTAGATTAGCCAAAAGCCCACAACCTCCTCCCTGTGATCCGTGTCCGAATAGACCCATGACCTGATAATTTTGGTTTGTTATTTATTTAATTTGTGTGTGTTTTTAAGTTGTTGTTTCTATTGCATGTGAGTTGTGAATGGTTTATGAATGGTTTGAGTTAAATTTGAAATAATTTCCCAATGAAGAACATTTAGCTCATGTTGGGGTTATTTATACAATATAAACTATAAATTAATTATGTTGTTTTGTAAAAGAAAATTAAGGGGAATTTATGAGAAAACCAAGTTGAATTTACATGAAAATTATGAAGTATATTATGTTATTGAATTTATATTTGTCTGCAATTGACATTGCATATTTTTATGAATGGCTTCATAAAGACACGGAGTCTTATTTATTTGATATTTCAAATAATATGTTATTCTAATAATCACAAAAATGAGATCAATATTATTTCTTTGAATTGTAAATTTATTAATTGATTTATGTGAAATATATAATTTATAAATTATTGTTTGTACAAAAAAAAATTAATATATGATTAATCATTTAAATATACAATTTAATATATAATTAAATCGTTTAATATATGCAACTAAGTAAAAAAATGCTTGGATTCCTATATTACTATCATTAGAAAATAACATTACGAGTATACAAAATTAAACTTTGGAAAGGAATCTTTCCAACATGATTGCAAACTTACAAATGCACATTCATTATCCTATCTTTTGGATAGTTAAATGAATAGTAGAAAATGGTCCATAAGAATTTTCTTTTTATTTTGTATACTTTTAAAATGACTTTTCGGATATGTCTTGATTTATGAGAGTATACTCATTGCATAACATAAATATGATATTGTAAATGTTTAAGTAATGATTGTTTCTGTTTTATTTTGTACGATAAAGTTATTTTTACAATGTGCATTATCATAAAGAAAGATGTAAAATAGAATCTATATGGATATGCTTATAATTGACTATTGAAGTTTTATAGCTATGTAATAATGTTATATATAAACACTTTAGTTTTAAATATGAGATTATTAATCTAATTTTGACATATATTTTTGTTTCTTTTATTGATAAATGGAAGGAAGTTCAAGTACTCATGATAATTCATCCTTTTTAGGAAGATTCGATGATCCAACTTAGGCTCATACTAGATGGATTCTTGGAATGAAGAAGCACATCATTTTTTTGTATTATAACAAATATTTGAAAAAGGGGATCACCATATTAAAGAAGCATTTAGATGAGATTAGAGGTGATGTAGAGCTTTATAAGAAAGTTAGTCATGATGTGAAATAACAAATAAAAACTTTGCTTAAGGAGTATTAGTATGAGAAAGACAAATGGAAAAGACTGAACTATGAAATTGGTAGAGAAAGTTTTCTTTGTATTGGTCAGGATGATATTGGAATATTGATGGTGGTATTCCTAGCTAACAAGAAAGGATTATTGCACTTGATCTGAAGAAGAGAAGAAGACGTGTGTTTAACTTTTTTTTACCATAAACAACTCTTAAAGCTCAATCTTCAATTCATACTGCCTTACAATCTAAAGAAGTAGCTTACAATATGGACATAGCAATGGTTAGATGGTGGTATGATGCATGTGTATCATTTAATGCTACCTAGTCTTATTATGACCAGCCTATGGTGGATGCTATTGCCTCTTACAGTTCATGATATAAAGCTCATTTAATTGATGACTACAAAGGCAATCTTCTGAGTAGCTTTATTTATGAAATAAAAAGTTATTTAGATTAAACAAGAAAATATTAGGCAACTTATTAGTGCCCAAACATGTGTAATGGTTAGACAAATATAAGACATAAATTGATACTCTATTTCAGATATTTGACGAAGTTATGAATGAAGTTAAGTTTGAAAATATTATACAGTTGATCATTGACAATGATTCTGCTTATAAAGCAGTTGTAAAAAGGTTACAATGCAGGTATAATTCCTTTTATTCAACTCCTAATATTGCACATTATATTGACATGAAGATGAAAAATATAAGAGATACTAGATACATTCCTATCATTGATGAAACAATGCGCAAAGGAAGAAAAGTGATCAAGTTCACATATAATCGTGCATAGATCCTAAATTTAATGAAAAAAGGATTTCACTAATGGTAAGAATTTGTGTTGTCCTACTATTACAAGACTTGGCACTAATTTCTTATCACTTCAGTGTTTTGTTCTAATGAACAATAAGATGAGATAAATGTTTGTAAATGATAAGTGGGGTTACATCTTAATATGACATGTTTAATACTAGAATGAAGGTTTCTATAATTATCCTTCAAGATAATGAATTTTCGTCCTTATATCATTGTCATCCAAATTTGTGAGATTTTGCTGAGAATACTTCATCTAGCTGATAGTGATGAGAAGGCAATAATGAATTATTTTTATAATGGCATGGAGATGGCGAACGAAGCAATCAAGGTTAATATATAAAATAGGCCTTCTTTCTATACACCTTATTTTGAGATTATCAATGAAAGATTAGAAAAGTAATTTTACTTTCTGTTTTTTACTATTAGTGTTGGGCCCCGATTCCTTTTCTTTGGTAAATGAGTTGTTAATTTTATTTTGAGGTCTAGTTTGATATTTTTTTAATTTTGGTTGGAATAAATTGAGGAATTTTATTGTTTAGGTTATGATTTTTTTAAATGAAGGGATTTAGTGAAATTAGATTTTTGATAAATTGTTATTTGTGATAAATTGTTAGTATTAAAAAGAATGTTATGAATTGAGGGTAAATTAGGAAGTTTACTTATGTGTTTAAGGCTTAAGGCTTTTAAGGAAGGACCTTTAGCCTTTTGATGGAAATTAAAAGAAGAATGAAAGGGAGAAAAGCCTTGTTGCCGTGAATGAAAAGGAAAGCTACGAAATTGATTAGGAAAAAGAAGAAAGAAAGAAACATTGTCGTTTTAGATGGAGGAAACTTACAAAAAAGAAATCAAAAAGAGAAGAAGCAAATGAAGTGTCGTATGGTTAGGTGGGAGCTACGAAAAATTGTTAGTAAAAGATGAGGGTAAATGAAACTATGTAGTTTTGGGCTTAGGTTTTAAGTTAAGAAAGAAAGGATCTAAGTCTTTTGAAAAAAGACTCACGAAACTTCAAGAAGAAAAAAATAGAGAGAAGCTCACGACACTTACAAAGAAAAGAGAGATTTCAAGGAACCACGCTCAAGTATGATGGACTTTGTTTCAGAGTTGGATTCCGAAAACGGGGTCCAACAGTATGGTATCAAAGCCCAGTAATAGGATCTTACATGGGCAACCTTCGGATAAGTGTCAAAGCGCAAGTTTTATGATCGTCATGGGCGCATGTATTTGAGTTACATGCACAAGCAATTATTAAGAGTTTGAGGTGACAAAATGAATGAGAAAAAAGATGATACTCTTTCAGGATATGAGGAAATGAAACTTTGTGGATAATTAGAAATGATAAATATTACGTAGTTCGATATATGGTAGGCATAGAGTTAGTATTTGTGATTATGTCAGTGAATATGATGATGACATTTTGGTTGTGCCTATGTACTCAAATTGAATGGATGTGAAGATGTTTTCATGAATTGACTTAGACGAAATAGAGACATAAGGGGAAATGGCGAGATTTAAGGTATACAAGTAAAGTAAAATTGAAAGGTTGAAATTTTAATTGCTGTGAGAAGAGTTATGATTTGGGATCAAACGATAGATCAGAATTTCAAGATGGCTATATGGTTACGCTTCTAAATTGACTAAGAATATACGAGTGGAAGATGAAGCAAATGATAGTGATATATGTAGAAGTTCTCAAGGTTATGTCGACTAGTTACTCGATAATGAGGTTACATTTAGTCTATGATCCCTATAGTGACAATCATGAGATAAATCGGAGTAAACGAATATGTCTCTTATTTCATTGAGTTGTATTATAAAGAGTATTTTTGATCATGTAAGGAGTGCCAGAAAGTGAAATTATTGAAGTATCACGAACAGTTGAAAGTGATCTTATTGAGGTATTAAGAATAGCTAAAACAACATTAATGAACATAGTTGATTGATAAAGATTAGAGAAACAGTGTAGATGATTGAGGTAAGAAATCTTTTTGTGATAAAGATGTTTTATCGAATCATAGCGTGTGAATAAAATGTTCCATTTCGAGGAATAAAAAGAAGTAATAGGAATAATTCGGAAGATCATGTAGTGGCTAAGACTGTAGAATCCAGTGACTGAATGTTTAAATTGTCAAGGGTCTTAACTGTCGGAGATATGCTTAAAATTTATAGTTCTTTTTGACTTTACGCATCGCAATTGTTATCAAAGTGATTTCATTAGAATTCGGTATGAGAAGTTAGATGACAGAAAGAGTCGTTTGCTCTTGCATTGTGCGGATTAAGGTTGAAAAATGATTGAATATCAGATTGATTGGAGAGGTTGTTGATAAGTGAAATCGATCAGTGTTAGAAATTAAGTGATTCGAGAAAGATGAATGAATTAAGTGGATCTATACCAAAGACATGGAATACAGTGAGATAAGTGAAAGATGTTTTGTCTCTAAGGGTATCACTTTGCAAGGTGTGCTTAAATTAGGAAAAAGGATTCTTAGATTTGAAATGTGATATACATGAGTATGAGAAGGAATTATTGATATTATGTGATATTGGTTTTCTCGTCACAGGAAGTGGAAAGTTGTTAGTGATCTGACACTAAATGAGAAACGGAGGAACATCCTGTGCTCCTGATCGATCAGATAAGAATTTCGAGGAAGAAATTCCTTTAGGGAGGGGAGAAATGTTGGGCCCCGATTCCTTTTCTTTGGTAAATGAGTTGTTAATTTTATTTTGAGGTTTAGTTTGATATTTTTTTAATTTTGGTTGGAATAAATTGAGGAATTTTATTGTTTAGGTTATGATTTTTTTAAATGAAGGGATTTAGTGAAATTAGATTTTTGATAAATTGTTATTTGTGATAAATTGTTAGTATTAAAAAGAATGTTATGAATTGAGGGTAAATTAGGAAGTTTACTTATGTGTTTAAGGCTTAAGGCTTTTAAGGAAGGACCTTTAGCCTTTTGATGGAAATTAAAAGAAGAATGAAAGGGAGAAAAGCCTTGTTGCCGTGAATGAAAAGGAAAGCTACGAAATTGATTAGGAAAAAGAAGAAAGAAAGAAACATTGTCGTTTTAGATGGAGGAAACTTACAAAAAAGAAATCAAAAAGAGAAGAAGCAAATGAAGTGTCGTATGGTTAGGTGGGAGCTACGAAAAATTGTTAGTAAAAGATGAGGGTAAATGAAACTATGTAGTTTTGGGCTTAGGTTTTAAGTTAAGGAAGAAAGGATCTAAGTGTTTTGAAAAAAGACTCACGTAACTTCAAGAAGAAAAAAATAGAGAGAAGCTCATGATACTTACAAAGAAAAGAGAGATTTCAAGGAACCACGCTCAAGTATGATGGACTTTGTTTCAGGGTTGGATTCCGAAAATGGAGTCCAACAATTAGGGCATTTTTTAATCCTAATATTTATTTTATACTAAGTTTTACAAAAAAATCTAAAGTCAATAGGAGAAAGTTATTAACTCACTGGAGGCTTATAAGAACACATGTGGTGATTTTGGATGCTCATTGCAATTTGTCAAAGGTACATTCTTCACTTCTATTACTCACTTGAAATTAATAATCAATTTATTTTGTTTATAGGGTTACTTATTTTATCTTATAGTCTCTTTGTTGGATCAATTTAAAAGTGGTGTTCAAAATTAAAAAGGTTTGTAACTCAAAAATTGAGTCGATATGTGAGTGCAACTAAGTTTAAAAAGAATTGAAGCATATTTAAATTCATTCATTTCAAGAGAAGCAATAAATTGGAACATAAAAGATTAATTGATTTGATCTTTCTTCGATATAGAGAAGTATCCATTATTATCATTATTAAGTTGAGTATCATTTTTTTTAATTTCTTAATGATTTAATTTAATTTGTTTACAAGGATTCTTAATAGAAAAAGTATATCTACAGATCTTTTAGCAAATTAAGTTTCTAATAAACTAAGTTTCATATATAAGAGTGACTTGGAAGATAATCTTAGATGGGAAAGTGATAGGTGCATAATTAATCATATTTATACCTTACATTTGATGTATTTTTATATGATAAATGTACTTAATTCGCTCCAAGTGTGTTTATAGAGAACAATTGCCTTCACAGACTTAAAGGAAAAGAATTAAGAAGAAAACACGACACAAAATGAAGATTCAAAGCACAAAAGGGATGCACGACCAACTATCATCCTATGTACATATCTTAAGCTATACAGATTTACGATTTTTAGAGATATTGGATATACATAATTTGATGCGCAATCGTGCATTAGTCCATACATCAACCAAAACCCTATCATTTACTATAAAAGACGTTTTTAGAGCTAAATTGTAGCATCTCACTCCCATCTGACACATGCACTTGCACCCTTTAGACACACGTGCATATGTCCGATAGAAATGGAGTGTTAACTATTTCACCTTCACTATATTGCATGGCATTGTAAGTAAAACGATAAATAACACATTGTCTGAAAACCAAAATTTTCCTTATTTCATTTCTCAAACTATAATTCACACTGCAGCATTAACCATCATCCATATTTTACAATGTCAACCTAAAGTGTTTACAACTCAGTCTATATAATATGCTACATACATAAGGAAACTAAACAAAAATTAAAACAAACTATTTATTAAGTCTCAGCTGACCGACCTTTGAGCCACAACTTGTACCAAAATGCAGTCTTAGCAGTTAAGTTGTCGCTCTCTTAAACCTGAAATTGTCAACGTTGTAATTTTGATGAGTTTTGCGAACTTAATAGAGTAACCATCTTCAATAGTTCACTCTTGTCATACAACACAACAGTTCATATTATCATATAATTCACATCAACTTGGTCACATCAAGTAATATTATGAATCACTTATTCACAAATCTCATAATTCAAACACAAGTTCATACCATTCATTATCACATATTCATATAAGGGAAGTCATCATAACAATGCAGTTATTCAATTTATTCATATCATATTTGAATGCGGTGTTTATTAGACTCAATTCATTTATTATCTTGTTGTGACTGTGTGCCTTTTTTACTGTCCCGTATTCGTTGTGGATACCGGGCTCTTACATATTGTCCCTTATCCGTTGAGGATACAGGGCTCTTTAATCACATTGAGCCTTAGACTCTAATCATGAATGTATGAGCTTTAAGCTCTTTTTTTTATTGGCAACATCAATCACAATTGCCTTTATATTATATGTATTGAAATGAAATGCATGCCATAATTCAGTCATCACATTCAATCACTTTCAATCACATTCATTTTCGTAATTGTGCGTTAACGATAATCACCGAGCTAGGTCTGGCATTCAACTTTTCAGTTGAGAATCAAATATTCAATCTCATTCACATACAAGTAGCACTTCCAATGATGTTTACATGCATCAAATGCCTCGGACAATTATTGTCCGGAATTCAAAACACAATCAACACATATCAAATTCAATTCAGTAATAAACAGAACAAATTAAGGTGAGACCATCTTAGGTTACTCACAATTGTTCCCTTTTTGCTTATTGCCTTGAAGTACCGGCAATATTTGGAAACGATCGCTTTACTTGCTCTTCTATGTGCAATCAAATACAATTTCATATTACCACATTGTTTATGTAACTAAATATGCATTTTTATAAATGTATCATGTAAAATGCATGTTTAATGACATATGCTTGGGTATACTTTTGTAATAAACCGATGCAAAGATCAATTGTACTCCAAATGTGTCAAAATTCATGCACTTGTTAACTATTCCAGCTTTCTTTTCAATATAGACTTTCGAGTCTACTTTACATGATCATTATGACAGGGAAAATGGTATATTTCTGTAACACTTTCTTCTAGAAAATTATTTCCCTATGCCTTAAGTTTCGAATGACACCAAGATCATACAATGTGGTTCATTATTCTATGAGTTATGCTCAAAATACTACAGACTGATTACATTTGAAATTTTGGTTAGGGCATAATCATGCATTCAAAGTTTTACAATCCATATCTCTCAATTCCAATATCCAAAAATTGCAAACGTTATATCAATTGAAAGCTAAGAGAATAAGATACAACTTTTGTGAAGACACTTTTGTCTAATTCGGCTTACATCCATACAGTTTATTCGATAACAACATGATATGATTTTTGTCACTAGTAGAACTACAACCTAAGTCAAGACTCAATTTCAAGCTAAATTTCAAGGCCCTTAGAGATAGAATTCAAATTCAAATTCTCATAAAAATTGTAGCCAAATGTCTCTAGTTCAATGTAAATTAGGAATCATCTCATTTGGAGATCTACTGATCATGATATAATCAAAATACCGAAGCATGTTCAGTAAAAATACTCTAGTTCATATTCACACTTCAAAAACCAAAAATCATACACGCAAACCATCACCTTTTACTTCCTCTCTCTACTGCAATTTTGTTTTTATGAGCAGTAACAATTCTCAACATAATCTATCTCCTACTTTTCACATCTTTCTGCAATTAACAACTTCATAAACTTTCATTAAACTCAAAAACATAAAATTCAAGATTAACATAAACATAAAAAATCGACATCCCTTACATATATTCCTTATTTTTTTACATTTTTCTCCATGTTTCTGTACTTATTCATTCTCACTAATTATCACCAAATTTATTTCTTCCCATATCACTCATGCATGAATCCATTTACAAGACATTAAAACATCATCAAAATGTTATTCGCGAAAAACTTACTTGATTCAGTAAAATTCTAGCTCAAAAATTCCAGATTTTCTAATTGTCCCAAGTAAAAAAAACATCATGACAAACTTATAATCATATTCAGCTAGTTCTTCAGCAGTTGAGAGTCAGAAACCAAATACACAAACATGCATAACAAGTTGTTTCGGTGATGGATGAAAAGAACAAGGAAAAGAGTTTCAGTGTTGGTGTTTTCGGTGGTGAAGAACATATATGAGCTACAATAATTTTTCCTTATTCAAAACAAGACAGCGTGTGGTCTTCATTCACTGCCACATGTCACCTTTGCATGTTAGTCAATTGTCACTCTCCCATTTGTCTCTTATTCTATATTTTTTTAGTCCAAAATATCCCAATTTTTTTTTAAAATTTCCTAAAATTCACCAAAAATTCAGAAATAATAATGACACTCTCTAAATAAATTTTCAACACATAAAAACTACAATTCTCGTTTTAATCACATTTATAAATAAATTATACCTAGAAAATGTCAATGAATGCATGTACAATTATTTCATGAATATCAACACAATTCACATATTTAAATATGCCATATGATGCATGAAATGCACTTCTAGTTTCTTAGTATTTTCTCATTTACACTATTCTGGGGTTCTTGCCCCTAATATGGGATATTGAGATGTTACACCTAACAACTTCCTTGATCTATATTTATAGATTTTTATTCCCAATATATAAATTGCTTCTTTAAGGTCTTTCATGGAAAAATGTTGGGACAACCAAATTTTAACTGATTGCAAACTTGAGATATCATTTCTTATTAGTAATATGACATCAACATATAACATAATGAATATGATAGCACTCCCACTAACCTTTTTGTACACACAAGGTTCATCAGGATTTTGTAAGAAACCAAACTGTTTGATTGTCTCATCAAATCAAATGTTCCAACTCCTAAATGCTTGCTTCAATCCATAAATGGATTTCTAAAGCTTACAAACCTTTTTGACATCTTTGGATATGAAGCCCTCAGGTTGTATCATATACACATCTTCGACTAGGTTCCATTTAGGAAAGCCTTCTTCACATCCATTTGTCATATTTCATAATCATAATGAGCAGCATTGGTTAAGAGTATTCTAATGGATTTAGGCATGGCTACGGGGCTAAATGGCTCATCATAGTCAACTTCTTATCTTTAATGATATCTTTTAGCGATTAGCCTCACTTTATAGGTAATCACATTACCATCCATGTCGATTTTCTTCTTGAAAATCCACTTGCACCCTATAGGTTTTAGCTCTTCGGGTGGGTCAACCAAAGTCCATACTTGGTTTTCAAATATGGAATCCATTTCAAGCTTCATGGCTTGAAGCCATTTGTTTGATTATGAACTCTTCAAAGCCTCTTCATAGGTTATAGGCTCATCGTCCTCTATGAGCAATAAGTCATTTTGTTCACTTACGAGAAATCCATATCTCTCTGGAACATTTCGTATCCTACTTGACCTATGAACATTTTGTGTGTTAGAAGGTTCAACTATTGTCTCATTTCTGTGAACAACAATCTCTGGTTCAGGCAATGGATTTGCGCCTGTTTGAGCATCATAAACTTCATTAAGTTCAACTTTGCTCCCACTGTCTTCTCTTAAAAGAAACTCTTTATCTAAAAAGACAGCATGCTTTGAGACAAACACCTTTTGCTCTAAAGCATTATAGAACTGATATTCAATTGTTTCCTTTGGATATCCTATAAATAGACATTTATCATATTTCACTCAAGTTTATCTGATTGAATCCGCTCCACGTAAGCCAAACAACCCCAAACTTTCATATAAGAAAGATAGGACTTTTTGTTAGTCTATATCTCATATATAGTAACTTCAATTGCTTTTGAAGGGACTATGTTTATCACATAAATAATAATCTCGAGTGCATAACCCCAAAAGGATTTTGGTAGATCTACTAAGCCCATCATTAACCTTACCATGTCTAACAAAATTCAATTTCTCCTTTCAACCACACCATTATGTTGCGGTGTGTAAGGTGGAGTCCATTGGGATACAATCTCGTTATCCTTAAGATAACTAAGAAACTCCTCGTTCAAGTATTCATCACCTCGATCTGATCGAAGTGTATTGATACTTCTACCGAGTTGTTTCTCTACTTTATGTCTAAATTGTTTTAACATTTCAAATGCTTCAAACTTGTATCTCATTAGATACACATACCCATATCATGAATAATCATCAATAAAGGAAATGAAGTACATAAAACCACCTCTAGCATGAAATGGACATCGGACCACATACATCATAATGTATTAGGTTTAATAACTCATTCACTCGTTCACTATTTCCTTTAAAAGGTAATTTAGTCATCTTGCCTAACAAGCAATATTCACATGTGTTATATGATTCATAATCAAATGACCCTAAGCTACCATTCCTAGATAGCTTAGCCATGCTTCTCTCATTTATATGGCTAAGTGAACAATGCCATAAGTAAGATGATTTTAAGTTATCTCATTTTTGTCTTTTATTGTCATTGATATTTAAAATTGGATTGCACATATCTAATATGTAAATACCATTGCACATTGTAGCAGTACCATACAACATTGCTTTCAACTTAATCAAACAACCATTGCTAGAAAAAGTTAAATGAAATCCTGCTTTATTAAGACATGAAACAGATACAATGTTCTTTGTCACAATGGTACATAAAAGCAATTATCCAAAATTAACTCTAGCCCACTAGGAAGATACAAAACATAGGTTTCTACGGCTAATGCAGTAACTCTTGCTCCATTTCCCACACGTAGGTCTATCTCTCCCTTCTTGAGTGATCTACTATCCCTGAGACCCTGCATATCAATATATATGTGTGAGCCACATCCGATATCTTATATCCAAATGTTATGATCAAAAATAGTATTAACCTCAACGACAAATAATATACCTGAAGTAGACGATGGAGCATCTAATGCCTTCTTCTGCTTCAGCAACTCCAGATAGGCTTTGCATTTCCTCTTCCAATGTCCTTCCTTATTGCAATGGAAGCATATTCCCTTTGACGTAGTCTCATTTTCCTTCTTCTTGGATACACCTCCCACTGGCTTCTTAGACTTCTTCTTCTTCTTTTGGTTCCTCTTGCGAGAACTAGAAAGAGAATCCACCAGCATCACAGCCTTACTGTCTCTCTTGACAGTTTGCTTAGCTGTTTGGAGCAAATTAATTATCTCAAGTATCGAGGTGGATATTTGGTTCATCTGATAGTTAAGCATAAACTGTGAATAACTATCTGTCAGACTTAATTTATAACCTATTACAAAACCCAAACTAGCTAACCTCTCAATGTATCCATACATCTTCAGTGTATACTACACCGAAGATGATCCCCCAGCCATCTTAGAGCGAAAAAGCAACCTCGAGGTCTCGAACCTTTTAAACCGAGCTTGCTTATCAAACTGTTCCCTTACTTTTGCAGTTCTGGTGACATAGAGTCTAGCATAATACAGCTAGCCAGCTTTCTATCATCCAGTAACTTCTTGTAAGCTTTTTGATCCTAATTAAATGCATCGGCAGCAGGGGGATCGGGAAGTGGTTCATCTAGGACATATCCTAGTTTCTCAGATTTGAGAACAATTCTCAAATTTCGTAGCCAATCTAAGAAGTTAGGTCCCGTGACTTTGTTGGAGTCTAATAGAGAGCGTAGGTTCACACTAGACGAAGACATTGTGGCGATTCAATAACCTAGAAGAATGAGAGAAAGTGTTAGATTGTACATTAATATATATTGATAAAGACTTTAATCACATGCGTTATGGGTCCCACTATTTTTATCCAAATCTATAGCCCTCATTACCAATTTGAGAAAACTTATAGTTTTCCTAAAGGGTCGATATCCAATATCACCAAGAATGACCTTAGGATTGCCCAATAAGCCACCTTACGTCAATCGGTAGGTATCATTTGTACCAATTGCATTCAGTTATGCAACTAGTGACTTGTGCCATCAACTGTTGATTTAACACACTCATTAGGTTATCAACTCTTGATTCGTATACATCCCATATATATAACCCAACTTTGCCTCTATCCACGTTGACCTTAGGTTTGCCCAACAAATCAACGCTTCCAGTTAGGACCAACCCATTAATCCGAAATCTAATTTCCATGGTTTGACCATATTCATATAGAGCGGGATTGGGTTTGTCCAACAACCCAACTCTAAAAGAACTTTGGTTCTTGCCATATCAATGGAAGGCGTAAGTCATAATATTTCAGTTGAGGGATTTGTTATTTGGTCTCATCAATACTTGGATGATATTTTATATATATCACTTATATATATTCAGATTATGGTCAACTCAATTAAATTGAGCCTATGTCTATAACCACCCTTAAAATGCATCTAATGCATATATCACACAAAGGAGGTTTAACTTAGGTTGTGACTTAACTATGCATCAAAAGTTCGTAATTCGATTCAACTCCTGAGTTGAATCGGGTACTAGTGTTAGTCTCGAATAATTCGAATTATGAATGTGATTCAATTAGGAACCCTAAAATTCAATTATTTTGATGTCCAAATTAAACACTTTAATTCTAGTACACATTCCTTTTTCTAGTCACACTAGAAATGAGATTAATTCTAAATTAATTCCTAAGGTTTCCAAAATTTCCGAACATCAATTAGTCATATATAATATCCCTAGGTCATCTCAAATTCATCTAGACAATTTCGGCATAAGCCAAAAATATCTTGACAGCCAAGATCATCAAGATAAATAAGTTAACCTACTAGACACTAAAAAGACCGATTCGACGTCCGGAAAATTTCTGAAACCCTAATTTTAAGCACATGCACTTAGCATGCTACTAGCATCAACATCATATGTTTCTTATCTCATAAAAACTTTATTAAGGTCTTATAACCGAAACACATACATCATAAGTCATTAAACAAGTTTACTCCATCAGCTTTCAAAAAGTTGGCCAATGTTGACTTTGACTTGATTTATTAATTGAATCAAATTCAATTAATTCTGGAAAAATTCCAAATTCTTATAAACATTCTAAATGTGTCTAATAAAAAATTCCAGAGACTAATTCCTAGGAATTATTTATTAAGTTAGTGGAATTAGCCAACACATCACATGTCTATGACACTTTTCATATAACTTCTAACACTAGTCACACTCTACATCATGCATACATACAATAATCACTTTAACAACAAGTGTCATGCATCTCATACATATGAAAACGCCTTATCTTGCATGTCCATGCAGAAAATTCATTAAAAAAATTTTTAGAAAATTTAATATGGAATTTACAAGCATGCATGTTCATCAAATTTCCAAAATTTCCCAGAACTTCATACATACATCAAGTTGAAACTAAATTCATAATAAAATAGCAATTGACATTCAATTGCATTTTCCTTTGACAAAAACATGATATAACACCTTATAAATATTTCTGTGAAAGAAAATCATAAAAAAATTTACAGAATTATTACAAAATTCTTAAAATCAGCATATGCATATTTTCTAGAAATTCTCAGAAAACAACATATGAACAAACTGGATATTAATTCGAAATAAAATGGGAAATGACATTAAATTGTAATTTCTTTGAAAAAAACATGATATAGTACCTTACAAACACTTTTGTGAAAGATAATCAGAAAGAAAAAAAAATTCTACAATTTATACAAAATTTTCCAAATCAACATGCATGTCAGTCACAGCCCAGCAAACACTTTGCACATCTTCAATACGTCATATAATACATGCATGACCCTGCTATGATACCACTGTTGAGGAGTCATAGATTCATGTATCACATGTATGACAATGCAGCGTAAGAGTCGGAATCTAAATTCCTACCCAGGACTTCCCCAAAATTCTAGAAACACAGATGCATGCATAGACAGATCATAAGAACATGAAATTTAAGCACTTGTGCCTTTTCGATACTCCTCCTTTATTGATTCTTCTCCTTGTTTGGGTTGTATCAAATACCAAACCCTTCCTTGATCACCCAATAACATGCAAAGATGAAGAATAAGCAGTGTGTAATGGTGGTTAAAACACCAAACTTGATAAGTTCAAGTAGAAGCTCAAATGGAGAGATAGATCAAGAATATATTGCATGCAATTAGATTCACGCAACAATTGCATAAATTACATGAAGAAGACTCAAGACCACTTCTCTCTCACTCTAGAACTCTTCTAGACCCTTTATGCTCTCACTTAAGTGTGTTTGTGACTTGTTAGCTCATTTTAACATAAGTAAAGAACTCACTTATGTACATATGTTGAGCCTTCAGTCACGATCATGGCCTATGAGCAACAATCGTGGCCTACTTAAAAATAACCATATACACTTTGTTTTTCATCCGATCTTTTATGCGTGTGACCCTTAGGTTCCTAATTATTTTAGGCACTTAAATTAACTCTTAATTTAAGTAAATCATGGATGATTTCATGCCACTTGAATTAACCCTTAATTAAAGCAAATCATGAAGGGTTTCATGATGCCAATTTACCTTAATATAGGTGGATTAACACACGAAATCTTTGATAGTTAATTATCCAACTTACGAACCTTTCCATAGATAATTACCGTATAATTCGTCCATTCACCATACTATACCCCACTTGGTTCAGAGTATGGGCTATGTGTTTAACTCCTAATAGACTGACTACATCATATCTAGTCCAAGTGATGTTAGTTCTTGTCCTGGGATCTCATTACTCTATGTGTCATTGAGGACTCTCTTTATGACACATAACTGCTCTGGCTAGAGACTCCTGAGTAATGACCTCGACAAGAGGCCGGTGGGCATCATCTCCTTCTATTAAGAGTGGTGAATTCTTTATTGGCTACCCAATTACTTTTGAATACCAATAGTTATACCCAATCACCATCCTATGAGTGACCTCGTCTTGAGGCAACAAAGAATGATTTCAATATAGAGGATCAGTATCCAAGATATCCTTGAGTACCTCAAGTCTAAGGATATTCACACCATTGCTATGATGAGATTAATCATTGACATTTGATATATCATCCATATGATGATCTCATAGCTGGTCATCCGATGTACTTACAACTCTTAGTAAGCATCCAGATGTTAACTCTAAACATTTCATGCTTACAATTTGTGAGATCCACCCTTTAATCAAAGCAATGAGTATAACATGTGCTAGTCTATTCGAATTAATAATGTCATGTCTTATTAATCCTATGAATAGGGATAATTTAGATACTAACATAATTGCACATAATAGGAATCTCATCATGATTTCCTTCATGCTATGTTTTGTATCATGGACTTCTTTAATTCTATTTAAGATCGACATCAATTCATAAATAAATGAACATCAAATTAATGAAAAATTGCCTTTCGCTTTATTAATCAAAATAAAGTTTGTACAAAAGTGCTAAAGGTGATTGCCTTTAGAGTACTACTCTAGCAGATATGTGAACAGATATTTTGAGTTTATATGTATATAATAGTTAAAAATTCAAAATAATATGTTTTGTATAGGCTAAAGTTTGATTTGGGGTTTTCATGATGAAGAGGTGGAATTACGTACATAAGTTTTGTAATTTCAAAATGTTTTGAAGAATTTTTTAATTAGAACTTACACACCCTAGCTTTCGTATAAGTCTAATCTAAATGAAACAATTATTTTGATATAGTTAATTTGCTTCCATAATGGCATACAAGAGGGATAGAATTGCATGTTTAAAAATTTTATATCTTTGCAAAACTTAATAAATAAGTTGTCTATCCTAATGCATAATTATGGAAAATTCACGTAATATAATCGTAAAACAATAACAACAATAATAAAAGAGGGTTGGGAAAGGAGAGACAAAATCAATTTATATCAATTTAGCCAAACATCCCTTAGCCTATCTTCTTCTTTAGTGGGTGAAGATGAATAGTAGATACTATATCTTCTTTATTACCAGTAAAGAATAACCCTTACAATCGTCTTACTTTTTCATAAGTGGAAAGGAACCTTTACAATTATCTTTCTTTGCCATATGAAAGGAATCTCTTTACAACATCATTTACTCACTCAATTAATCTCAAAAATGCTTAGCTACAACTCAAGAACTTCATTTTCAACTCATTGTAATAAACTATGGCTTAATATGTGTTATGCAATGTGCATATTCACTCATATAGTCTCAATAGCATCTCAAGGCTCTTAACAAATCTCTAATATTTTGAAGTTTTGCTTACAACTCAATTATGGTTTATTTATATCCCAAATCAATTTAAATAATCATTTTGTGTGTGTGTGTATATATATATATAGCGAATCAATACTCCAATTACATAAACATCAACTAACCAAAGGTAGTAGATCAATTAAATGAATATATATGTTAATCCATTTTGTTTAATGATAAGTCCATATTATGTATGTTTATAACGAGTTAAATTAGTTTGTAATTTAGAACTTATATATTATGTTCTATACGGAATTTTATGATGTTTTCCTATGTTTGATTTATTGACTTATATGTAATAATTAAAGGAGAAATCTTAGATTTGAGCACATTATTCTTTATACTTGTTTGATCAAAGTCAATAGGCAGCTAACAAGATAGAAAAAAACTTAGTAGAAGACATCAAAGATTGATTCAAGTTTTAAAATATAAAAAACATAATACGATTGAAGAATTTGGAAATATAATGTAACTAGTGTCAGTGTCACAAATGGAACAAGTGTTGGTGTGTTGATGGATAAACAAGTTTGACAAGTAGAAGCGAACTGGGCCTGAGTGGTACTTGTGGTAGGTGTTAAACTTCTTAGCGTTTTTACGCATAAACAATTTAGAAGCTAATCGACACTAGTTTGGAGGCTAGTCTAGCACTCGACTTGTAATACGCACTTTATGCAAAAATATAAGTTCACTAATATTAGAACACTATTATGTAACCTTATCCTATAAATATGCTTATTAGGGTTCAATAGAGGCAATTTTTGGAAGAAAGAGAGAGCCAGTGATAGGCTCTCACCAACAACTTTTTTATTAGTACATAGTTTGAGGGATTCTTAACATCAAGCAAGGCTTAGGAACAAGATTGAAGGAGATCCACCTCAACTTAGAAGCAATTAGGGATATATTGTTTTATTTCTTTCTTTTTTTTCCTTTCTTTGCTTTCTTTGATGTTAATGTTGATTTATGTTTTTTTTAATTATGTTTAGTAGATAAATCCCTATTTAGGGTTAGGGATATAGTTTATGATGTATTCAATTATTAATGCATGAATTTTATCATTTAGTTGAATTTATTCTCTTTGATCTAATTTTTAGATTTATGCATGATCATTATAGATTTAATCTTAAAGATTGTGTTAGAGACTAGGTAGTGGGAAGTATAGTAAATGCCGTAAAAGAGTAAATATCTAGATCTAGAGATAAAGGTACCTTGAACAAAAAAGGTGATAACTACTAGATTAACTATTACTAATAAAGTTGATTAGATGTTGCGCATTGAAGGGTCCCAATTTCTTAACTGAATATTCATGTGTGCATGGAGAGAAGGTATAGATATGTTAGGTTAATTGTTATTTCAACCTTAATAATCAAACTTACATGATTATTAGAATTCCTTATATGTAAACCTCGAAGCACTACCTTTTGTTATCTTGAGTTCTCTTCATTAGTTAATATTATCATTTTGATTAATTTATTAGTTTAATTACTTTTCTCTAAAATTCCATTTATTTAATTTTTTTTTGCTATAAAATGTAGTAGCTATAGTCTTTGTAGGATCAATACCCTAAAATATTCTAGATTTTATTACTTGTTACAATCGATTCTATTCACTTGTAAATAGATTCAATCATTTAGTTTTGCAAAAAACTGTTGATTAAGTAACTGAAACAATTTAGCTAACTGAAGCCATGTCGGTTGGCACATCAGCTAGTCAATGTTCAAAGTGTAAAAATCACCCAGTCTATCCAATATTGAATACTCTATTAGTTATCGATATTAATCATTTTAACTAATCAATGTCTTATAGAAAATATATTCAAATCTTTAATTTTCAAGTATTTCCAAAGATTAAACATGACACCTTTGATCATTTGAAAAAATTTTCCATTTTATTTAAAGATCATGATGTTTTCTAGTGTTGATTATAAAAGAATTTATGCCTAAAACTTAAATAATTATACAATATTTAAGCCATTGACAAGAGTAATTTAAGGATTATAAGAAATTTTCATTGATTGAATTACAAATTAAGTACCTATTTCTTAAATGTGTTACACTTGACTCACTTTATTCATTTTTTGATTTCCTGCTTTATTTAACTAACTTTTTAAATCACTTTTGCATTTCTATTGAACTTCATCTTTCATATATTACTTGAGTCTATGATAACTGACATACTGCTGTCACCAAAAATAAATCGACTAATTAGCAATGTTATGAATACCGTACCAAGTCTAAAACTGGATTGAGTTCTGAAACGGAACTGTACCGGTACCGGTTAGTACCGGGTACCGTTTCGAAAATTTTTTTAAATTTATGAAATAGTCCCTAAAATTTTTAAAAATTGCAAAATAGTTCATATTGGTATATTATACAGTTTTACTGTATACTTTACTAGTTTACTGTTTACATCAACCATGCTTTCGAAAATCTTAATAATAAATAATAATGACAATTAATATGAAATAACAATAATTTTTAAATATTTTACATATAAATAATA
>JAOSBP010000205.1:17476179-17488073 GCA_027563825.1 Erythroxylum mucronatum | reverse complement strand
ACCCCTTCACCATATGATGTTCACGCAAAAGCACAGAGCATGTGCGCAGACCAAGTCAAAAATCCCCATATGATTGCCATCAGCTCAAAGACCACAATCAACCTAATTCACGCAACCTTACCTTATTTTCCTTAAAAGATTCCTTTTCGAATAAGAATTATATTGGATAAGAAATCAACCAAAACAGAATACTTATTAGGATTATCTTTCCAAATCAAATTCAAAGCACCTTCTAAAAACGCAACCACCAATTTGGGCATATCCTCAAATCTTATTAAGAAAATTCCCATGTCCAATTAAAATGCCAAAAATAAAAATAGGATATATTAAAAATAAATCCTAACATAATACTAATTCCAATTTACAGATTAGCCAAAACATGAACTTGTCCCTACTAATTCTAATTTCATTCATACATGAAAACCCAAATCCATAAGCATAGGATAACATAATCAATCCCTAAGAGAGAAAGAACAACAAATACAAAGGAGAGAATGCTTAACCGGGTTCTTCAAACTGGCTTCGGGAAGCTTAGCCCTCTATGGATCTCCCAAATATCTCCTTTATCGCCCCTCTCTTGTTTCCCGAAACCTCCAAACATTTCCTCTAACTTTTGATAATATTTCTGCCATCAAATGATGAATTTATACTAAAAACTAGGGTTTTGGAATAGTTGTATAACAATCATGGGCGGGAATTGAAGTGTTAAGCCTACGAGTATGTGTGTCATAGGAGTGACTTGGTGTGTCATGCCCATGAAACATTTGTTATGGGCATGAGAACAATGTGTCATGCCTATGACAAACTTGTTATAGGCATGACATGAGTCTCACGACCATGACTAATTTGTCATGGCCATGAAACACATCTCATGGCCATGACAACATGCTTCTTCAATTCTGTTGGCATTTTCTTGTTTTCTCTTGCTTTAATCCTTCTCTTTCTTATTCCATGAAGACAAGTGAGTGTGATTCTCAAGAAGACGACTCAAACATAGTGCTTTTGATCACATTAGCTCTTTCTTTTTCGAATTGTACATAAAACCAAATATATACTAAAGTGAATGTCTTAATCATTTCATATCATTATTCACTAAGTATTATGGAATAAATGTATAATCAATTAAGCATATATCTATTTTCCCCCACACTTAGCTTTTGACCTTCCTCGGGCAAAACATCATAATCAAAATCATAGACCCAAAAACATTTACTCATCATTATTATCATTATCATACCCAGTCTGAAGTCCCTCAATAAAACGAAATTTGGGGAGGTCTGATATTACGTAGCCTTACCCCTACATAGTAGAGAGGTTGTTTCCGATAGACCCACATGCAGATGTGATAATAAAAGAGTGATGCAAATAATTATAATAAAGTAAAAAAGTAAAATAGAATAATAGCAATTTCAAAAAATAAAAAATAAAAATAAAACATTTACTCATTTCCCATATTTCCCAAGAATATATAGTCATAAGAAAAGATGAATAACTTTCAAAAACTATAGCAAGAACTCAACATTCAATGCTTCTACTCATGATTAATCAATATTCATCACCTTTAGAAACTGAGTAATCTAGAGGTAGACTTGAGAAAATGTGTTTAAATAAGGTAGATTCATGGGTACACTAAAAAACCATCATGATCATGACATTTCACAACTTTGTATATCATTTCGTTTCTCCACCACTAGGATTCACATGCATAATTATGAATTAAAGGAATTTTAAGATTATAAATGGGCAAAGGCTAAGGTGAGATGTATTTGGATAGTGTAGCATAAAAGCCGTCAAAGCTAGTGAAACAAGAAAAACACTCAATATAACATCAAGCACAAAAACTAACATTCATTCAACACTAGGTACCATTAGTTATGATGAATGCAAAAACTACGTTTCACATCTCAAATTCAAGCTCCCACACCACAAACCACATGAGGCATAACTAATCAAAAGGGATTAATCATAAAAATTGAGGATGTCAATAAATTGAAACTATAAGGAGTGATCCTTCAAAACCACATCTATCTTATATACGTTATAAACAAATCACCCATTCAATACAACTTTAAGAGGAGAAATAATGATGAATAACTTTTCAAAACGAGCATATTTCCTCCTTGATATTTTTATTTAAACATTTTTTCTTTCTTTTCCTTTTCCTTTTCCTTTTTTCATTTTTCTTTTCTTTTCCTTTTATCTTTTTTTCTTTCTTTTTCTTTTCATTTGAAAATTGAAAGAAGCTACTACAACATGGGAATTTCATTGATAAGACATAAAATAACATCCCAATAATTATAACTATCTCACACATATGCAGACTCCTACACTTGTACTCTTATACATCCACAATCATTAACAATCAACAAATGATCCAATAGCTTTAAGGCTTAGGTAGGACATTTGGTTAGGTTTAAAGTATGTAATGTGGTTAGCACAAAATAAAGGCTAATAAAGCTCAAGCGGGCTTAACAATGGGAAAATTCACATTAAGGGTTAGGCTATTTAGCTAATGTAGTTTATAAAAAGAAAGAATGTCTATATCATTTCCATGTTAATGCATGTGATAAAAATGTGATCTTGAATAGAAAATCGAAGCAAAGTCAGGATGTACATGTCATGAAGGTCACACATAAACAAAACAAAATGAGACTGATATGGATGTGTCATCTATAAAGGCTCAAAATGTCACTTGCTTGTGTCTACCATTAGTCACCACTTTTCTAAAGATAATGCATATTGACCAATAACAAGAGCAAAAGTACATGCTAAAATTGCCATAGATTCTTCTAGACAATTCACTCTCTAATCATGACTACATAATCCTAGAAGTAAAAAAAAGAGAAAATGTTTATTTGTTTGTTTTATTCTCTCTCTCATTTCATTGAAAACTTACAAACAAGTCAGAACAAACAAACTTAAAAACACACATGCATATAAGAAAGAAATGCAAAACTGTAAAGAAAAAGGAATTAACTTCCCTTGGGTTGCTTCCTAAATAGCACCTTTATTTATTATCGCTAGCTTAACTCCTCGTTTTCCTCATCACGAGACAAAATTATGACCTCGGGTGTCATATTCTCTTGCTCCACTTGAGGTTCTTCAGGATAAGGCCTCAGTTGATGATCATTCACATACATTGGCTTCCTTATCTTCAAATTTCCAATCTCTATTGAGTCTCAACACTTTTGGAATATCTCTTCACCCTTCTCTTCCTCGCTTACTTTCTTCAATCTGTTAAGTAAAGTTGAAGGATTAGTTTACAACAATTAGGAACCCAGTATTTACCTTTGAGCTAAATGATATGTCTTTTTCTCCTTCGAACTCCTCCTCCACTTCTTCGACACAAGCAATTTCTTAAGTAGTTCTCTCAAGATTCTTAAGCTCCTCTTCACTCTATAAGGTCTCTGCACTAACGTTGCTTGGGTATACCTCAGGTTGATATGGTTGCTCTCCTCGCTTTGTGATGCTAGGCGATCAAGAGCTTCCATCATCTGACCCATATTGCTTGTCATGTTCTAGAGTCTAGACATTGTATCTTGGTGAAATTGCATCATATTATGTTGAAGTTGCATCATATCCTCCTAGAACTGTTGTACACTATGTTGAAGTTGAATATTGTTAACAGTTATAATATTAAGCAAGTATTCCAGAGATGTACCTTGAGTCGGCTTCCAGTCTATACGAGAATTGCTGTGTGTCATGCTTACTATAAAGCAAATAGTTATGTCGATTATCTCATCTATAACTAAAGTTTGTATGATCACTCCAAACATGATTATAGGATTGAGAATATGAGTTGTAGGAAAAATTACTTCCATCCATGTAAAATTTTTTTCTCTTGACATACAAACACTAAATAAAAAGTGAAAAGAGTAAGAAATAACTGAAAAGAAACTAATTATAAACAAATATATAAAAAATAATAAAAATAAAAATAAAAATAAAAAGTAAAGCACCACACTCCCCGACAACGGCGCGAAAATTGACGTAGTACGTCATAACACTATTCAAAATAACTAAACTTACAACTATAACAGTGGTGAGTCTAGGTTGATCGCACAGAGAGTGTTTGGATAGCTTTTGTTATGAAAAGAATTGGTGTTTAGGTTTAGGGGGTGTTTGTTTAAATAACAAAATAAAGTAAATTTAAACTAACGAAGCAAATTAAAGAAAACAATCAAAATGATGAAAAGTATTAAACACGTTAAGGACCTGGTCATCGGTTCAATCTCAACCTATACACAGTTAAACATATTTTATTGAATTGTTGTTCTCATACCTCTCCTAGCAATTATTAATCGTAGGTTAACAATAACCTCTGTTAACCCTGGTTTTTCTTTAGGTCATGTTTAATTAAGAGACGCTCGTTAATTAAACCTAACTATCGAACAATCTAAAACAAGCTCTCTAGATTTAATTAGATAGTCGTATTACGAATTAGAAAAACAGATTAATCAAGGCAACAACTACACAAGCTTGGGTAATTTAACTTAACCTAAGTTATCCTTAATGATTAAAAACCATTAGTTGTTACAAATGAATTTCAATATAAGAATTACAAATTATATTGAAGATTCTAGCAATATCCAAACATGACAATTACGGATTGTGTTTAGGATTCTAATAATGGGTTCAAACTTAAACAATCTAATGAGAATGAGAATAATAATCATTTATACATGAAAACCCAAATCCATAAGCATTGGATAACATAATCAATCCCTAAGAGAGAAAGAACATCGAATATAATCGATAGATTGTTTAACCGGGTTCTTCGGCGTCAATTTCATCTCCGAACTAGTGTCAAAAAGCTTAACCCTTTATAGGTCGCCCAAATATCTCCTCTGCCGCCCCTCTTTTGTTTCACGAAACCTTTAAACGTTTCCTCCAACTTTTCATAATGTTTATGCCGTCAAACGATGTATTTATACTGAAAACTAAGGTTTTGGGACAGTTGTATACCAGCCACGTGAGTATGTGTCATAGGCATGAGGGTGTGAGAAGTTTCTCACGCCCATGACAAACTTGTCATGGACGTGACATGACTCTCATGATCATGACTAATTTGTCATAGCCATGAGACACATCTCATGGCCGTGACAACATACTTCTTCAATTCTTTTGGCATTTCTTGTCTTCTCTTGCTATAATCCTTCTCCTTCTTGCTCTATGAAGACAAGTGTGTGTGATCTTAAGAAGATAACTCAAATATAGTGCTTTCGATTCACTTTAGCCCTTTCTCTTCTTAATTGTACCTAAAACTAAATATAAACTAAAGTGAATGTCTTAAGCATTTCGTATCATTAATCACTAAGTGTTATGGAATAAATGTATAATCAATTAAGTACATATCACTCATTAATAACTACATTTACTCTTAAGGCCAAATTGTCCTCACTACACAAAAAAAAACATACACACACACACACATCATTTCATTTTCTTTCTAATTTTTCAACACAATTCACCTAGGGTCTATGCCAAGCATCATCCAAACACATCATAAACCATTTCAACTTCATCACTTTCCATATACGCTTCATATACAAAATTTTCCGAATAATAGCATAACACTTCATTTAATAATTCCAATGCCATAAATACATATAATGACCATCCATAATCACATTCACATGGTCATTACATCATAACCATACTTTTATACCAAAAATACCCTTAAAGCTAAACATATTTTACATCAAACTTTTCCAATTCAATTCCAATTCAATTCTTTTTCATTTCTTTTCTTCATTAGCATCAAAACCATGCTATGAACGTCATGAAACATCAAAATAATTTTTTTTTTATCAAATCACACTAGAATCACTTTCTAAGGTTGATCCTCTCATTCTTTATGCTTGGTTTACTTTCTTGTTTTCAACTCTTAAATGCTTCTAAACTTATTATCTACTCCATGGGAAGTCAAAAATTATCACTGATGTTAAACACATCCATCCCATACGAAAACCCATAAAAATTAGAAATTTAAGTTAGGAAAACTTACCACTTTTTTCTCCAATCTTTTGGGTAATTGGTATGCACTTAGTCTTGATCAAGATCTCTCCAAATCATGGTCCAATTCTATAAAAAAATGATTGCACTCTTCTTCTTTCTTCTTGGCCGAATTTCACTTTGCTTCTCTCTTCTTTTCTATTGTTTTTTGGTCTATCACGTTTATCACCAAATGAAGCTAATTTGTCTTACTTTTTTCTTTTTATACTCCCCATTAACGCTACACATGTCACTCTCTATTCGTTCTTCTTCTAATGAGTCATCAATCCACTATCTTCTTGTAAAAAGACCAAATTGCCCTTTAATGAATTTAATTCACCAACTAATCGAATAAGTTCCGTAAAATATTTCGTAACCATCTTATTATCAAATTGAACATCAAATACTCTAATTATGGTCAATACTTATTGATTGGATACTTAAAAAAAATCAGATAGGTTTAAAATCATTAATATCCATTGTTTTCTAAAAAGGGCATTTTAGTCCTAAACTTTTGAAACTCCAGAAATCCATCCGATTAGACATATTTTTTATTTGTTTCAATATCATTAGACTCTAATACTTATTACGGATGTTTTTCAATGTTTCAGGTTTGGGTCTTCCAAAATCACTATTCACCCAGATTTACTATTCATCCAAAAATATTATTCATCAAAAATAAAAATTTATATTTAATGAAAAGAAAGGTTCTGGATTTTACAATCACCCCTCCTTATACAAACTTTATCCTCGAAATTTAACTAAGTGTATCTGTTTAAAACAGGTGGAGATACAATGTACGCATTTGCTACTTAAGCTCCTATGTAGCTTCTTCTATAGCGTGATTCCTTCATAGTACCTTAACCAAAGGAATGATCTTATTACATAGAACTTATTATCTGTGGACGAGGATTTTTATTAGTTCCTCTTTAAAAGTCAAATCTTTCTTTAAGTTCACCAATTGTTCTATGATTACATGCGAAGTGTCCGCTAGGTACTTACGAAGCATAAATATATGGAAGGCAATTTGAATCCTCGCGAGCTCATCTGGTAGCTTCAATCGAGCCACTAGCCCAATTCTTTCTATGTTCTCATACAATCCCATGTAATGCGGACTTAACTTACTACATTTCCTAAATCTAAGTACACCTTTCCAGGGGGTAATCATGAGAAATATTTTATCTCCAATTTCAAATTCAAGATCCCTACGACGATTATCTGCATAACTTTTCTGCCTATCCTGAACTATCTTTAATTTGTCCTGAATTACTTGAATTTTATTTGTTGTCACCTGTACAAGCTCGAGACCTATCAGTTTCCTTTCACCTACTTCATCCTAACATATTGGAGTTCTGCATTTTCCTTATAAAGTGCCTCATATGGGGCCATGCCAATACTAACCTGATAATTATTATTGTACGTGAACTCTATTAGTGATAGGTGCATGTCCCAACTCCCCCTTAAACTCCATGACATAGGATCTAAGCATATCCTCAAGTGTTTGGATAGTCGTCTCTGACTATCCATTCATCTAGGGGTGAAAAGTAGTGCTAAACTTCAAGCGTGTACCTAAAGTTTTCTATAACCTAGGTCAAAATCTCTATATAAACCTAAGGTCACGGTTTGAGACAATAAAATTTGGCATACCATGGAGTCTCACTATCTCATCCATATAAAGTTGGGCTAATTTGTTTAAGGGATAATTATTCTTGATTGGAAGAAAATGTATGAACTTTGTTAACCTGTCTACTATTACCCATATAGCATCATGCCCACTCTACCTCCTTGGAAGTCCTACTACAAAGTCCATAGTAATCTTCTCCCACTTCCATTATGGGATAGGGAGGGGCCGCATTAATCCCGTAGGCTTCTGATGTTCTACTTTTACCTGTTGACAAGTTAGACACTTAGAAATGAATTATATCATTTCCTTCTTCATGCTTCTCCACCAATAGTATTCTTTGAGAGTGTGGTACATTTTCGTACTACCCGGATGCATAGCATAAGCTAAGGAATGAACTTCTTCTAAGATATTTTCTTTAAGTCTCTTATATACGGTACAGATAATCATTGCCCCCTCATTATTGTACCAACTTCCTTGATTATAAGATCTATTATTTTCCCAGTCTCAACTTCAGTCTTCAATTTCATTAGCTGTGGATCTTGATTTTGTCCTTCTCTAACCCCATCCACCAAAATGGGGCGAACATGAAAAGTAACAATTAATGCCCCTGAGTCTACCATATCCAATCTCAGTCCTAGAGACCTCATTTCCACTAGAAGTGGAAGATATATCATCTTCAATTATGTTATCAACCTGGCAAGTCTCTCACAATCATAATCTTTTATTAACTCCATCCATACCCTCAGCCTCATGTTTAGTTCCTTCTGAGTGAACAAATAGTTCAAACTTTTATGATTAGTGAAAATCCTATAGGGAACACCATACAATTAATGCCTCCAAATTTTCAATGCAAAAATCACTGCTGCTAACTTTAGATCGTGAGTGAGGTAGTTCTGCTCATGCTTCTTTAATTGCCTAGAAGCGTTGGCTACAGCCTTATCATTCTGTATAAGAACACACCATAACCCTTATCTTGAGGCATCACTATGCACTGCAAATCCATCAGTCCCTGTCGATAATATGATTACGAGAACTATCATCAGTCTTTCTTCCAATTCATCAAAACTTCATTGACAGACATCTGACCACTCAAACTTCTCCTCTTTTCATATCAACTTGGTCAGTGGGGTTACTATTCTAGAAAATCCTTCAACGAATTTCCTATAATAGCCTGCCAATCTAAGGAAGCTTATGAATTCTATCACAGTGGTGGGAGATCTCCAATTAGTAACATCCTCAATCTTTTGGGGATCCATACTAAATCCCTCAGATGAGATGATATGACCCAAGAAAACAACCTTGTCTAGCCAAAAATGGCACTTACTGAGCTTAATGTAAAATTGGTTCTCTCATAAGGTCTGTAGTACTATCTGAAGGTGTTCTGTATTCTCCTCTTAACTGCTTGAGTACACCAATATGTCATCAATAAAAATGATCACAATCTTGTCTAGGTACTCTCGAAACACCTTATTCATCAAATCCATAAAAACAGCTTGAGCATTTGTTAATCCAAAGGACATAACTAAGAATTCATAATGCCAGTACCTAGTCCTAAATACAAATTTTGGAATATCATCATCACAGACTTTCAACTGATAATAACCTGATCTTAGATCAATCTTTGAATACACCTTGGATCCTTGTAGTTGATCGAATAAATCATTAATCCTCGGAAGTAATATTGGTCACAAACTTTCACTCTGTTCAGTTGTCTGTAGTAGATACACAACCTTAAACTCCCTACTACTGAAGCCCTTAAGCATGCACCTACAAGGCTTTATTTTGAGAACAAAAAGTAGAGTATGAGCTAAACAAGCTCAGTGACTGTTATCTTTTCTATGCAAACCTTATTTAATAATTTAAACCTCCCTAAAAAAAATTCATTTCATTTCTTATGATACATTACCAATATAAAACATGTATGCTTTCTGAAATAAAATTTCTCAATTTACTTTTAAAGTAAATTGTAGCAACATCATTATTGTCATGATCTTTCTTACACAACATAGCCCACCACTAACTTTTTTTCCATATGGTACCCTTAGGCACAAGGTTAAAGAGTTAGTTTTAGATCGCCTACCCACGACTAATTAACCACTAGTTACGGAGTTGGTTCTACATCGCTTACTTGCACTTGGTTAACAACTATACACTGGTAGTTATGAAGCTGGTTTTGCATTGCTTACCCATACTAGGTTAACTGTTATACACCGGTAGTTATGGAGCTAGGTCTACATCGCTTACTTACACTAGGTTAACTGTTATACATTAGTATAATAACATCTAAAAAACCTAACGGTATACTATAGGCCAAAAAAACTCTTCTTTCTTTTTTTTATCAACCAATAACATGATTTCAATGTAACTTTAACTTGTGCGAAATTCAACTTTCAAACTTCAATTCATATATTGCTAAAACATGAACTTATACTAACAATATTCACTTGTAATGTACCATTGACTTAAAATTCATAATCATACAATTTAAAATCACTTGTCATCAATTCTTTTGAAAAGAATTTATTCATATAAAACATTTAAAATACATGCACATTTTTGCGAACTTATCGGCAAACACATTCAGACGTACTGCACCTCTCCTTTACATATACAAATCACATGTTGCTTAGACATTTATTTCCAAATTTGGAAATAAGGCATTAAAACTATATATTCGATTTAATCGAGTTTGAGATTAATTTTTAATCACGTAACACTTATGCTAATCGTATTTCCACTTACTTTTGTAATCTAACCTATTGTTCTCTGTTTCAAAATCTAACTTTGAAAATCACCTAAATACCATCTTTACCTATTATAACTTATCAATTTCTTGATAACACTATCTCACCCAATTAATTCACCATAACCATAGTCGAACTTCATCAACTCACACTAATAACTACATTTCCTCTTTTTAAGGCCAAATTGCCCTTGCTACACACACGCACATCATCATTTCATTTTCTTTCTAATTTTTCATCACAATTCACCTAAGATCTATGTCAAGCATCATCCAAACACATCATAAACCATTTTAACTTCATCACTTTCCATATACACTTCATATATAAAATTTTCCAAATAGTAATATAACACTTCATTTAATTATTCCTAGTCACAAATACATTTAATGACCATCCATAATTACATTCACATGGTTATCACATCATAACCATACTTTTATACCAAAGATGTTCTTAAGGCTAAACTTAACATATTTTACATCAAACTTTTCCAATCTAATTCCAAATCAATTCCTTTTCATTTCTTTACTTCATTAACGTCAAAACCATGTTATGAACGTCATGAAACATTAAAATAAAATTTTTGGATCAAATCATGTTAGAATCCCTAGCCATGGCCGATCCTCTCATTCCTGATTTCTTAGTTTACTTTCTTGTTTTCAACCCTTAAATGCTTCAAAGCTTATTATTTACTCCATGAAAAGTCAAAAATCACCATTGATCTTAAACACATCCATCCCACACAAAAACCCATAAAAATTAGAAATTTAAGCTAGGAAAACTTACCACTTTTTCTTCCAATCTTTTGGGTAATTGGTAAGCATTGAGTCTTGATCAAGATCTCTCCAAAATCATGCTCCAATTCCATCTCACGTTTGTCACCAAATGAAGCTAATTTGTCTTCCTTTTCACTTTTATACTCCCCATTAATTCTATACATATCGCTCTCAATTGGTCCTCTTCTAATGAATCATCAATCCACTAACTTCTTGTAGAAAGGCGAAATTGCCCTTTAGCGAATTTATTTCACCAACTAACCGAATTAAGCTCTGAAAATATTCTGTAATTGTAGGATTATTAAATTGACCATGAAATTCTCTAATTAGGGTCAATACTTATTTATTGGATGCTTTAAAAAATTTCAAATAGGTTTAAAATCATTAATACCCACTATTTTTCCAAAAGGGGATTTTAGTCCTAATGTTGGATCCCGTCTCCGGAACCCAACTACTTAATCCGAAACCCGAAACTGGAACCCGAATTCGCGTTGGAAACCTTAGGTTAATCCGGAAATCCCGATATAATTTTTTTTTTCATCTTATTCATTCCTTTTCACTTCCTTCATATTTATTCTATAGACCTCAATCTTAAGCAAAACAATTTTATAGCTCACTTCAATCATTGAAAGAATTAAAACCTTGCTTAAGCTAATGACCATATGAATAGTGCTTTTTACCAAATGAATAGTAAATCAGAATTTTCAAAGGCCCATAACTTTTTCACCCTAAGTCGGAATTAAACCCATTTTA
>JAOSBP010000205.1:17453207-17467355 GCA_027563825.1 Erythroxylum mucronatum | reverse complement strand
TTGAATTAAATTATTCATAATTTTTAGTAATAATTAAATAATATATATTTAAATGATAGTAAATCAAATTATGAAAATAAAAACAAAAACAAAAACAGGAAACAAAAACCACTTTTTATAGTTTTCATAATTTTTGAAAACCGGAAGAAACTAAAACCAAAAACAGAAACTAAAAATTCAAACAAACAAGATTTTTTACTAAATTTGAAAACAAAAACAAAAAATCAAAAATAAAAGTGAAAACAAACACCCCCTAAAGAATGATGGTTTTTCAATAGAGGATTAAAGTATAATAATCATTCCTAAACTAAAACAAGCTCTAACTTCATTTTAGTATTGACACTGTCTTTTTTAGTATTGTCACTATCTGATTTTTTTAAAAGATATTTGTGATAATAAACGTTGATGTGAATATAGAAGGATTGAGAGATTCTCTCAATCTTATGCATGATAAACACCCAATAATATATATTAGTAAGTTTTTATCACCTAATATGTTGATTTATCTCTATACTAAAAGGATTTTTTGGCTTTGATTATGATAATAATGCATTGGAGTCAGCATTTGATAGGTAGATATTCCTCATACAAAATTTGAATATTTTGATGCAGCAAAAAATTACTACACCCTTCCAATAATTTTGGTTACATAAATTGTGAGATTTTGACTTTTGAATTGTTCATAAAAAGGAATTGAAACATTTTTTTCATATGCACTTTCTCTCGTATCAATACTTGCTTGTGCTGCATAATGTCTAGAATACAATCTTTATTATTTTAAGATGTGAAACATTATTAGCGTGAAGATACTGTGATTGGACTAATAGCATAAGTTAAGCGATCATTCTTGAGCTATTTGCTTATATATGGAAAGTTATATTAATGGTAGGCAATGACAAAGTATTGTAGGATAATATCTAGTCACATTTCCATGATACTATTATGGGTATACATGGCGAAGCACATGACATTCATAAAAGAATTTTTTTGTTGTTGAAAATTTACAATTTAAAAGTGTTGACATTCATAAGCACATGACATTCATAAAAGAGTTGAGGCAATTGTTTTAATCTTTACTAGTTCTTCAATACATATGGATTGATATCACTCTTATTTTATCAAATAATTACCTATGTCATAAGACAAATCAATTGTTTTGGTGATGGTGGATAGACTAACTCACCGATCAGTTGTTAGGAGTTTTATTGCTCAAATCTTCGAATATCGCAAACAATAACAAGCGACAAAAACCCAACTTTTACAAGTTCATATTTTAAAAAGAAATACATGAGGAGTCGGATTGCAGTTCATATTTTAAAAAGAAATTCCTCAAATGCACACCCAAACTTATCTACTAATGATGGCTTTAATATTTGGATTAGCTGTCTCATTTTGTGAGGTGTCTATAAATCAATAAAAGGATTAATCACTAAGTCCGTCGATAAATAATACCCTGATCTAGAACAACAAAAAAATGACGGCTTTATAACTTTCTAAAGTTAGCCAGATACCTGCGTAATTTTAAAACGGCTTCAATTTAAACTCTTCTTCATTTTTGCTTACTTTTGCGTTTGAGCTGGACATGTGGCGTATCACTGTCGAACTCAATTACGCCACAAAACACGCCAAGACTGTCAATTTTCCCATCAAGTACGACCTTGACTATATTTACACTAATATATTTTTGAACTTAATAATTATAATCCTCTCTTTCCATCATCGTTCATTTACAGATCACAACTCCACCTTTTTCTTTCTTTTTCCTATTTACGTTTATAAAAAGTAAAAGACATGAAGCTGGTTTGATACGTTATTTTCCACACAAAAAAAAGAGTAAGTGCCCTTTTACTTTTAAAATTCATGAGCAGGTGTCCACTAAATAAGGAACCGATGGCTGGCATTTTAGTAATATGCCCTCAAATTAAGGGCACATCCATGTTTTGCCAAGTGCCCCCACTACAATATAAATATCACAAAGACCCTTACCCTCACCTCCCGGTCCTGGCTCCTTCTGTGAACCAGAGCGAAAAGATAAGAGAACGAAAATGGTAGGAGCTTCGAAGTCTAACGGACTTATCATGGTCCTCGCAATCATGGCCGTTCACGTGGCGATTTCCTCCTCTTCCTCAGCCGTCGACTTCATGCTCTCTACGGAATCGGGCTGCAGCGGATCGATCGCGGAGTGTTTGACGGGTTGGAACGAGGAGGAGGAGTTTGGAGTGGACTCTGAAAGCAGCAGGCGCATTTTAGCGACGAGGAGGTACATAAGCTACGGTGCGCTGAGGAGGAACACCGTGCCATGCTCACGACGCGGCGCTTCCTACTATAACTGCCGCCCCGGAGCTCAGGCCAACCCTTACTCTCGCGGTTGCAGTCGCATTACTCGCTGCCGCCGCTGATTTTCTTTTTCTATTTAATTTCTCGATTGATATATATATATAGATACTTATTGAGATTGTTTATATGTTTTTGCGTATGTTAATGTGTGTACTTACTATCAGTATCTCAAATCGGCGATTTCATTGAATTTTATTTTAAAATTTATGTTTTATATGTTTTGATGAAATTAGTATGGAGCAGAAGTTCTTCTAAATACTAAATTAAACGTTCAAATAATATTCGAAATTATAGGTAAAAAGATAAATTAAACTTCATTAAAAGTTTATTGAAATTATAAATTATATTTATTAAATATTTAAAATTTTATCCTTACTATTACGCAAAAAAAAAAAAAAGAGTATCACGTTAACTTATGCATAACTTATGCATAAATTCACTAACAAATAAAGAAAAAGATTTTAAGAAGTATGTTTTTAGAAAGTTTGCTTACTTTCAACATCACATGTATTCTTTAAATTATATATTTTTCTAGTTATATTTAATTTATTGTAATTCATGTGTATATTATCATACTTTACATATTAATGGTAATAAATTGAAATTATGAGTATTAAATTGATATAATTTGTAAGTGTTGCAAAATTAAATAAGATTTCAGAATTAAAATGTAAATGAAAATCATTATGAGATTGGTCAGAAAAGGATAATATACACGGTAAGTTTACTAGTTTAATGATGATTTCGTGTGTGTTAGCAACATGTGGTGAGGGACCATATCTAGGACAAAAAGATGTAGACGGATGGGAAAGGAAGGAAAACGAGCCGAGCGAAGAACTTTGGGTCGTGAGCAGTAATATGAGTCCAGATTTTTTTTTCTCCAATTTTATGATATTTTATTTGTTCTATAAATTTCAACTATTTATTTATGTGAGCTTCGCGTAGGTTCTGTATAAATAAACGTAAAATTTGCATAAATAAATAGCTAAAATTTATAAGACATAATAATACAACATAAAATTAAACATAACTTTTGTCTCCTAGGTGGATGTAGATGGTCTGCTCAATGCTCATGCTCGTCAGGAACACCTTTAATGCAAACGCTGTTAACCTTAATTATGTTCACGTGCTGTTAACCTTAATTATGTTCACGTGCCACTACTAGCAACGCTATCACATGCTTTCCTTCCATGACAGATTTGGCGATCGTGATCTGACACTAAATCCTTGTCAGAATAGTAACCACGGTTGCACAACTGGACCACCGTTAGCTCCGATTCTCTTTAAGCTATTTAATTTTCGTCAGAAAAACTAGACGGTGGTGTCCGGATGGCCTGACAAACACCAATAAGTACATTTTGTGGATGTACAAGAACGAAAAGGCGTGGCAATAATTGTTTCTTTATATATAAACCTTGTCCATGCTTTTCTAGAAAAAATGCAGTGCCATTTGTTACATACCCTAAAAAGAAAGAAATCATATAGGAGTCGCAGAAGAAACAAAAATATCAAACTGAAAGATGCTCATTCATACATATCAACAGGCATCTTGTAACAATAAAAGAGTCTACGCGGCATAATCACTGCCTGCCGACATGGAGGAACTCGGAGAGAAGGAGATCCCTCCACCCCTATCTCAGCTTTAGGATCATCAACGCTCTGCTCCAACGCATCTATCCTGCTGCTCATCTCATCAGGCGCACGGCAACTAAAGAAACAAAAGTGTTATTTCATTCTCATTTAGTACATGCTACATTGCTATGAGACATTTTAGTGTTTCCGTATTCTATTTTATGCAATTACATATTCAAAAATTCAATGGGATCTCACCTGCAATCAAATAATTACAAACTTTTTTATATTATTTTTTAAATTTAATATCAGTTTGAATTCAACAAAATAAATAATACATAAATCATAATAAAAAATGAATATTAATTTACATCTTATTTCAAAGCTTGATTTTTTTTGTCATATACCTTAAACTGTATCTAAAATCAGCTCATCTTAACCACCGTAGCTATACAGGTGTATAGCCTTTAACAATATTCGCAAATAATTTTGAGAAAATTATGTAATTATTACAGAGAAGATTAGGGAAAGAATCTTAGCTCTCTTAGAGTTTAAGTCTATTTGTAATAGGTTTTCGAACATTACACTAATTCAAGCGAAATTAAATTATAATTTTAATTAGAATTATCTAATAATAATTATGCCCAAATAAGATCCAATATTAATCCTTATTTATTAAATATTTCAAATTCAATCGTATAATTTATCAAATTTTATAATCAAATACAACTTGATTAAAATACTTTTCTCTTTGGAACTCGTTTTTTTGTGTGTGATCCATTATATTCCTAAATATGTTATAACTCTAAATTATATTTAGGATTAGATAAATTAAACTCCTTTAGCTTATCTTGAATTCTCTAATTAACATAGTTATATCCATATATCAAGATTAACATCCAGCAAAGCATCATGACCACTTCAACATTTAGGAATGTCAAAGTAGTTTTTAATAAGCCTTCCATATTTTTTTTTTCATATAATTCAATCAGTTCATTATATAACGTTTTGATTAAATATAAAGCACGTAATTAATGTCTACTCTATTTGAATCTAATCATGTCAGTTCTCTATCATTAATAATTGATTCAATTATTGCTATTTGAAAATTGTTTTTGAAATAGTTATTCCATCTTGGATAAGGATTTTCCAAATTAATATTAATAATGGAACCTTATCCCTAACCAGTTTAGAGTAATAAAACTTGTAGTGATCACTTAACTATCTCCATATAGTTCATGTTATATCAAATAACTATCGACTGAGTTATCCTTGACCGGAATAGGTCATAAGTAGTATCGAACATAGGAATTTCTATACGAGATAACTTTGGAGATCTCAACTTAAAGAATCACTTATACAATCATCACAATGAAAATTTCCATAGACTTACAAGTAATGTTCCAAATGTAATTCTCATATGGAGTCATTTTAATAATTTAACACTACAACATAAGGGACTCTTAGCAACGATTTATGTTGTGGGTAAAATTTACAAAATTGTAGCTAATAGTCATTAGTGAAAATTTGTATTTGTCACTAAAAACGTCGCCAAATTCTCGTAACAGAAAACTATAGGTGACGTTTTTCTCTAATCGTCGCTAATATTTTTTTCCTATACTTTATTTTCGTAGAGAAAAAGTATAGGTGATGTTTTGAAAAATCTTCGCCAATACAGTTTTGCTGTGCTTACTTCTCGTAGCTAAAGCAAATTATTTTTAGCTAGTCAAAGGTTTTTAGCTACGTATCTAGAAACTTAGGCATAAGTTTTTAGCTAAGTTTTCTAAAATGTAGTCAAATTTTTAATATACATTTTACCTAAATGTTATACCATGTTAGTTATAATTATTTGTGAAATTTTTTATCTATATTATTGTATATAATATTTAGATTTTTGTTGTTGTTAATTTATTATAAAAATGTAATAAAAAATAATAGAAAATATGAAGCATTGTATATAAAAAATAAAATGTCATTAAATTGATCATTTACAAGATTTTAATTACAACTTCAAAAATAATTATATACAAAATAAAATTCAAAGATTAGTTTAATCACTCAAACTCGCTTTCATCTTCATTGCTTACATAATCCAGGCCAAGTAACTTTCTTAGGTACTTTCCATGCTTGGCCAACTTTTTTAAAACAATTTGTTTTCCTTTTCAAGATGTTGAATATGTGCTAGTCTTAATGAGGATGGGGCAATTGTCTTAGGTCCAAACCTAAGCCCTTTGATATATCCAGATTGTGTACCAAGCACCTTGTTGCAAATGTCATCTACATTTGGCTCATTTTTTTAGATATTGATGTTCACAAAAACTCCTGTATCTTATTCTAAAATTTAAAAAATAAAATCAAATTGTAATTCAAATATTATGAGTTAATACTACATAAATAAATAAACTTAAAATTTAAACAAATTTTTATACTTATATAGTTATTGTGCTCTTCTTAAAACATCCACCCTTCACTTTTCTTATAGTGTCAGTTTGTAGAGTGTTATCCTATCACAATCTTGTCCATGTAGTTCCTTCTGACTCTGTTTTGTGAAGAAAATACAAAACACAATATTATTGTGTTTTATGATATAATTATAACTTGTAAATAAAGAACTTACATATTTATTTCATAGGACAACAAATGATTTGGAGTTTTGGTTATGAGGAGTTTTCATTTTCCTCTGTTCACCTTAACTTTCTCACATTTTCCTAAATAAAGAAAAGAAATAGTCATTAAATAGTGTAACAAGATTAATGGAAGCAAATGTGAAGAGAAAGAAAACAAACATGAACGTTAGGAGAGGCCCAATAATCACACCAATGACTCCAATTTTTTTAGAGAAATTCGTTCAGGAACATGTCTGTTTGCCTCCTCATTCGAAGGAAATGATTTGTAATATTGATGTAGTTAATAATGATGATCTCTGGTCTGTTGTTTCAATAGTTAAGTCACACAGTTTGAAAAATTAGGGTTGTCAAGATGACAATATTAATCTTCATCTGTGAACAACAAGTAAAACGAAACTAATCTTTAAATACGTAAAATAATATTGCATATAATTAAATAAATTGAAAATTTATCAAAACTTTATCCAAAGCATTCTTTAGCAAGTTGTTTTCCTTCAAATTTTTGACATTCTTTAGGCAAGGCAATCCAGTTTTGGCAATTACCCCTAATTCACTAGATAATTTTACTAATTGAATCTTGTCTAGAGGATAACATTGCAAGGTATCAATATATATAGAAAACTTGTTCATTGCAAAATCCATTCGTTGCAACTCATAACCTTTAGTTATACCTCTACCTCTTTTTTCTGACATTAATATTGGAACCTGACAACAAATGAATAATGATAAGAAAATATGCATTAATCATGTAAACATATATTTGAGCATAAGTCTATTTGTAGGTGTTAAAGATTAAAAAACCTACAAATCCCTCTTTAGTAGTTGAGGTAAATAGGGGTTATTGCTAACTGGCTTCATTAGTGGATAAAGCCAATTTTTATTATTAGCTAGGATTTGATTGATCTGGTTGTTATTGGGGAGGAACAATTTCGATACTTGCCATCTTCTTCCTTTTGTTTCTACTAGGTGCCATTATGTTGGATATCTATAACTCAAACATCAACAATATGCATAAATCAAACATCAATAATCCACATTAACATAACTCAAATATCAACATACGCATTAACATAACTCAAACATCAACAATACACATTAACATAAATGTTACCAACATTACATTTCAAACAAGATAAATAACATTTTTATTAACTTCAGTTATCATGATCGAGATCTCAAAAATCATCATCATTAATCACATTATGATTCGACTCTTCATCACTATTATATTTAACCAAAGTATCATCAGTGTCATATAATTCATCCTCAATATAGTCTTAATCTCTTTCTACGACAAGATTAGCTTGTACTTCATTTTCTTCTAGTATATTGGGATCAACATCTCTCCTACGGAATGATAATATATCTGCATCTTCTATTTTTAGGGCTCTATTATTCATCTTCGATTCAATCTTTTGATATACTTCATCATCAGCTTCACTCATTAGAACATTTTTCCTTTCACAAAAATCTAAGAGATTTCGGTGTTGAAATTATTGAACAACTTTCCAATTATTGTATAGTGTCATTAAGGTAGAATACTTGCTTCTTGACTTGCAAGGACAAAAGAGTCATTATCATACCATGTGTTACTATCATTAATGCTAGTAATATTGCCATTCACTTTTATGTCACCAAGATTAACCCATTTGCACTTAAATAAAATAACCTTTTTATCCTTGATGTAATGCAACTATATTATTTTTGAGATAACACCGTAGAAGTCAATAAAATTATCATCATGAAATCCCTCAACAGCAACCCTATAATTTTGGCTTCTAAGTCAACTATCTTGATCTTGTATGTGAAATATTGTATGTTGTTGTCGCCTTTTGCATGTTATGATTATATAACTGTATCATTTGTAAAACAAAATATAATTAAAAGTTAACTTGACATACAAATTGCCATAAATTCATAATATTCCATCAATAACGTACCTGAGTCCTAAACCATGATGGGAACTTAATCTTATGTCTTTCTTTAACATTAACAATCCCTTTGCTTCGAATTGAATCTTCGTACTCTCTATTTATTAATTCTCATTCATCGTTTCATATTTAAATTTTGTGGTTCATTTTATATTTCTTGCTCTCTATTTAGAAGTAATATACATACTCCATATATATATTGACTTCCTCACAATTGTTCAAAATATACCAATCGCCAAGTTGGAAATTCATTTATAGTCCATAAAACAGTCGTATGCATTATAAATGTTTCACCTTCACCAACATCATAAGTTTCTAATCCAACCTCTAAGAGATGGTTTAAGTCATCAATTAGTGGTTGTATGTATACATTGATATCCTTACCAGGATTAGTAGATCCTGGAATAAGTAAAGGTAATAACATAAACGGCTCCTTCGTATGCTTCTATGGAGATAAGTTGTATGGCACTCAAATTATTAGCCACATGCTATAAAAAGTATTTATATAATAGAATGGATTAAATTCATTGAGGCTAACCAAGTCGAACATTATGACAATCCTCTGCAAACCATGGAAACTTTCCATCAAAGTCTTTCTATGCCATTGAGTCTGCTAGATGACGCATAATGTTATCATCAATGCATTTCTCTTTATGCCAGCTCATATCTATGGTTATTTTTGTTGACATAAAAAGGCTTTGTAGTCGACAAGTACCACAAGATTTTATGTTGTAAGTTTTTCCCTTTCCCATCATCCACTCGCCACCTTGATGTACCATAAATGGGACATTCTTTAAGAACTTTATCGTCCTTCCAAAATATAGCACAATCATACTTACAAGCATGTATTGATATATATCTTAATCTAAGGTCCCTTAACAATTTCTTTACTTTATAATAAGATTTTGGAAATTTGTGTCCAACAGGTAATGCATCATTAAGCAATTCAATTACTCTGTTTATTATATACCTTCAAAGATAACTGTTAGAATTTTGAGCACCCTGGATATAATTCTTCTTAAGCAACTTTTAATAACTTCCTAAAATTATCTTCTATAATACTACCAATTATATTAGGCACATCAGTTTCATTTATGGGGTCTATATAATTCTCATAATCCGCTAACATCTCGCCAATCCTATCATCACTAATATCACAATCTTCGCCATCTATGTTATTACTATCATCAACACTTGTATCAACATTTCTACTATAACTTGCTTCTGAATGTTCATCGTGATAAAGCTATGGAGAATAGAATTTATCAATGCCTTGGATTAGTAAGTGATTATATACCACATCTTGACTTTGAATGTTCAAATTTAAGCAATCTATGGATAGACAACGAATACAACATTCAACACCCGTTTGATCTTTTACAAATTGCATGAAACTCTTACTCTTTGTAAGTATTCAATGCACTATTTTTGATGAGACATCCATTTCTTTTCCATCTAGCTATACAATTAAAACTAAATTACTATATTACTACATGTAATTTAATTTCTAAATAACATAATGATAAATCATACAAGTTTCCATCCTATGTTATACACATGAATTGAGAAAGGGTATTCTAGCAGTGACTCCTAGGCTCGTGGAAAATTTCACCGATAAGCTCATCGAAGTAGCATTATGGGTTTCCAACCTATATATCATTCTAGTGGTTTATAATAAATAAAATCTTTCATAATTATAGGTGTATTTCTTATGTTACTAGTATGAAATTGTAAATTATAGTTGACATATTATGTTTGAAATCATAATATAACCAAGGTACGTGGCATTGTTATACCACGTGAATTAAGAAAGGGTCTTGCTGTGACTCCTAGGCTCGTGGAATATTACATCGATAAGCCTCATCAAAGCTACATCATCATATGTGTCTAGCCTATATACCATCCCAGTGGTTTATAAAAGACATCATCCATAAGAGATCAAACTCATTCTATATGCAGTAAATACTAGATAATTCATACATCTAGTAGTCAATGATTCTAACAATATTCCAAAAAACAACACCCAAAACCAACACCCTCCTTCCATTTCCATTAAAACCCAAATAAAATTCTTCTATATTGAATTAGAACATAAAAAATGAACAAAATTTGGATGATTTACTTGGAAAAATGGACAATCAAAGATGACGGACAACGATCAATGAAGATCTAAAGAATATAATGATAAATCACTAGAAATTGATATAATAAGTTTTAATTCAAACCAACAATCACATGTACATGTAATTCCCATTATCTATCACAATTATATAAATTATTCAAGTGTGAATACAATCTAAAGAAATTGAAGAACTAACTTGTGCTTCAAGTGTGAATGCAATCTCACATATGGTCAATTCATGTGGACTAAATTGAACTTGGACTAAAAGAAGAAATGACAATATAATCATCTAAAGAAATTGAAGAACTAACTTGATTGAAGTTGGGATTTGATGGTAAGTTGTAATAGATGTTGATTGAATTGAAGAGTGAACTCTTAAAGATTGGCATTGTTTTCCTTCCTATGAATGGATGTGAGTGGCATGCTGAATGTTAAGGTTAATATGATATAAAATAAGTTATTATGTGTCTATAGTCTATATTAGTAACTAATTAGTTAATTAGGACAGAATTGCATATAGGGACATTTTAAGTTTAATGGTTACCTTTTTAATTAAAATACTCTTAATGTTAGGTACTATAATGAACTAACCTTACACTTACCATAATGTAAAGATGAGAACATAATTTTTATAATTGTGATCTAAACTTTCTCTTTTTAAGTTAACTATCACTTATGATGGGTTGATAGATTTTTTTAATATCTAAAACCAGTGTATTGGGAGCTAGTGCCATAATTCATATGCAAATTTAAATTGGATGAGAAGAAAATTGCTTAGGATGATGAATTTGCAATACAATTGTAAATAGGAGCATATATCTTCACTTTAAGTAAAACCAATTTGGAATTTACGTAAGGTGATGTGAGTAGGAGCAAGGATCACCATAGAGATGGCGTGCGTGATGGGAGCGAGCTTGTCATTCCAGTTGGACCTATGTCCAGAGCTAGGACCAAGAGACTCAAAGAGGCTCTTAATGTGCATGTGGGCCAATTTGTGGAGAGGATAGAGAGTACCAAGGCTATTGGAGGAGAGTTATCTGAATCACAACCCAATTTGATTCATTTATCTCAAATCCTTGGATTAGACTCACTTGGGATGTGAAGACCATTGTATTGGGTTGCGCATCATCACTTAAGCCCAAGAGGAGAGGCACGCCTATAATCAAACTTAGGAGTGCGTTGGACCAAGCCTAGGTGTGTTTTTATTATTCTATTTTGGACTTATTTTAAGTTATATTTATTTTGGGCTTCCATATATTATTTAGCCCAAGTCTTTTATTATTCGACCTAGATATAAATATCCTCTTTAGGATTAGGGAAAGACAACTTTTGATCAGATTATTTTCTTATGTGTTGCCGACCATATTGACTTCTTTTCAACTTAGGAATTAAACATCGCTTATCAACTGAATCATATTGTGGCATGATTTTGATCCTAAACAACTTTTTTGGTTTATTCTTTACTCATTATCTAGGTTTCTCGAGACAAGTTCTTCGTGAGGTCTAGTAGGTAAATTTGAAACCCTACGTATCAGATTTAATTTTAGTTAATTCAAATCTACCCTCTTCTTGTTCCTTAAATATGAACTTTTCAATCCTTCAATCCCATGTGTGCGTGTTATTTGGTATCGTAGCATTGGTGTGAAGGAGAATTCTTATTCAACTCCATTGGAATTTAAGAAACCGCAACCCATCACTATGCAATTATCGTTAGTTCATCAATTCAGGTGTGAATTAACTTTCAGCCTAGGGTTTCAATCTTTCTTCTTGTTCTTATTTTGGCTAGGGTTTTCAATTATTCTTCTTGTTTCTTTTGTTGAAACTTTCAGCCTATATTTAAAAAAAAGTTTGAAAAATTCAGAAAAAATTATGAAAAAAAAGTCCGAAAAAATCAGAAAAAGAATTCCAAAAAAATCCAAAAAAAGTATAGAAACACCATAATTTTTTTTGTGTTTCGTCATACTCGTACTTACTAGTTGGTTCGAAATTTTCACACCCTTTTAATTTTTTTGTTCAGTTGAGAATTGGTTCCGAGTGGTGATTTGAATTTCAGAGGGGATAGAGTGGTAAAAGGCAAGAGTGTGTGAGCTTATTTGAGGGAGTCATTGCCATGACTTAAACACGAGGGGAGTGACATCATTTGAGTAAAACACGTGAGGGAGTGTATGAGGTTGTTTATTACTAACCTTGTCTTGCAGGTATATGATTTTATCTATAAGATCACAGGGAGGTAGTAATGATGACAACCAAGGGAGAGATACAAATATCTCTTCCACTTTGAGAGCCATGTAGCAACAATTTAAGAGGTTCAATCTAACCTTAACTGAGGTTAGGAGACAAATGGATGAGCTCAGATAAGGGAGACGCTAGGAATCTCAGGGGAGGTATGCTGGTGTATGCTAGCAGCAACCACCACCTCGGTATGAGCCAATGGAGGATGACTTTGAGGAGGAGGAGGAGTTTGAGGTACGCAGACCTAGGATAGCTCAGAGAGTTGAGCCATTTAACAGAAGGGATGGAGGCCTCAAATCCATCAAGATGCAGATCCCAGCAAAGAATGATGCAGAGGCTTACCTAGAGTGGGAAAGAAAGGTGGACTTAGTTTTTGAGTGCCACAATTTTTCTGAAGGTAAAAAGGTAAAGCTAGCCGCTGTTGAATTTACAGATTATGCACTAATATGGTGGGATCAGTTGGTGACATCCAGAAGGAGAAATGGAGAGATGCCAATTACTACTTGGGACGATATGAAGGCATGCATGAGGAAGCGATTTGTGCCTTCTTACTATTATAGGGAGATGCACTAGAAACTTTAGAGACTCACTCAGGGGTCTAAATCAGTGGAGGACTATCACAAGGAGATGAAGGTGGCTATGATTCGAGCCAACATAGAGGAGGACCCAAAGGCTACAATGGCTAGATTTTTTACTAGACTCAATAGGGAGATAGCCAATGTTGTGGAGTTGCAACACTACTTAGAGATTGTGTTGGGGTCCGTTTCCGAATCCCAACCTCGAAGCACAAACTTAACGAAATCGAAGCAAACAAATCAAATCCGAAGCGAAAACGAATCGGAAGCAAATCGAATTCCAAACGAACTGGAACAAATTTCCGAAACACAACTCGGAACGAATGACATAGAACGGGTTTTTCACAGAGTCCGACATCCGAAACGTGAACACAGGAAACTATCGCGTTGGAAACCTTAGACTTATCCAATCAGAAATCCAGTATATATTTTTTTTCTTTTTCAATCCTTTCATATTCATTCTAATCAATCTTATACGAATCGAGACAATACAATTTCCCTTTTTGAAATTGAACCATTCCAACTCACTATCTTTTGCCATAAACCGATTTTATAAAAAATCGGGCAGCATAACGGCTGCAATCTAAGAGACCCAAAAATTCTACAAATCAGAACACACTTCTATAGTCACATCAAACCATAACAACCCATTCAACGGACCTCCTGTCCGAAAACCAACCACAATCAACACAATTCTATACCTAACACTTCAATAATCTCAAATCAATATCCATCATCAGAATTCAATCCCA
>JAOSBP010000205.1:17434297-17453107 GCA_027563825.1 Erythroxylum mucronatum | reverse complement strand
AGTTGTATGAGTGTTATGAATGTGTTGGGTTGAGAAACCAGTGAAGTTGAGTTTGAGTGAATTCAGGAAGTTTAGAAAGTTGAGAAGTGTTGGAAAAATGTTGGAGTAGTGGAAGAGAGGAGCAGTCCTGAAGTGGCATGGGAATTCCAGAAATTCCTATGTCCGTTTCACTGACACATTTGGGTGAGAATTACCCCCTTGTGTCACGTCATGTCCGTTAGACGGACACAGCAGTCCGTTTAACGGACAGATTCTGGATGAATAGTACATATTTCGCACTTCATGTCCGTTTAACAGACACAGCAGTCCGTTTAACGGACAGATTCTGTAGGAACAGTGTATGTTTGGCACTCGCGTCCGTCAAACGGACACGCCTGTCCGTTTAACGGATAGGTTCGGGTAAAACAGTACCCAAGCCCAGTTCATGTCCGTTTAACGGACACTCATATCCATTTAACGGACATGGGTTTAAAGGTTAAATTTTGAGATTTTCAGAAAACAGTCAGGTTAATGTTTAAATCAGTATAAGCTCACCACCAAAGTGTGTCAGCAACAAGTGTCCGTGTCAAGGTGTCAGAATTAGAACCTTCAGCCAGCACCAGCCAGCGTCTCGGGAACAGGCCTCAGTCAGGGCTCGCCACCCGGGACCGCCGGGGTCCGGGATCGGGGTCCGACAAGTATAATGATTTATGAATGTATAAATAATATACAAATTTTCTCATTTCTTACTATGTAATATATTATTCTATTTAATCATAATTCTCTATTTATTATGTATAAATTCGATACTGTTATATAAAATGTATATATTATATATAATTTTGTCGCCAAATGTAATAGTTGGTGACGATTTTCTAAATTGTCGCAAAATGTAATATTTCTTTCGAATTAGTATAAAAATACGTAATTTTCTACTAGTTTATTAACACCAAAACGAAGCTCTCTTCGTATTTCCTCTTGGATTATAGTCGAAGAAGCATCGCCTCTTGTGTTGTGGTCGTCTCCTGTGTTGTGGTCATCATCATCAAATAAGTGTCGTGTCCTGTATTGATATTGTTCTTCTTCTTTTTTTTCACGAACCCTCCGAATTGTGTTCTATTTTCTACTATATTTTGGAGTTTATATGGTTTTGTGTTTTGTTTATGGTGTATGGGTTTTTTATTTGTGATTCTGTTTGGTAGATGGTGAATTGTGTTTTTGTGTTGGATGTGTATGGGTTGACTTTTTCTCCACCTTCCATGCTTGTTTGAGGAAAGCCTGCTAACTATTTCACGAAAGGTCTATTAGAGAATCAAGGCTACTTTTTAAAGAGATGCTTATGTACATATTTACTATATGATTGTTTTTTCACCAAATCTCTACCACTTATAGTATACACATGTATAAGTCAAAAGTGCTTTATTTTAACATGTAATAAAGCTGTGATTAGACATAAGAATTAAAAGAAAAATGATCAAAACTATAAATATTAGCAAGGCATCTAAACATATATAGGTAACAAACGTATAAGTTGGAACCATGGCATTCAACTTAATTGCGAATGGTTAATTGATTCCAAATGGACTCACCTTGAGTTTTCTTACTATTACTTTTTTTACTTTTTCTTTTTTTAGTACTTTTTTATTAATAAATATATGAATAAATAAAATAATTTGAACCATAACACAGTAGGTAAGGATGTTTAAATAGAGAATTTGGCTTGTAATATAGTTATCAAATAAAAGAAAAAGGTTATGGCTCAAAGGAGCTACCTAGGGATATAGAATTGGGGTGAATTTTTAAGTTATAAGTTTGTAAAACAATGAAAGTTTTTTTTTTATTCTTATACATGTATATAACGATTAGGTCTTGAAATGTTCCAAACAAGTTCTAGAGAAATATTCTAATATAAGACAATACACTTAAAAGGAAATATATATTTATTTGAATGTTTCAATCTTTTATGGCTCAAAATCTTAAAATTTATTTCAAATCACTTTAACATTGCATGATGCCTTATCATTTGATCATCAAAGTTTATAAAAGTGCATAATGCTAGCTAATTTAACCATTCGACATATTTTTACTCTTATTCTTAAAAGACTGAATCTTTCAGTATACATACATTTCAATTTATTCAAAATATATTTGATGAAACCATATAATGGACTAATGGAATGTTGACAAGGCGAATAGGTTTTGATGGCCAAAATGAGTTCCGCTGGGAGGAATATGGCAAAATTCTCCCTATTGAAGAACAAATTGATCCACAACAAATCTCCTAATCAAACACTAATCACCCCTTGTCTTCAATAGGATATCTTCTTCTTCAAGGTTTTTAATATTATCCGAACTAGCTCTCTTTCTTTATTATCTGTATCTCATTTTCTGTTAGGAAGCTATTAGAATATACTATGTATTGTGTAAAGATTTATCGAATCTTTAAGAGAACATAGATGAAAATGGAGGCAGTAGCAATGTCCCGATGGTTTGTACAAGATTAGGAAAATCAATTGTTTTGGAGCAGTAGTCAATTCCAAAAACTATGTCTATTTAATCAGGTATGCATATGACAACGCGTCGTAATGCTAGTCAAAATAAACTAGACCTACTACTATAACAATGGTGAGTCTAGGTCGATCCTACAGAGAGTATACGTAAAGTTATTGAAATAAAATTAATCGGTGTTTAGGTTTTGGGGATCTTGGTTTTAGAAATAAGAAAATAAAATAAAACTAACCTAATAAAAACAAATTAAAGAAAACGTACCAAAAATGATGAAAGTGGTGAATTCATTGGGATTTCGGTTCTTGGATTTAATCTCGACTTACACCCTAATTAAACATTTTTCAATGATTTGTTGTTCTCAAACCTCTCTTAGAGACTATTAATTATGGGTTAATAATTAACCCGAGTTTTCCTTTAGGTAGTGTTTAATTAAGATACGATCGTTAATTAAACCTAACTACCAAATAACCTAGGATACGATCTCTAGATTCAATAGGTAGTAGTATTATGAATTAGAAAAACCGAATAATCAAGGCAACAATCACATATGATACATCATTTAACCTAGGTTATGTTATCTTTAATGCTTATGAATCATTAGTTGTTACACATGAATTTCAAATATAATAATTATGGATTATATCAAAATTCTAGCAATGGGTTTGTAAATAAACGATCCAATGAACGCATCCAAATCATCTTTTCATAATACCTAATGGGTTCATACACAAATAATCGAACAATAGTGAGAATATGATTATCCATACACAAAACCCAAATCAATTAACATAGTATAACATAACCAATTTTTAAAGAGAGAAAGAAACAATAAAAACAAAGAAAGAGTGTTTAACCGGGTGGTCAGTTTCGATGTCTCCCTCGAATCAACGTCGGGAAGCTACCCCTTCATGGGTCTCATCATGGTGGAGAGTGTACCACCATCTTCATGTTGTCCCGAAGCCTCCAAAGTTTCCGAACTCCTTCAACTGAAAACACTATTTTACTCTTAAGTTGCTTCAGCTGAAAGTCACTGGCTCCTTCTCGCTAGCTCCTTCACCTTTGTGTCCTATTTTTATTAAACCCTACGCTCCCTTCTATCCACTACTCTCCTTTTCTTTATTTTAAAAAAATGCATCTATTGAAGAAATGCAGACAACAAACGTTGTTTACGTGAAATGCAAACAACTACAAAAACACAAACAATGTTTGCATGGAACGCAAATAGTTGCGTTTAATCCATTTTTCTCCAGCTACTACTGCGTCGTTTTCTTCGTGAATTGCTACCATATTGCTTTTCTTCCAGCTGCCTCTTGGATTGTCATTTTGGTGCGTTTCTTCTCCCAGCTGCCTTGTCTTTATTTAACTCCCATAAAACACATTGCGTGGGCTGTTGTCCTTCATCCTTGGCTTCATTAATTAAATTAATGGTGTGCATGGCCATGCAAAATATTAAATTCACGTACACCTTGCATGGTCTATGCACAATAGCCATGAGCAAATTTGATTTATTTGTGTTTCTTTTTTTCTTGTCTTCTTTTTGTCTTTTAATTTTCTTCTTCTTGCTCCATAAAAACCAGTGAAAATTAATCTTCATAAAATGGCTCCAATATTATGCTTTTGACTCACTTTAACTTCTTTGCTTCCGAATTGTGCCTAAAATCACATGAGTCAAAGTGAGTATCTTAAGTAATTTCATGCATTAATCACTAAGTGTTATGAAATAATTAAACATTCAATTAAGCACATATCAATTTTCCCCACATTTAGCCTTTGGCCGTCCTTAGGCAAAATATAAAAATTAAGCTCATAGACCCAAAAACATTGACTCATTTCCCATCTGTTCCAAGAATATATAATCATAAAAAAAGATGAACAACTTTCAAAAATCATAGCAAGAACTTAACATTCCAAGATTTTACTCATAATCAATCAACATTCAATACCTTTAAAAACCGAGCAATCTAATGGTAGACTCAAAAAATGTGTTTAAATAAAATATATCCACGAGTACACTCAAAACCATTCATGATCATTATAATCCATAAATTTGCATATCATTTTATTTCTCCACCACTAAAGGTCACATGTGAAATCATGGATCAAAAGACTTTTTAAGGTTATAATGTAGGCAAAGTTAAGGTGAGATGTATTTAGGTTAAGTGGTTTGAAAGCCATTAAAGCTAGTAAAACAAGCAACACTCAGTGTAACATCAAGTGCAAAAAACCAACATTCAATCACAATTATGTACATCAACTATGATAAATGCAAAAACAAGTTTCACAACTTAAACTCGAGCTCATATACACAAACCAAATGAAGTTTATACCAATCCAAAGGGATCACTCATACAATTGATGACAATACATTGAAACCATAAAGAGTGACCCTTTCAAGCAAACATTTACCTCATATTCAACATAGTCAAATAATCCATTCAATACAACTTTAGGAGGATGCATTAAGTGTGAATAACCTTGCAAACCACATACGCATTTCCTCCTTGATACATTTATTTAAACATTTTTAAATTCCTTTTCTTTTTCTTTTTCTTTTTCTTTTCTTTTCTTTTCTCTTTTCTTTCTTTCTTTTCCTTTCTTTTCTTTTCCCTTATAAAAATTAAAATAAACCACATCAATTTCAGTGATAAGGCATAAAATATCATCCCAACATTATAACCATCCCACACATATGCATACCCCCATACTTAGAAGTTTACACATCCACATACTAAAAAATCAACAAATGTTCCACTAGCTTTAAAGCTTGGGAAGAACATTTGGTTAGGTTAAAGCATGTAATGTGGCTAATACAAAAAAAAGGCAGATAAAGCTCAAGGTGGCTTATCGAAAAGGAAAATTATATAATGGAAGCTATTTGGCTAATGTAGTTCAGAAAAGCAAAGAATGCCTAATCATATCCATGTTAATGCATGTGATAAAAATGTGGTCTCGAACAGAAATTCTAGGCAAAAGCAGGATGTAAATGTCATGAAGGTCACATATTATTAAAACACAATGAGACTAATATGAATGTGTCAATCTAATAAAGCTCAAAATCTTATCGACTTTGTTTGTCACTAGTCATTACTCTTCTAAAGATAATGCACATCGACCAATCACAAAAGTAAAGGTATATGCTAAAGTTGCTATGAAATTCTCTAGTCAATTCACACTCTAATCATGACTATATAATCCTAGAAGTAACAGAATAACGAGAAAATGTTTGTTTTGTTGTTTTATTGTTTCTCTCATTTTGATTGAAAACTTAAAACAAGTAAAAACAAACAAATTCAAAAAAACACATGCATATAAAAACTAATGTGAAAAAGTAAGGACCAGAAATTTACTTCCCTTGGGTTGCTTCCCAAGAAGCGCCTTTGTTTAGGGTCACTGGCTCAACTCCTTCTTCTCCTCACGTGATAAAATTGTGATCTTCAGGTATTATAGTTAACGCCACTTCCATGTGAGGTTGTTTTGGATAGGGCTTTAGTTGATCATCATTCCCATTTAATGTCCTCCCTATTCCTAGCTTCTAAAAATGGAAAAAGGTATTAGATTAATACTAACACCTAAATCATATAAACATTTAAGAACTTTAAGGTCACTAAAATTTTCAAGGAAAAGTGAAACTCCTTAGATCATTTCGAGGTAACTTGTATTTATGATAATGTTACACTCCTCTATCAAAGTACAATACTCCTTTAATTTACATTTTTTGGAGGTAACCTCCTTTAAAAACTTCACATGGTTAGGTATTTGAGCTAATACTTCGATGAATAGTATGTTTGATGTTCAATTTCCTAAAAATATCTAAACCTCTTCTTTTTAAGTCTTTAAGGGTATGGAATTAGTAACATATAAAATTTTATGTAGGGTTTTGGTCTATATTCATGACTGGCATTCATTAAGGATGGAATTGGTGTTAGTTCTATTCTATTCCCATTGACATCATTCTCTAAATCAATACCAATGTTGGATAAAAATAAGACCAACATCGATTTACTATTATTTCCTCCATTGTCTCTTCCTCAAGCTTTCTTGACTTCATGCATGTTTGGATTGACTTTTGAGAGGTCAATAAGTACTTTTCTCAACCACAAAAGCCTTTTTTAAGAAAAATGGGTGTTTGGTTGTAAAATAAAAAAATCACCTTTTCATTAGATATGACTTTTTTAGCAGTTAAAATACAGTTTTTTAAGAAGTTCAAATTTAAAACTTCTTAAAATAGCCTCACAAATGACTTTTTTTAGGTAGATTTTTTAGATCAATTAATGATCCTATTTTTTAGTCCCTTTTGCCCTTATGTTTTACACATAATTCACGCAATACCCACAAACTTATCTCTACGTTTACTCAACTTGATATTTATTTTAGAATTTATATAATATTATTTGTCTTTTTATATGTTTTAATATTTATTTTTGATATTAGTTTTACTTATGTTATAATCCATATAAAAGATTTGATTAGACATATTTTCATTTATGTGCCATATAATTTAAAATTATATAATAATTAACATATTGTGCTTTGTACATTGTTTAATATACTTTAAATAATATTTATATGCATAAATAATTTTTATTAAAAAATAAAATATAGTTAAAATTAAATGTTTCTTTTTATTTTTATGTTGTCAAACAATCTACTGTATGAAGCTCTTTCAAAAAAGCTCTTTTTTAAATGACATCTAAACCGTCAACTGACTTCTTAGAAAAGTTCTTAGAAAAGTTCTACAGAAAAAAAAGCTCTACTGACAAAAGCTTTACTAGTATAAGCCCAACCAAACAGATGCTTCGTCACTTATTTATCTCTAGCATCATCAACATCAAGTGCTATACCAGTCCTTAATTTGATAGGACAAACTTGGTCCTTAGGGTTTACTTTAGTGTTAAAAGTTTTTCAAACCTCTTTCATACACTACCTGAGTTAGTTTGCTCATTTATATCTCTAAGTTATTAATAGATGCATTAATAGATTGTACCAAATGTTCAAATTGGACCATTTTATTTGGTAGATATAAACTATTTAAGTGTTTCCTCCAAATCATTGCTTTGTGATGATTGTTATTAAAACCAAGGTATATTTTAGAACCTAAGTGGTCCTAAATGTCTGCCTGCTCTAGTTGCTATATACTCTTAATAAAATTTTAGGTGATTATTCCACCTCAAATTGTATGTGTTATTAAAAGGTTCACTCCTTATTCCTTGATTTCCTCTATAAGCAGTCATATAATTTGCTTACTTATTATAGCTAAGAGGTTGGCTCGGTATCAATACATGTAAGTGATGGATGCTCATGTATTCCATACTAGTAACATGGCTCCCCATCATCTATGTCTTAATTTAAGATCATCTTCATCTGACTTAAAAGATCCACTATTTTATTGTTAGATTTGAAGATGCTTACACCTCATAAAAGGATGCCTTTGACTTCCCCTTTACCATTTTGGTCAAAAATTTCTTGCCAAAGTCTTGATAATATCTTTGACCTCATTAGTAGTTTTTGTATAGATAATCCCTTACATAGTAATGTCAATCAAGGTTTGACATGTTAGGATGAGGTAATCGTGGAAGAATTACATCACCAGCTACAATGAATATTGGTGATGTATGCATTAGCTAAGCATAGCTTTATACATTTCCTAAGCTTTATGGACTGATTCCCTCTTGTTTTATGTAAGATTTTGAATATGCCTCCTCAATTTAATTGTCTTATATAGAGTAAAAAATTTCTTATGATGCGTTATACCTTTAATTCCACTCTTCAAAAGAGTCTATATCAATTGATCGTAGGCAAATTCTCACTCACTCTTTTATGCAATATAGAGAGCATCATATTCAAAGCTCATTTTTTGTAAGGCCATTTAGTAAAAGTGTTTGGATCACTAAGTAAAACTCATTAAAGTTGATCGTTTCTTCACTAAATGATCCATTAAAATTTAGGAGAAAGTGAAGATGTAATTGCTTTAACTCATAGTTCTTAGAATTTTGACTCAATCTAACATATGAGGGATTAATTTTAATGATATGCAATTAGATGTCCCCCTATACAAATTTGTCACGGCTATCATTGTTCTATACCAAGAACTATATCATTGCGAGTTATCTTTTCCCTCCTTTTCGCTCCGTTCTTATTGCAAGTTTCTTCACTTTCATATCAATTTGAAGTAGGCTATCTAAGTGTCACTCATAAATTACCTATTTCACTGCAATAACCTGGAAAAAAAACAAAAGTAGTCATATATAAAAAATATATATAATAAAATAAAACTATGATTAACAAGAATAATAATCATAATTCCTAAGAAATGGCACCGTAAATATGATCTACTTTATATCTGTAAGCGCATAGAGTCAATTATATATATGTTACTAAAATTAGAGTGATTTTAAAGCATTAATCATACAAAGAACTAGCTACTAAATTTATTAATCTTATTTATATAAATAAACTAAATAAGTAAAAATTTTATTAAAGAGAATTTAATTACTAAACAAAGAGAAAAAGAAAGATAAAAAATGAAGAAAGATCAATAAAACAAACATTATGGATTCAAGGTTCACTTATATGGAATATAATTATTAAACAAGATTGATTATTTAGGTTGGAATAACAATTATACTAAGATATTTATACCCTCTATTGAGGTGCATAAATATATGCAATTAAGTAACTACTACCTCTCAATGCATAATTTCATCTAATCAAATTTATTTATCATGGCCAATATATTAGTTATCACTAAAGTCTAGGATACTATCATTTTCTAGCACTAGAATATTTATTCTCCTAATGTGTAGATTCTACTTCAGTTGTTGGTCTTTTATATAATTCCTAAGATTGAATTTATGATAGTTGATCACAAGTCCAATATTAAGAACAAAGAGAATACATTCAACCAATTAAATAATTAATTCATATATAAATAATACATCCCTAATCCTAACTAGGATTGCAAGCCACTAAGCATAATAAAATAAAACACAAACAAATAATTCTCAACATATAAAAAAAATAGTAGAAGAAAAGAGTAAGAGAAGATGCCACAAGGTCCTCCAATACTAAGAAAGAACAAAAATATTAAAAAAAAAAAAAGAAGAAGTCCAACAAAAGTATGCCAGAAGATCCCAGGTTAATTTTAATACAAGTATTTATAGTCAAGGTTACGAAAATAGAGTTCTAGGTGGCTTAAACTGGCGAAATCATTGACAACTAATGACATATTAACACCAACACCATCGTTGGTATTATTATGGAATTCTTAGCAGTCATAAAGCCACAAGTAACCAGCACCTGACATCAACTTGTAAATAACATTAGTTTTATAATATTTCTTTTCGTAAGTTCAAGATAAGTCTAACGTTGATCTAGGATTAACTCTGAAATTAGTGTTTTTTTTTTCTTTCCAACTTCTCAGGCCTTTGAAAAAAGATAGGTGCTTATTACTATACATGCTTGACACTTTTTGTGTCTTGTTCTACTAACTTCTCAACTTTTTAACATCTTAGAGCTAGAATTAGCTTCTCATGTCTTCTAATAAGTTGTTGTCTATCTTCTTGTCTGCCAAATGACTCTAAAATCTCTTTAATTTGACATCTATGGAGGAAGTTGCACTAAACTTTATTCCAATGATATTACAATACGCCAGTCTGCTTGTTTTAGTTGATAACATTTTCCAATATCAACAAATTTGTACTCTTTTTATGTGACATATAAATATTCTATTTTATTATATAAATATATACTTATGACTTATAAATAGTCATCCTATTGTAATAGTGTATTGTAAATTCTTTTAAGAGCACTCTTATAATTTACAAAATATTGGATTATTAGATCTAACAAGAATTTAATAGCATACAATATGTTAAAGGGTAGGTGTCGTTGTGGTTTAGATGGTTTAAAAAACTAACTTTAACCTGAATCTTTCTGGTGCTCTTATACCAGCACCAAATGTAAATGCATAATGGAATTCTCCAGATTGATTAAAACTTGGGTTTTGTTCTCATACTCAATCCGTAGTGTCAAGTATAAAAAGTAACGTTGACTTCTCTTTGACTTCTCTGTACAATTTGAAGAAGCTATGATTAACTTAGGACGTGTAGATGTCCTCATTAAAAAAATGGAATATTAAGAACTTAGGTTAGGCTATTAGCAGTGTAACCAAAATCTTAGACGAGTTTAACGCTTTACTATATTTTTAGGGTTTAATAAAAATAAACTCACAATTGAGATAAAATAGTTTATACTTATATTTAGACATTCAATAAGGGTCATAAGATGTACAACACAAATATTTACAGGGTTACACTACCTTACCTAACAATAGTCTTAACTAATAAAGAAAAATATGAAAATACCCTTAATTAGAACTAAGAACTACTTTAAAAGACGTTTTTAAAAAAAATTAAAGATTGTTACTAGCAAAAATCCAAAAGAAGTACATGGTAAAATCTAAATGAATTACAAGGCAAATAGCCCCTAAAGCAATTCCAAAATAAACATTACAATCCATACATAGGCTACCAAACAAGATCATAGAGTGCCTATATTATATGTTAGTGAAAATAGTAGTAAAATAGGGGATGGAAGGCATTTTAGAGGTTCCATTTGTCCTTGATGCCTTTGATAACACCAATTCAGTACCTTTGGCAATAATCAATTCTCTAATCTATGTTAGATTCTTTTGGATCACCTGACAAACATATAGGCTCCTATTATAGAATACTCTCTAATTCCTTCCTCTCTGGAAGTTATAGATTGAATAACCAAGTTTTGTTTGAACAACTGATACATCATCCTTCTTGTTGATTTGATTTTTAATTCTATCTAGGCCACATGTATACGGGTCATGTCCTTATAGTATAAACAGTATCATTCTTATAAGGATTGTTCTAGATACGTAAAATTGTTTGTAACACTTTATTTGAGGTAAGCATTATGATAATATAACTAGAAAATAAACTAAACTAAAGAAAACTGATAATCGAATCTTTAACAAAAGTAGTGAATTTATTGATTTATCAATGATAATAATTTAGGAATTGCCTCTATCATTGTTTTTTTCTCCATTTCACCTTATTGATTTAATAATACTCGACCCTAGATATCTAATTGTTATCATTTCCCTCACGTGAGATCTAATGAAGTAATCTTAATTAAAATAGATAAGAATTAAATTGCAACCTCTCGATCTCTCAAAACTCTTACTAAAAACTTAATTGGTTTTGAAGCAATCATATAGGCAACTAAAAAATAATTAAGATCTCTCTTCAATTTCCTATTAATATGATGTTTATAGGTCTATTATGGTTGTTCAACATAACAAATATTTCAACCCAACCTCTCGATTCAGATCAAATATAAAACAAAAAACAGCACAAAGTAGATATCTATTAAATTAAGAACAAAAAAGTTAAACAAAACAATTCAAGAGTGATTCCTAAAATAATTAAGCAATCCATAGCCAATTATATCCACAATTTTTCATAATCAATAGTCAATAATAGGGAAAGAAAAGAAAAGAAGTTTAAATTATGGATGTCTTCTTTTTCTTGTCCTTGAGCTAGAAAATTCTGCAGCTTTTATTCTTTTGGTATTTTGCCTCCCTGATCTCTTTTTTGGATGTTCTAGCTGCCTCTTTTAGTGTTTCTCTTTTCCTTTTATACTTCTCAATCTTTTTGGGGATCTTTCTAGGGTTTCTTCATTTGTTTCTGTTCCAAAAATAGCCCCAAGTTATTAAAAATGCAAAAATCTCTTCACTTAAAAAGCTGTCTTTTACACAATCGTGCACTAGCTTCTCCTTGCATTCTCTATCATGATCATGCAAATCTTGCATGATTGTGACAAAGGGCAGTTACTGCTCTAACTTCTTCCTACATGATTGTGCATATGCACTATCGTGGCCCATCTCCTTCTTGAACTTCTTCCTTAGCTTTTCTTAAAGTTCCCTACCTCAAATCTTCAACCAAACACAATAAATATCCCCTAAAAAATGAATTGAGATTAAATTCTTGGCCTAATTAAATAAAACACACAAAAGCATTAACAAAGACAAATTTAAGTCCTAAACACATGCTTATCACCTAAGAAAATGCCCAATAACACATTCTACAACCTAGAAAAACACATTCTAGATTATACCTATCACTTCTTTAAATGGATGACGTTCAAGGTCCATAGAACTACTTGGTCCCGTTTAGTAGCCTAACATGAGGCTCCACATTTTCCTAGCACATCTCACCATAACAAATTTGAAAGTGGGCATTTAAAAAAACAAATGGTTAATTGTTTTAGGAGTGACCACACATAATCTACAGTTGAGGTTTATTGTTATTCTAACAATAACCCCCAAGCGATCCATGGTTAGCCTCCCTCTCATTACAATCCATTCCATTCACTGGTTAAAACATTTACTTAAGCATTTGATGGATAAAAGTTCTTAAACCTTGAGCAATTATGAGCGAGTAGAAAGTTCCCTGAGCTCCTCAGTTATCACCCTATAACCAGTATTTTTTATTCCAAATTTCATCCAAATTAAGGAATGGAGAGATCCCCTTATCTGTATAATTTGCTTCATACTCTACGTTGAATCTTGCCTAGGCTTTGCCATTTATAGATCGTTATTCCTCAAATAATGAACATGTACCCATCTAATCCATAATGTAGCACCCCACTCTTGCAAAGCACGTACTCGATATCCCGAGTGATGTCCGAGTGCGTACCCCACAAGGGTGGCATGCTAGAACAGTCAAACACTTGAAACTCAGTACAAATATTTTTTCAAAAATAGCACAAGCGTATGCAGAAATCATTAATCAATTGGGCCCACTTTATTCATAAACTTTTTCAATCACAAGGGTTATAACCATTTCACAAATCATCTGAATTTCATTAGTCACTAGGGCCCATTACAGATACAAAACACTTAAATTCATAATTGTTATTACATTAAAAAATCATTTACAAACATTTCCCATTTAGCAAGTTATTATAAACAAAAATAAAGAAATACAAATGCAGAAGCGAATTGATCCCGACCTCTATCTCTTATTCGAATGCAATGGCTATACTCCTATTAGCTTAACGGGGTAACTCTTCTGAGCCTGAAAAATATTGCAAATTTTGGGTGAGTTTTATAAACTCAGTGAGTGACCATCCTCGATTGCTCACTCAATCACATAACACATATAGTTCATGTAGTCACATAATTCATATCCTTTCATTGATAATCATTTATCATCGCATATCACTTGATCACTCATTTCACATTACACATTCAACACGTATCATATTCAGAAATCAATCAACTATTTAAATCATACCTATCTTATGCATATGCAGTGCTCATGAGACTCACTTTCAATTAATATTGTTGTTGTGGTCGAGTGCCTTTTTACTAGCCCATATTCCTCGTGGATACCGAGCTATATCAAATAATGTCCAATATCCTTTAGTAGATATCGGGTAGATTCACAATTGAGCCTGAGGCTCTGATCACAGTCTAAGTTTTAACCTCTTTATATTGGCGACTCTGATCACAATTACCTTTATCTTTCATGCATTCATGTAATGGAATGCTTCAAATTAACACAATCTCAATCAATCACATTATTTCACATTCACACTTATAACATATTTATCATCGGACTTAGTCCAACATTCAACAAAATTGTTGAGCAACACTTTTTCAATCATATGCATATTTGCATGTTTCTTTGGAATGTAACAATCGAGTTAGATATCACATATTTAATCAAATTCACATACAAAGAGCACTTCAATATCACATTCATGCATCAAAATCATTAGACCTTCAATGTACAGAATCAACACAACCAAAGTCACATTCATAAGATAATTCAAAACATAATATAAGCAGAACAATCAATAAGGAAGACCATCTAGGTCGACTCACAGTACGCTTTAGATTAGCATTAGCTTCCATGATCTGAAAACGTCTGGGTGCGGATGTTTATCCTACACATCAACATTATGCAATACAAACAATGCACACACATTAATAGTTGCACAATCTTATGAATACTCAATTATATACATATGTATATGTGTTGTGTATAATGCATGTTCAATGATAATCCCAGGTATCGCTCTATTATTCTCGTCATGTAAACAATCATATTTCCAAACTCACATAAGTATCATTTATACTTATGGTTTATACCTCAATAAAACCATTAAAATCGAAATTCATAACTCATTTCGTCAATTCAGATTTTTCCTGAAACATACCTTCGGGTCTACTGTACATGATCAATCTAATAATGAAAATGAAGTAATTTGGCAACACTTTCTTCTAGAAAAATGTTCCCCATTATCTTAAGTTTCTAATGACACTAAGATCATTCGATTTGGTTCAGTACTCCAAAAGTTATACTCCAAATAATTCAGACTGTTCTTAAACTAAAACAATATTCTGTGCTCAACTTCAAGTCAGATTTTGGAATTCTACAACTTCAGAAAAATTGTACCCCCATGTCTTTAGTTTAATCTAAATCAAGAATCATTTCGTTTGAATAGCTACAGATCAATATATCGCCAAAATGTCAAAGCATGTTTAATGAAAATACTCCATTCATCAATTTTCAAAGCTATGCAGGAAAGTTGGCCGTGGCGAAGCCAGAAGTTGGCCGCTGCGAACTTTTCCCGAGTAGAATCCTCGTAAAATCCTGCAAGTTGGCCATGGCGAAACAAGGAGTTGGCTAACTTTCACATAAGCATAATCAGTGAACATGTTACTGTTACATTTTCTAGAACTCATCTTCCAATTTTCTAGATTTTACACCTAACACAACTTATACAAATATCACCCTTTCTACTTCATTTACTCTTTATTCTCAACTCCATTTCAACTCAATATCATTCACAAACAATTCATGATATATATATATATATATATATATATTTGATCATTAACCAAAAACAGAGCATATACATTTACCTATTCATCATTGATTTTTCTGCACTCATTCTAACCCCTTTATGAGATCATTCTACCTAAAAAACATATCTATAACAATATATGAATTATTACTCATCATACATATACAAAAACAAGACATTTACATAAACTTTTCATCACTCACGTTCATCATACGTAAAACACCATAATCAAGTCACCAATCTTAATTTACTCATCATTCTAGCTTCATTTAACCATACCCATGTTATTTAAAGCATAACTTACTTGGTTTACCTTCCAATTCTTTAAACCTTTCAAGAACACCGAAAATCCCTAATTTTCCATACATCCCATGTACATCATCATAAAGATTGGAAGGTTTAGGTTTTCTTGTGGCAATGAAGAAGATAACATGAAGGAAGTAGTAATTGAAAGATGAGAGAGTTGGTTCAACGTTGGTGGAGGTGAGAGTGAATGGAGAAAAATGAAAATGGAGGAGAAGAAGAAAGCAAACCACGAAGAAGATGAAGAAAGCACAAAAGAATCATGAGAAATAAGAGAAGGGTGATCTTGCAATTAAAAGAATAGTAAAAATTAAACTAGACAAGTGACACTTGTCACTTATCTAACTTCTAAGGCTTTAACTAAGTTCTTATTGAACTAGCCCTATAACTCCCATCTTTTATTCCAATTATCTCTAAAATTTTCAATATCATCTTCTCACAAATTCTAAAGTCATCTATAAAAAAATTCTCCAATATCATTTGATTTTTATTTCTATTTCCATTCATCAATTTACTTGCTAAGTGACATTTTTCCTAGTCTAATAATATTCAACAATTTCAAAAATTCTCCAAAAATTCTAATTTACTTAATACACTCTCCAAATCAGTTGTCAACATATAAAAATCTCAATTCTCAATATAATCACATTTATAAACAATTATACCTAGAATATGTCAATGAATGCATGTACAATTATTTTAATATGCATAAATTCAATATTCACGTGTATGTACATATCATATAATGCATGAGTATGAAATGCATTTTCTAATTTCTCAATAATCTCTCATATATATATTGTTCTAGCCTCAACTTGGGTAATGGGATGTCATAATGACAATCGCAAAAAATGTGAAGCCATCAATGCCTAAGACGGATAATGCAAAGGAGTTCATGTTAAAGCTTAAGGAATACTCCTAATCTGATATAGCTGACAAGTCCATAGTAAGGAGTTTAATGAGTGAGCTAACGACCAAGAAGTTTGACTGGTCACAGCCCATTAATGATCATGTAACTCATATGTCAAACCTAGTTGCAAAGTTGAAATCTATGGGTATAGATGTGAGTGAGTTCTTTCTGGTATAGTTTATTATCAACTCACTTCCTCTAGAGTTTGGCCAATTCTAAGTTAATTAAAGAAAAATGGAACCTTCAAGAGATTAAGGCCATGTTAGTTCAAGAGGAAGGAAGACTAAAGAAAATGAAGGAACACCCCGTTCATCTTACATTTCATCCAGGAGCTAGTAGCTGTAAGAATAAACCAGGAAAGAAAGGAAAAGATAAGGATAAAGCTCTCAGCAAAGTTAATGAGGGCCGAATCAATAAAGCTAAGAGGTGCCACTTTTGCAAGAAACCTGGTCACTTCAAGAAAGATTGTTCTCAAAGAAAAACTTTGTTTGAAAAGAAAGGTACATACTATATCTTAGTATCTCAGTATGTTTTGAATGAAATCTCATTGAAGTGCCAAATAATACTTGGTGGTTAGATTCTGGTGTAACTACTCATGTGTCACATGTTAAACAGGGATTCCTTTCAATCCAAACCATAAATAGAACTGAAAAGTTCTTATATATGGGGGACAAAATAAAGGCACGGATAGAGGGCATTGGGACGTACAGATTGATCTTGGACCCTAGGTGTTACCTAGATCTAAAAAAGTGTCTTTATGTTCCTGAATGTGGTAGGAATTTAGTTTTTTTTTGCCAAATTAGATGATGTAGGATTTCAATTTAAAGATTAGAAACAGTGTTTTTTCATTATATAAACATAAGTACTATTATGATTCTGGTACCTTAATTGATTGTTTATATCGTTTCAATCTTGATGTTGATTTTGCTACATCTCTGTTTCATGTTGACTATATTATAGGAAGTAAACGTAGTGCACAAAATGAATGTTTTACTTTTGTGTGGCATAAAAGATTAGGTCATATATCCGAGGAAAGGGTCCAGAGGTTAGTAAAAAATGAAATCTTACCTCTATTGGATTTTATTGACTAGGATATATATGTGGATTGCATTAAAGGCAAGCAAAATAAACATATGTCAAAGCATCCAACCACAAGAAGTAATACATTACTAGAATTAATACACACTAACATTTGTGGTCTTTCGACGTTCCTTTTTGGGGCGATGAAAAATATTTCATTACCTTTATTGATGACTTCTCACGATATGATTATATTTATTTGCTACATGAAAAATCTCAATTTGTGGACATCCTAGAGGTGTTCATTAATGAGGTAAAATGACAGCTAGATAGCAAAGTAAAGATAGTGAGATCCGATAGAGGTGGCGAATATTATGGAAAAGTCGATGAATGTAGACAGTCTATTTGCAAAGTTTCTTGCAAGTCGAGGCATATGTGCACAGTACACAATGCCTGGTACACCACAACAAAATGGTATAGCCAAAAGGCGAAATCGTACTCTTATAGATATGGTTAGGAGTATGTTAAGTTATAGTTATGTACCGTTATTATTATGGATGCATACATTAAAGACCATGACGTATCTGCTTAATAGGATTCCTAGTAGAGCAGTTCCTAAGACACCTTATGAACTATGGACAGGAAAGAAACCTAGTTTACGACACCTTCACATTTAGGGTTGTTCGATAAAAGTAAGGTTGTATAATCCACATGAAAAGAAGCTTGATGCAAAAACTATTAGTAGTTTCTTTATTGGCTATCCTGAAAACTCAAAGGGGTATAGATTTTATTGTCCTAACCATAGTACAAGAATAGTTGAGTCTGGTAATGCTCGGTTCAATGAAAATGGTCAAATCAGTGGGAGTGGAGAACCACAAAAAGTGGATATTCACGAGAATCGAGTAGAAACTACTCAAAGTCGAGTAGACACTACCACATCAGACGTGATCCCACTGGTTGTTATTCCTCTTGTTGCATCAAGGATACCAATGTTATGAATATCGTACCGGGCTCGGTATCAGATTGGGCTCTGGAATGAAACTGTACTAGTACCGGTCGGTACCGGGTTTCGAGATATTTTTCAAATTTATAAAATAGTCTCTAAATTTTTTAAAAATTGCAAAATAGTCCATATTGATATATTATACAGCTGTACTGTATACTTTACTAGTTTACTGTTTACA
>JAOSBP010000205.1:17418451-17434197 GCA_027563825.1 Erythroxylum mucronatum | reverse complement strand
CCAAAGAGGACTGTGAGCATGCCAATTGTCGTACCAGAAACTAACTCCATCCCCATTCCCAATCTGCCACTGGATTAGAGGGTAAGTCAACTCACGGACATTCAACATGCTTTTAAATATCCACTGAGTAATCAACTCGCATAGCTCTCCATAATTGATTAAACCTTGTTTAATGTATATCAAATTGATTGATATTATATTTAATTAGATGTCTAATATTTGAGGATCACATAAACATTGATAAGTACTAATTAGACTACGTTTTTGCCATGATTTTAAGAGTATTTTGTTTACATGTTGATATTTTTATAGGATTTAATATTTGGTTTAGCTTATGTTTTATTTCCAACACTTAATTTACCTTCTCAATAAAGAAGAAATGAATTCAAGCAAATTTGAGGAATAATGGAGCAGTTTTGGCATGATGGTTTCAAAACACAGAATCGTGGCCAATCTACATTTTGATTTAAGGTTTGACTATCGAGTAGTTAATTAAGTAATATAAGTGTAACTCGGAAGTGCATTGACAATGATGTTTCAAATTTTTAGTGTTTTTTGAAGAATAAAAGAGAAGCAGATTGTTATGACATCAACATTATGATAGAGAGTCAAACTGGAGCATTTTGAGATAGAAATTAAAGAAAAGCTTTAGAGAGAAAGAAAGGAATTTTCATTCAGATTCAATTGAAAAACTTTAAGAATTCAATATCTATGAGAATAAGTTCTTTTATTTTGTTTTATTTCTTGATTTTTGTTAATTTTCTTTGTCTTAGTATAAACTAAAACTTTAGTAGATCTAGGTGAGATGACTTCTCGAACTATTTTTTGGATCGAATCTTTGATTTAATGAAAGACCTAAGCTTTGTATGAATTATACATGATTACTTCTTGTGTTAAAAATAAAATTTGCTATTTCATATATAGAGCTTGAGAAATAATATATATAAATAGATCTTAGTATGAATAATAAGAATTATATGGAATAATAAAAATATGATTGTATAAATCTTCTAGATTATAGTCAAATCTAACCCAAGAAATTCATAGAATAAATTAATACATTATTAAGGGTTTTAATTATAAAGAGATTCCACTAATTTAGCTTAATGGTAGAAGCTATACTTCTCAAGAAAGAATGTGGCTATAACTTTGAAATTGTTACCGGTCTAAAAAAAACTAGGATTAATAATTGAATCAAGATAAATTTAAACATAAAAAGATTCAAGGAAATTCTAAATCAATATCTTGATTATATTTTGATTGTTTTATCTTGTTATTTGCTTTAATTTGTAATTTTAGTTTAATTAGCCACTTCTTTTAAATCAATCAATCATTTTATTAGATTAGATAATAAAAAGATAGTTACTACTAATACTTATAGTACTCATGAAAACAGTACTTGTATGTACTAGATTATACTATAAGAACAATATGTGCACTTTTCTAATTGATCTTTAGTATTGTTTGGATCATAAACATCAATTATTCATTTTATTACTATAAATGTGATCATATTTAATTGATATTTTGAATATATGTGTTTAGATACACAAAGATTGTAAGCATGTCTAATTAGAGTGTACTTGATTGCCAATTACATGATAGATACAAAGGGCATCAACTATATTTATTGATGTATATTGTTGGACTAGTCAAAGGAGAACTTTAATGTATATTTATTGCGTATATGAATGTATCTTGAATTTATATTTTATGTTTTACTTATGGTTCAGGGCATTAAGTTATGATCATTAATCAATGTTTTACATAATTCTTGTCTATTTCTCTTCATTCCCAAGCTTCATATATTACGAACTTCAATAGGTTTCTTGAATAATTTGAACAAATTCAATTTCACTTAGATGCTTTACATCTTGATTTAACACTTTTAATTGTTAAGCCCACTATTATAACTAACACTAGCAGTGATGAATAAAGTTCTTTCTATAAGGATTGGAAAAGATCAAATGGACTAAGCTTAATGCTCATACGGGCGAACATAACAAATAATACTAAGTCAATGACTCCTAAAAATGATAGTAGAGTTTGTTTAAACTATGTTTCAATCTGACACAATTGATAAGTCAGTTATTGGTATACTAATGAATACGTTATCTACTAAGAAGTTTACTGGTTGTTGTAACATACATTAATATATCACTGAAATGATAAATATAACAATAAGATTGAGATCTATGAGATTGTAAGCGAGTGCAAGTTTTCTTTTACAATTTATCATAAATTCCTTACCTATCAGTATGGTACATTCCAAATAAGTTATAACACCATAAATGAAAAATATAATATGACAAAAATATAAAGCATGTTTACTTAAAAGGAATCAAGATTTAAGAAGCAAAGAATTTACTCAATTAATCTCATAGGTTAGTAGAAGCCAAAAGGAACCAATAAAGAATAATGAGAAAGGAAATAAGGAATTAATAAATATTAATGCATCATCTGCCTAAATCCATAAGAAGGAACAAAAGAATAGTAATTGTCCTTTTTATGGAAAGGTTGGACACTATCAAAAAGACATCTTGAAAAAAAGGCACGATTTGAAAAGAAAGGTAAATATAGTGTTTTTGTACATTTTGAATCAAAATTTACAAGTTTCCTTTTAATACCTGACAGATTGATTCTAGGTTTACCAATTATGTCTTAAATATGATGCAGAGATTCCTTATAACCTGAACCATAAACTCAAATGAAAATTTTATATTTATGGGTAATTAAATCAAAGCTTAAGTTGAAGCCATTAGAACTTATCATTTGAATTTTGGTATTAGACATCATTTATACCTCTTCCAAACACTTTATGTTCCTATTGTTTCTCAAAGTTTAATTTCTTTGTCTAAACTTGATAAAGTTGGATATTCCTTTAAGATTTTAATGTATGTTGCATTTTATTTAATAATAACAATTTTATTGGTTTTGTGATGGTCTATACAAATTAAAGTTTGATGATCTTTTTGCTGATACTTTATTGACCTTGCATTAAATATTGGTATTAGTTTAATAGAAGAAAGTTTAGCTCATTTATGACATAAACATATAAGTAACATATCTAAAGAAAGAATATAATGATTGTAAAGAATGAAATCATTGTAATTTAGATTTTACCTATTTTAGTAAATATGTGCATGGTGTTAAGTGAAAACATATAAGACACATAATTAAGAAAACAAACACAAGAAACACACAAAACCTTAAACTTTTATATATTTTGATATATATGGGCCTTTTGATGTTTCATCTTTTAGTGGGAAAAAGTATTTTATCACTTTTATTGATGATTTTACATTATGGATATGTCTAATTGCTATATGAGGAATCATAATCAGTAAATGCCTTAGATGTGTTTATTAATAGGGTTAAAAGATAATTAGACCAAAAAGTGAAAGTTGTTAGGTTTGATAAAGGTGGTGAATTTTGTGGAAGGTAAAATGAAATTGGACAATGTCTTAACCTGTTTGTTAAATTCTTAAAAAAAACATAATGTGTGTACTTAATACATAATGTTCGTCACACTAAAATATAACGATATTGCAGAAAGGCATAAGCATACTTTAATGGATATGGTTAAGAGCATATTGAGTTATTCTTATCTTTCCTCATCATATGGATATATGCTTTGGAAATTACCTAATGTTTATTAAGCATAATTCCTAGTAAGGCAGTTTCAAAGATTCCTTACGAATTATAGAGGACAAGAAAATCTAGTTTGAGGTATATACATATTTAGATTTTATCAGTAGAAGTAAAATTTTATAATCCATAGGAAAAAAAAACTGGTCCTAAGAATAACAAATTTTTTTATTAATTGTCTAGAAAAATCTAAAAGGAATATATTTTATTGTCTTGACTATAGTATAAGAAAATTTTAAACTAAAAAAATGCAAGGCTCATTAAAAATGGTGAAATTAGTAATAGTGTGGAACCACATAAAGTTAAAATTCAAGAAGTTAGGATGGATATTATTTTACCTTAAACTTTTTCCTAATTCGTTATTCCCATGTTTGTTAAACATTTTGACAATATACAAGAATAATAAATGAACGATGAAGTACCCTGTAGTAAGGCTATAGTCGATGAACCTGTGGTAGATGAACTATATGACATAGTATTAAGAAAGTTCAGAAAGTGGAGAAAGCCTATTATATTTTATGATTATATGGTTTATTTACAAGAGTTAAAATTTGACTAAGGAACTGATGATGATCCTTTTTGACTTTCATAAGATACTAAAAGTGGTAATTTCGCTTAGTGTTTATATGCTATAAAAAATAGATGAAACTAATGGGTTACAATGAAATATGAGATCTTGTTGAATTTCCTGAAGGTTGTAATGAATTGGGTGTAAATGGGACTTTGCTCAAATATGACTCTAATTGCATTGTCAAATGACATAATGCTAGACTTTTTTTATAAGGATTTCATTTAGAAAGATGATGTTAACTATAAGGAGACCTTTTTCTTGTTTTTTGAAAATGACTCATTGATAATTATCATAAAATTAGTAGCTCATTATTATTTAAATTTCCATTAAATGGATGTATAAATTTCCATTCTTAATAAGAATTTAAAGGAAGAAACATGAGTGTATTGTAATTATAGAAAAGAAACACATGACGTGCAAACTTAAGAAGTTAATATACGGACTTAATTAAACTTTGTAACAATAGTATCTTAAATTCAATGATACCATCATTTTTTTTAGACTTAAGGAAAACATTATTGATCAATGTATATACATAAGATCAATGGGAGCAAGTTTATAATTCTTATTATGTATATTGAAGATATTTTGCTTATTTTAAATGATCTTAACTTATTACATGAGACTGAGGATTTTCTCTTTAAGAAATTTGAAATGAAAGATATGAGCGAGGCATTTATATGATTGGAATTGAAATATTTCATGATAGATCATAAGAATTGTTAAGGGTATCTTAAAAAGCATATATTAATAAAGTTATAAAGAGATTTAAGATAGAAGATATTCTACAAATGTTGTCCCAATTAGAAAAGGATATAAATTAAGTCTTATTCAATGTCAAAAGAGTGAATTGGAACATAAAAAATGGAATAGATTCCGTATGTATTTATTGTCAGTAATTTGATGTATGCTCAAACTTATACCAGATCGAATAATAGCTTTTAGTTAAATGCTAGGTAGATATCAAAGCAATATAGGATTGGATCATTGGAAATTTAAAAAGACTGGATTCAGATACTTGTAAAGAGTAAAAGATCACTTGCTCACTTAAAGAGATCTAATCATTTTGAGGTAATATGATATTTATATTCATATTCATATAATGTTAGATGTGCAGATACAAGAAAATCTACGTTTAGCAAATTTTTGTGTGCAGAAATAATCTCATAGAAAAGTGTAAAATAGCCTATAATTATCACATCCTTTATGAAAGCTAAGTTTGTGATATGCTTGGAAGCGACTGCTCACATGTTCTAATTGTGGAACTTTATTTCAGAACTTAAAATTGTTGATAGTATCACGATGCTATTAAAAATTTATTATCATAAAGTCACATTTTTCTTCTTTTCTAAAAGTTATGGGTATTTAAATGTGCTAAACACATAAAATTGAAGTACTTTATCATTAAGGAAAGAATTTCAAGAACAAAAGGTTCCAATTCAACACATTAGTATCAATTTCATGGTTGCAAATCCATTGGAAAAGCATTATCAACAAAGATATTAAATGAACATGATTAAGGCATATAGATTACTGAAAACTATTATTGGCATTATGATGACATTTTGTATTCTTTACAATTTGAACACTATGAGCTCATTTATTTACTATTTATGATATTTAAATGTATCATGTTTCATTACGTTACATAAGTGTGTTATGCTGTTATAACAAGATGTTGTCTTTAACAAAGATATTGTAGTTGGGCCATCACGATTCCTCTCATTACATATTGTATTGAGTACAATGAGATTATGTCGATTTATTGACGTATAACCACTATGATCTTTATTAGTGTTTACTTAATAATTATTTATGATTTGACCAATTTAAGAAAGAATTTCTAGTTTATTACTTGCATATTATGTTCTATTTTTAAATTAGAAAAATGAATAATATCATGTGAATATTGAATAAAATATTCAACATGTTCAACTAGTTCAATACAAAATCTTGAACTATCCAATTTTGTGATTCAATTTTTAGTTTAATTTACTTCAATAACTCTTTTTATTAAAAATTAATCAATTTATTAATTAATCAGTCAATTTTTGTAAATTAATAAGTTACTATAAAACAAAATAAATCATTTTTTATTTAATAAGCTTTTTTCACTTAATCTTTAAATTCTTTGATAGATAAGAACAATCTCTTTCAATTATATTTAAAATTTTTAAATTTTATTTAATGTTTAACAGTTTTTATAACAGTCTAATAATGTTTGAATCTTTTAAACCTTAAACTCCTTGTTTTACCAATTTAACTTCCAATCCTAGTTTAATATAAAGAAAACTCCAATTAGGAATTGGCTCTTTCTAACAAAATTTTTTCTTCATAAAGTACATGGTTAAACGTAAAGGGATTAAAAAAGAGAAATCTTATATTCTCTTTCAAGTCTATAATAGATTTAAGAATGTTTTCTCTTATAAGTAACTAAATTGTAAAAGATCGTATAATTCTAAAATCTAAAATATTATATTTATGTAGAATTAACATTTAATTATCATAATTGAGAATAATCTTATATGGTAATCAAGTAATTTTATTGTTTTGTATTGTTTTATGGTCCCATTGTTTAGGTTAAAAATGTTAAACGAAAAGATTCATAGTTGGTGATTAACAGGTTTTGGTGGTTATCAATATTATAATTTATAAATGATAAAAATATGACCCTTATAAAGCACCTCGTCCCAATTAATAAGAGATAAAGAAAGAGAGACAAGTAAGGTTTCGCAACTTTCTAAATTTTGGAGTTCAAAAGATCAGGTCAGGTTTTCTCTTTTTTTTTTTACATGGTATGGTAGGTGGGTTTTGGTTTGTATACCATGCCTTTTATTTTGGTTACATTCATTTTCATACCTTAAACTATTAATATTGCTTTGAAGATTAGATTTAAAAGGGTTGTTGTATATTGAAGACCACACAAGAAATTTAGTAATTACCGACGGAAGAGAAACTGTAGCAAATTATCGACAAAAAATGATTTTTCATAGGTAACATTGACGAGAAAGATTACATTTTGTGACAGTAAAAGTATTCGTCAGTAAAAATGGAGAGAAATTATCTCGGCAAATTTTATGACGGAATGTAGCGACGGTAGAAGATTCCTGTCAATAAAGGAGGCTTAAATGCTTGGCAGAATGAAAAAGTTTTGGGTTTACCGACGGAAATGTTTTTGTTGGTAAATTTTAGAGTAAACGTCATCATTTCTTTCAGCTTCAATGTTTTTAACAAAACAAAAATGACGTCGTTTAGTTTAACATCAAACGATGCCATTTTTCTACGTATTTAACCTATTTGAGGACCCCCTCTCTCTCCCTTGTGTTTTTTTTTTCATTTTTCTATCGTCGATTCCTCCCGTTTCTCTATCATCGATTCGTCTTTTGCTCGTCGGTACGTGTGTTCATTTGTCTTCTCCAGCCACTGTCATTATGTCCTTCGACGAAGGTAAGTCATTCAGCCTTTATTCTCTGTGATTTTTTGTATAACTCATGTTGGCATATATGTTCAAACCTAGGAGTTTTTGAGGTGTTTTTGCGTTTGTTTTGGATTGCCTATGGTGTATTTGTGTTTGTAATGTTTTGGAAAACATTGAGGAAGGAAAAAGACATGATTTGCTTAAGTTAATTGGGATGAATTTGTTATGCATTTGAAGTGCTGGACCAAAGTTTTGAGTGGGTTCTTTAATGATTTTCTCCTTGTTTTAAATGTCTATGGCTATTAAGGTTATTGCTTCTTCTCATAAACCAGATTTCATAACCTACTTTATTGGGATTGTGGTTGAGAAATCAATTATGTGAGTTCAAACAAGAATGAAAATGACGAACTAATCGATAGGATGGGTGTAATATTTGCATAAGTTGTTCTATACAATATTCTTAGATAGTTGCGACAATGGGATATTATTCGAAGTATGCTTTGATGCTAATGTTGTTTATGTTATTAATATTTGTTCAATTGTATCGGGGCACATATGAGTTCTTTTACTATTTAGAATCATTGTCGTTTCGTTATGTAATTTGCAATAACTGGATGGTGAGTTCAAGTTATCTTTATATGCGTTGGCTTATTGAGTCAACAGGTTTTCTTTTTTTCTTCTTTTAGGTCCTATTTAGTAAATAAATTGAACCAAAAAAAAAGAAGGATTCTAAAAGTTCGATTTTGTTCAATATAAGATAAATCATTAAAAAATCCAAATTTGCTTACCGATTGATTTTAGTGTTTTTTTTGGCTGGCTTAATTGAGCACTTGAAAATCGATTTAATCTATATAGCTATTAGACCCTGAACTTTTCTATTAAATGAGAAATTGTTGGCAAGTATTCATGTGTAGAGAAAAGGAGAATTTTTGATTTTGAAATGAAATAGAAAAGAAACAGGTACAAGATGGGTTATATGTGATATGTTGGAAGTTAAAAGCTGGAAAATTGTAATTGGAACATGTTCATTGAGTATGCTTAGGTATTTTAGCAATAACTGTTGCTCTTGTTATCCGAATGAGATGATTCTTGATTTGGGTTAAATTAGAGAGTTAGGGCTACAAATTGTCTAATGAAATTGAGTTTTAATTCAATCTTTAAGAATAACAATTTTTGGATGAAAGTTTAGCACAGAATATTGTTTTGGTATAAGAATAGTTTGAAATGTTTGGTGTATAAGTTTCAGATTTTTGAACCAAATTGAACAATTTTGGTGTTATTAGAAAATTGAGACAATGAGGAACATTTTCCTAGCAGGAAGTGCTATTAAATTCCTTCAATCACATGATTAGAAAAAGGTCTTGATTTTTGGAGGGAGTTAAGCATGATTTAAATAATTTTGAGGTTTTGCTAGAGTAATTATTTTATTTGGAGTTAATTATTATGTTGATATTGGTATGATTTTAAAATATGGTTTAGTTGAATTAAGTAGTAAGAGTATATATGTATGAGGGGTTTTTGGGAAGATCACTTAAGCCATTTAAGTTACAAGGCATGTAAGGAAGGGTATAAAGGTCTTTGCACACTTATTAATGTCAAAATTGAAATAAAAGGTGTGGTCTTGTGTTTAAGAAGGGGCAAAAACGTGGATTGGAAGAGGGAAAGGAGAGAAGCAACGAAAATTAGAGAGAAAGCAAAGAGAGTGACGGTTTAGAGAGAAAGGAAGGAGGAAGTTAGGGTTTCTTCATTTCTCAGGTTTTCAAGAGGGATTTTCAAGTTGTTCAAGAATGCATGTTTATGATAATCTCGGGTATTTTTTCATTATTCTCATCACAAAATCAATCCAATATCAAAACTCACTTAATTATCATTTTTACGTAGGGTTTATACCTCAAATAAACACTTCCAATCTAATTTCATAACCTAATGAATCATTTCAGATTTTTCCAAAAACTGACTTTCGGGTCTACTGTTCTTGATCATTTAGGCAATGAAAATGAAGTAATTTGGCAATACTTTCTTCTAGAAAATTGTTCTCCTATCTCTTAAGTTTCTAATTACACTAAGATCATTCAATTAGGTTCAGTAATCTGAAAGTTATACCATAAACATTTTCAGACTATTCTTATAATGGAGCAGTGCCCCGTACTCAACTTCCATCCAAAAATTGAAATTCTTATAGAATAACTTAAAATTCGATTTCTTCAGACAATTTGTATCCCTATGTCTCTAGTTGACTCTAAATCAAAAATCATTTCATTTGGATAACTACAGAATAAGATATTGTCAAAATACTGAAGTATGTTTAATCTGTGTAGGAAAGGTGGCCGCGGCGAAGCCAGGAGTTGGCCGCAACGAACTTTTCCCGAAAGGAATCCCTGTAAAAACCTGCAAGTTGACTGCAGCGAAGTTAGGAGTTAGTCGTGGCGAACTTTCACAGAAAGTAGCAAACAAGACTCATCTTCCAGTTTTTCCAGGTTTTACAACATCCAACATCTTACACCTAACACATCTTATACAAAGATCACCCTTTCTACTTCATTTACTCTTCATTCTCAACTCCATTTCAATTCAATATCATTCACAAACAATTCATGATATATATTTAATCATTAACCAAAAACAGAGCATATACATTTACCCATTCATCATTGATTTTTATGCACCCATTCTAACCCCTTTATGAAGATCATTCTACCTCAAAAACATATCTATAACGATATATGAATTATTACTCATCATACATATCCAAAAGCAAGACATTTACTTAGACTTTTCATCACTCACATTCATCATACACAAAACACCATTTAGTCAATTTAATTCAACATTATATTATCACATATACAAAAGCAAGACATTTACATATACATGTCAGCACTCACGACTCACACATGAAAATTTCATGATCAATTCATCAATCTCAAATTACTCATCATATTAGTTTCATTTAACACTACTCATGCACTACTCATGATGATTAGAGCATAACTTACTTGATTAAGCTCCAAGATTCTTCAAACTCTTCAAAATCTCTCTTAACTCTAGCTTCCTTCTCTTACACGTACATCATCAATAAAAGGTTGTAGGGTATTTTGACAAAATGGAGAAGAGAACAAATATTGGAGAAACAAGGTGAAAGAGCTGGTCCAAAAATCAGTATGGTGAGGGTGAGAGTGAGTTTCGTGAGTGAAGAAGAGAAAGATGAAGAAAAAGAAGAAGAAGATGGAGAGATGAAGCATATGCCGTGAATGGCTAAGTAAAAGACCATGGAATGGTCTTTAATTGGGTAAAAGAATAGTAAGTGATGAGGGTAGTGACACTTGTCACTTTCTTATGGTCCCACTTTTGGTCTTTTAATTTACTAGTCCATTTGTCTCCAATTTTTAATCCCAATTTTCCATGATATAAGTCATTAAATCTTAATGTCACATACTAAAATTTCTACTACTATTCATCAATTGTTCTGCCACTTGGCATTTTTTCTAGTCCAAAAAAACCTTTAAAATTTTAGAAAATTCTCAAAATTTTACCAAAAATTTTGAGTCATTATACTCTCCAAATCAATTATTAACACATACAATTCAAAAGTCCAGATATAATCATATTTATAAACAATTATACCCAGAATGTCAATGAATGCACGTACAGTCATTTTAATGTGTGCAAAAATTCAAATTCAAGTGCGTGTATGCTAACATTATGCATGAGCATGAAATGCATTTTTCTTAATCTCTCATTGATCTCACATGTACTGTATTTTAAGGTTTTAACCCTTAGTACGGGAACGAGATGTTCCACATAAAGAATCCATGTCACTAGCTAATCTCTAAAGCCTCTTGCTAAGATGGACTTATTTATAATATGAATTTAAGAAATCATCAGACCTTTTTTTTCCTTAGGCAAACATATTATGACTAACTTTAGCCTTTGGTTTTGCGTTACAATCTCCTGACTATAGAAAGTTCCTAAACAATATCTCAATATCCTTACACATCCTCTTAGGCAATTAAATATGAGAAGACTAGTAAATGTAATGGTTGTATATTATAAAAAGGGGCAGGGAGAGGGATTCCTCCTACCTTAATTGCCTAGTTCGTTAAAAGCTTTTGGAGGCTTCCCCATTAATGATCATGTTGAATGAGGCGGTGGAGATGCAATAAGTAATTCAGGATATAAACCTGTATGGGTATCCCAAAGCTCTTAAGGCATCAATGATGAAAGACTAGTTAACTATATCAAAAGCTTTATGTATATCTATCTTCATTGCACACTTTCTACATGAACCTCGTAGATGATAATTTTTTAATAAGTCTTAAGTCAGTAAGCCGTTATCATTTATGCTTATGCCCTTTCTGAAGGCTGCCTACACATCATTTATAATAGAGGGGGGGAGTTCCATTGATCTTGAGGGCCAATATCTTTGATATTTTCTTGTAAAATATATTACAACAAGATATAGGGTGAAAGTCCTTCAAGGAGGATAGATTGGGAGAATTAAGGACCAAATATAGATAGGTTTTATTCCAAGATTTCACCATCTTTAAGATAAAGAGGAATTCTTGGACAACTTCCAAACATCTAGTTTTCTAAGAGCCTAGGATTCTTGGAAGAAACATGCATTAAATTTTTCCAGACTACGAGACTTATTAAGATTAAAACAAAAAACTACACGCTCAATTTTCTCAATGGTAACTAGTTTTGTAAGGAAGCCAATTTAATCATTTGTGATTAGCTTAGGCATTAGAAAAGATATGTCTAGGTGAGAGGGAGAGGGTTAAGCTAGGTTCCCATTATATTCTAGAAGTACTTTCTAAAATATGATAGAAGCTCAACTTATGAATTAACGTCCTGACCCAACCATGAGAGACCTTTGAAAGAAACTTGTATTATTGTCACCTTCTTTAGACCACTACCCCATTAATTTCTATAAAATCTCTTAGTTTTGATCTTCCAATGCTTTGATATGCTCTCCTATTGAATCCCTTTTAGTTGTCCTTATATAATTAGATTTCAGATATAGGTAGCTCTCTTCTTGCTTTCTCAAAAAATTATCTCTAGCTTTGTAAAGAATGGCTTTTGTATCTGGTAAAGTCAGTATTTTCAACTTTTTAATTGCCTCCTTATTTCTTTTAGCTTTGTAAAAAGAACAAATGAGGTAAACCCATAAACCTATTTGCTTAATCCCGTTTAAATTGCATCCAAAAAGCCATCAAAGTGACATAATAAGTTAGAAAATCTAAAAGGAGAGGTTATTTTTCTAGTTCTTTGTAAGTGCATGTATTTAAATTAGAGAGTGGTTGAAGGTTGTCAGAGAATCTAGCATAACTATCATAGAATTTCATCATCTAATTACAATTCACTATAGCCCTGTTAAGTTTCTTCCTAATTAGCCAAAAGCCCTCCTGCCTATTGCTCTATGTAAAGCAGTTCCCTTGAGCTTTAAGTTTAATGACTTCTAATTAGGACAGGCATGAGATGAGCTCCTTGTAAGGCTTATTAAGAGATTTGATGCCTTTAGCTTCAGAGATAAAGTAGTAGCATTAAAATCTCCTAAGATAAGCTAAGGTCCAAAATTGAATTCCTAAACCTTAATAACTCTTTCCGTAATTCATTCCTTTAGAAAGAGATGTTCTTACCATATATAAAGGTGTTATAGGTTTTACCTAGACTCATTACTTCAACTACTAAATGTAAACACCATAAGGAAGAGGAGTAACTTAAGACTTTGACGAGAGAAGAGTTATATGAAACCATTATTCTATCTAGGTGATGTTTATCATGGTTAATTAGCAAATACCACTTATTTTTTAGGAACCATAACTTCTTTGATTTATCATCTCTCAATTTTATATCTAAAAGGCCAACATTGGCTTGAGAGACTGAATATAGCTAGCTACTACTAACTACTTTTTATTCTCATTGATTCCCCTTTTATTCCATGTAAAAATGAAAATAAATCTATTTGGAGTAATAAGTAGATGGTTGACCTTTTTCCTTGTGACTTGATCTCCTTCTTTTAACTTACCTAAATCCTTTAATCCCTTGAGAGATATCTGACTTTAGAGTTATTATTTCTCTAGAGGATGATTGCACAATCTTAATGGAATCATTATTAATAGGCTCTAATTTAGCTAAAACATTAGGTTCATCATGATGAGGATCACTATAATTTTGTGGAACTGTTGAGGGAGGATTATAAGGTCCTTTGGATTCCTCACATGGAATTACCTCTTAGGAAATAGGTCTAAGAGGAGCCTTAAACCTTAGAAGCTAAATTAGATTAATGATTAGACCTTTTGGAATCTTGAGGGAGTTCACTTGAGGCCGCTAGAATAACCTCCTTAAAAAGTAGCTAAAAATTGGATTGGTCTTTAACATTCACCACTATTAGTTCTGTTGGTCTCCAATCTTTCCCTTATTATATGAGGGAAGGCCTCAATTAGTATATTACGTTTATGGAATCTTTAACCACACTGTCCTCTTCTTATAATTTGAGAAGTGAATTCTCATTAAGTAACTCTTGTTTCAAATCCACACTCACGCATACCTGAGCATTTCCTTACTCTTCTTTGTGATGTTGTAGCATCATCTATGCATAGTGCCTAAGAATCTTGCCAAATGGCTCAGACCTATTGTAGACTAGTGTTCTAGGGGAATTTGATGGAAATTGACCTATATATGCACTTGTTTCTGCTTCACCTCTTCTAATTTAATCCCTAGTTTTCATATTTGAAAAAAAGGCAAGCCATTGAAGTGTCAGGGACTAGCCTTAATAACCTCAAATGAATTACTCTTATAGGAGAATTTAAAGAGGAAAATTTGGTCGTCATCATTCAACTCGCCTCTTGCAAACCTTTCCCTTTCCATATTTTCATAGATTAATATTTGATAACTAGGAAAAGAAGGGTGCCTTCCTAATGAAAAGCCAACCATTATAGCAAACCATGATGATGCACCCTCTTTTAAGAGGTTTAAGGAGGAAGAGACAAAGAAGGAACCTTCTTTTATGGTTGGAGGAAATATTGCAATAGAGAACCAACAGGTTCTCCTGAAACACACTTTCAATTTAACATTAGTTGTTGGGACCCGATCTCGTAACCGGACCCCAACCGAAAAAACGATAAGCGGAGTTGAAAATAAAGTGATCGAAAGAAAACGAATTCGAAAGAACAGAACGGGAGGCGAAAGGCAAAGTAGGCAAACTAAATTGCAAAGTGAAATTTCAAATCGAATCAGAAACATAAGACGCAAGAATCGAAAACGAATCGAAAGCGGAACAAAAACTTAACAAAGCGGATCCGACATCTGAAGCATGAACATAAAAAAAACAGCGCGTTGGAAACCCTAGGACATCATATCTAAGCCGATCAAAACCGATATAAATTTGTTTTTTTTTCATTCTTTTTGTCTTTATTCAATCTTGTACAAAGTAAAGACTTCATCAATTTGGAATTCACAAATTCCAAACCTCAATTTTCTATCCGTCAATTTCAAATCATACACACATTCTTTATTTAACAAAATTTTCGGCAGCATAACGGTTGCATTTTAAGTAACCCAAAAAAATCTGCACTTAGTTTTAAACGCACTTCTACATCCCAACCATCAACAAAATTCATCGGACCTCCTGTCCGGAATCTAAACTCAATCAAATACAATTCTAAACCTAAAACACTTCAATAAGTCTCAATCCAAAATCCATAATCAGAATCAATCCCATTCATATACCATTTCATAACTCAATTCCATACATAAATTCATAATTCAAATACATCATGAAATAAAAGCTTACAAACCATTAATGGCATTCCAAGCCATATACAAAACTAATACTAAATCCAAAATACACAAAACCCAAGACATGCGAAAATGAACAAAGGTCTTGACTTTCTTTCATCCGATCTCCTGCTCGAAACCTAGAGATGGGGATGAAAGGGGGTGAGCTTCACAGCTCGTGGATAACATGTTTATAAATTGAACAATAAGCAAAAGCATTTTCAAAACTCATTTTTCATTTATAAACATTTCCCAGAGATAATTCATCAAAAGCTTATTTTTCAAACTTATCAAATCATTCAAATCAATCATAATTAATTTCCAAAATTT
>JAOSBP010000205.1:17387529-17410585 GCA_027563825.1 Erythroxylum mucronatum | reverse complement strand
TATGGAGGCAAGTTGCATCTCTATGTGCACTCAATAGCCATCACAACAATCTGAATGACATTATCCAAGAGATACTACGGAACCATGCACCTAAACACGACAAGGATGTTTACATGGTAGCCTTTACAATATGTATTTAGGAGATCCGCAAAAGAGGAATAACAGAAGATTTGTGGAAAGGGAAAGAGGCATACTTGCCCTAACATAAATCATCTCTAATAATATTAAAGAACAATTGGTTATAAACCAGTTGGAGAAGAAATGCAACGAGAGACTAGCTATTTCTTGGAGACTCTAACGAGAATTCGAGAATACCCAGAACATAGAGCAGTATTTCCACAACCTAATCTAGCCAGTTATAACACGCACAACAATTATGAAGGAGTCTAAAGTTGAGTTCTTACCTTACGAAGCCCTCCTCCATGAGATGGTTACGTCAAATCCTTCGCGGGTGCTGAAGACTTATAGTTAAGAGAAGAGAGATAGTAGTTGGAGTGCAAACACATAGGAAGACCCTTTGTGTTTCCTAAGAAGGGAAAGTAAGTGAAGATGGAAAGAGAAGAAGAAGTTACGAGGATCAAACCAGAAAGATCTTACCTCCGCAACCAGTGAAGATGGAAAGAGAAGAACTTACGAGGATCAAACCAGAAAGATCTTACCTCCACAACCATCTGAAGACGCTGACAATGGAAAAATTGGAGCCATAATTAAGAAGGTTCTGGTGATACATTGAAAAGGGTTTTTTTTTTCTTATCTTATTTTGGAAGCTCCAAGAATACATTAGAAGGTGGTTAATACACGGTGACGTTTCTTTTGCCTAAGATGTTGTTTAATGTGTGTTTTTGATATCCTGTTAGTAAGATAATAGTTATACTAAACTTCTTTTTAATCCATTTTAATTTTTCAAGAAAAAAAGAGTGTTGAGAAGTGTAAAGACAATGTGAAGAGTCTAGGTTACCTTTTGATCTTTGATTTTTAATTAATAATTCTCACATAGAATTTATATCTCACGTGTCATCCACGTGAAAAATATATTAAATATGTTAGCATTGTTAATAAAAGGTCTATCAGTTGGTTAAGTATTTATTGCTATTTTTAAAACTTTAAAATATAATTCCAAAATTTAATAAAATTTTAATAATTAAACTTTTATTTTAAATAAAAAATTATAAGTAATTTTCACGAGTAAAGACTCATCAAATTGACAACTGTTGTAATGATAGTTTCCAAAAAGATAAGTTCCTATTTATTTCTATTTTAAATTTTAAATTTTGATTTTTTATTCTTAATTTTAAATTCAGTAAAAGAATATTTATTTGAGTTTTTAGTTTTTCTAATTTTCAAAAATTATAAAAACTATAAAAAGTGATTTGCTTATTCTGTAAACCTCAATTTGCTTATGCTACTTGCCTACTCAACAACAAAGCTTGTACCTTACAACAATCTCTCGCTCGGCCCTTGGTTCAGCAATCATGGCGTCAACCAGTCGAAACTAAAATAGTGAAAGCTAAACCGCTGTCAAACCTCACCGTCCTCTCCGGCTAGCCATGGCTGGGGCTCTGGGAAGCGCCACCTTCTGTTTTCTCAGACCTCCATTCATCGTACCTTCTCTTTTAACCGGCAGCACTACCAATCACCGGCGTCGACTGAGTCCATTCATTGTATATTCTATTTCAAGTGGGCTCCCACGAAGACCCATCAAGAGAACAAACCATTTGCGTCCCAAAATCATCACCAAAACCTCCCCCACCAATCCTGTTCCCTACATAGAAGCTCCCGAGCCGGTAGTGGCTCACTCACCTCTTAACGGAGACGAGGAAATCGCTGGTTTTGGCGCTGGCGAGATCTTTCCAGTCGAGAAAAATAATAAAGTTGATGACTTTGTCGGTACGGAGACTGTGAATAATAGTGAAGCGTATAAGGGGCTTGTTGGTAGATTGTCTGCACGCTGTGTCTTGAAATATGGTTGTTATTTGGTCGGTCTTTTTGTGTTTCAGGCGATATGTACTGTCTGGGTACTGGGCAGTACCAATTCTCGCGACAAAAACGGGAACTTGGTGGACTTGGGTGAGGAAGATAGCGCCTTGCTTAATGGCAATGGAAGATTGGTTTCTAATTTGAGTAATGTGAGTGATTTTAGCGAGAGTGAAGTGGAAGAGAGAATACGTGAGATAAGGGCAATGGCTAGGGAGGCTAGGGAGAGAGAAAGTAGTGAGAGGATGATGGGTGATGAAGATAGTGAAATTGAGAAGGAGATTGATGCTAGATTGGCTAAGTTGGAGAAGAAATTGAATTCCAAGAGAGAGAAGTTACCCGTGTCCTTTATGGACTATTTGGGTTTGTTTGGGGATGAAGGGGATCGAATTGGAGAGGATGGTGTGGATTTGAAAGATGAAAAGGAGATGTTGATGTTCAAAAAGAAGCTTAAGTTTAGAAGCCCTCCAAAGAACATGAGTAGCAGTCCCGAGGGGTTTTCAGGTTTGATTAGGAGATATCTCAGTGATGACTCAGAACAAAGTGATAATCATTCTAAGGGAGCTGATGTTGGAATGCAAGCTACTGCCAGCCAGAATGAGGTGAGAAAGTTGGAAAAGGAAAGGAGTAACTGGGCTAGGGGAATGGGACCTGGTAATGTTTATGGATTCATTATTTAACTGTTGTTTTTCTTCAAATGTCAATTCCATGAATTTGGCTATTTTTTGTTTTTTGTTTTTTTTTCCAGTTTGTTTCCTTGGTTTCTTAAATCTGTCGTTCATGCATGTAAAAGTCTAATGCTGAACGCTTTCTTTAGTTTAATTATGTTCTGGTTTGCTTTGAGAGCCTCCTTCACTTCTGGGATGTTAACAGAAATTTATAGGTGATGTCCAGGAGACCAGTCAAGAAAGGTCTTCAGAAGAAGATGTGAAGGGCTGGAAACCTCAAGATTTCAATAAACAATATTTGCAACATTTGACCCAAAAAAGTCAAGGAAGTGCCCCCTTAGACAAAAAGCCTGTTTCATTCAGTAGAAATAGAAGCAGAGAAACTAGAAAGAGAACAGTGGCCAAGAAACATTCAGATGAAAAGACAGATTTGTGGTGGTCAAATCTTCCATATGTTCTAGTATGTATCAGAAGCTAGTGATTCTTTACTGTTTAATCTTTTCCTAGTGAAATGGTTTTGCGGGTTATACTTGTATGCAAATATGCAGTTTAATATATGATACCTCATCTTTTTCTGTTAATTGATTTTTAATCAGCATGGTTGATCTATTTTTTTGTCTTAATAGCTGTTCTATTGTAATTGCTATACCCTCTAAACTTGTCGTGTTATTATTAAAAGGCTTTCATTGAAATTCTTGCACAATAAATCTTCCTTTTTCGACTATGTTTCAAGTTAACTTGATTGTTCCAAGTCTACAATACCTTTGTTTACATTCTTAACTCAAAAGTTATTGTTTGTCTTTCTAAATTCTAATCAGTATCTGGATGTGATCCACTCAGGGTGTCCTTATGCGAAGAGGTCCTATTCATGAAGCACAAGGACTTTTTGCTCTAAAGATGCCTTCGTTGCTAGATGGAGAGGACTCTGCTTATACTCTTGCTTTTGAGGATCGAGTTGATGCAAACAACTTTTGCTATTTACTAGATGCATTCTTTCACGAGCTGGATGACTTCAATGCTGACATTGTTCCACTTTCAGTGACAGTAAGAAATTCTAGTTGTTTCGTTAACATCATTAAGCTTGTTTGTTATAAGCCTTTGACTGTGATCTAGTTATGGTACCTTGTAACCTAAAATCAGAGAGTAACTCAGGGTGTTTGTTAGTTTTTCTACCCTTTTGACCTATTTTGAAAAATCTAGAAAATAAGAGCTCATTAGAGATAACTCTTCGATCTCAAAAGTGGGAATTTGATAGGAGAAAAATGCTTTCTTATTCCCTACCATAACTAGCTTTTTATACTAAATTACAAACACAACAAACTCTTACTATTTTGGAAACATTCAAATAATTCTAACCTAACTTCAGATAATTTTAGACTACTCTATCTAATTTGATCACAATTATCTAAATGACAACCACACTAATATGATAATTATAAATGATAGCTAGTGAACTGATAGCTAATCTTATTTCTTCTTTTTCTCATGTATAAAATGTTTATAGACTTGGTCAAAGGGAACTACTTTGACTGACTTAGGCTTATTTAATTGTTGGACCTACTGTTGGATCTTAACATTGCTCCCCTCATCAAGAATCTGCTTGACCTCGAGTGCAAAAGATGGATAATGACTTAGAATAGTAGAAATTGGCTTCCATAATGCATAAGATGGAGAAAGGCCTTCCCAATGTATTAGTACTTATGAAGTTCCTGCAACTGTGGGTGAATCTAAGATGACTTGTATTTCACCTTGGTAAACAGCAGACAACTGAGGTGTATTGGTGGTGGGACCATAATTTTTTTTTATTAAAGGCATGAAATATTGGGTGTTGTTAGAGATTAAGATCTAATTATGATCTGATTCAGTATCTTTAGGGATTACGAAATATATCTTTAGGGATTAAGATTATGATTATGATTTGATTTGATTACGATTATAATTGTAACTTACCTTATAGATAAGACCCTTTATTATATAGCGAGATCGAGAGTTGCTAATTTCAGCAAGCTTTTCCCATCCCTTTTTCAATTCACAGCCTAGTATTAGAGAAGGTTTTCTAATGTTGTCTCTAATTCCCTTTTTTCTCACAACCAAAAACTCGTAGCCAAACCTTTCTCATAAAAATAAAACTAACCTTAATAATCTAACTCGAGAAACACCTTAAGCAGTCACTGGCGACCAAGACAAAGGAAGAGACAATGCCGAAGAGTGTCCCACGTGTCCCAATTTGTCGCCGGTGCGTGTAGCCCATGCGCCAGCTTCCTGTGACGCTTCGTTGACCATGCTGCCATGAACTAAGTCGCACCAATTCCAAAAACCTATTAGTGATGTATTGTTCTGCTTTTAATTGCTGGAAATTGGGTTTGTGAGTTTAGCCATAATCGGTGATGTGTTTTTCTGTCTTTAATCGCTGGAAATTGGGTTTGTATGTTTAACCATCGTCGCTGATTCTGTCGTAATCATAGTACCTTTTTTGTTGTTGATATTTGAAGTTCGTCTTCTCGTTAATGTCCTTTTGTATCGGTTATATCATGAGTGACTTCAAAATTGATTGTACTAATAGACAACCACCTGTTATGGTTGAACAAATCACAAATCGAAAATTAAATGGAACAAATCATGTTGCTTGGGAGATTTTATATCTCAAGGGCCTAAGTAGGTATAAGCATCTCACGAATCTAGCTCTTGATATTAAGTCACCAGAGTATAAGAAGTGGGGACAACATGACAATCAAATAATGACAAACATTTGGAATGCCATGGAGCCAAATATTGCTTACATGTGTTAATATGTAAACTCACCAAAGGAGTTTTGGGAGTATGTGAGACTTTTTTCTAGTAATATTACTTGTATTTATGATCTTGTATATATGATTTATTTGTGGAATTGTTCAAGTGTGACCAGGGAGAGAAAAATAACACAGAGTATTTTTCAGAAATTAAAAACCTACTTGTAGAATATTTACTAGCCCAGCCGATAACAACAAATAAGGATAAACTTTTGAGGGAAAGAGAAGAGTTATTCGTGCTGGGATACTTGGCTGGCTTGGGACCAAAATATGAACCAATTTAGGCCCAGATACTCAGTGGGACTGGACTTCCATCACTGGTTGAGATATATTCACGCATATCTCGATCCTTGAAGGTGCCAACACAAGAAAGTGGTGACAAGTTTGCTCTCACTGTTCACAATAGTGGAAGAGGTAATGGAGGCTGAAGTAAACAAGGTGGTCGTGGAGGAAGGGGTAGAGGAGGCCAAAGGAAATGTGATCATTGTGGCAAGGATGGGCATGTTCAGGACTATTGCTAGGACTTATACCCAGAGTTTTCGAAGCTCTCTCAATCTGCTAATATTGTTGGGGCTTCTAGTGGTTCTGCCTCAATAAGTGGAAACAAGTTGGTATTTGAAGAAGAATATGTAGTGTTTCTTCAGTATCAAGCGGCCAAGAAAGCAATCATGCCAATTGCATCATTTGCTCACGTAGGTAATCATATAGCTTGTATGTCGTCTTCTGTTAAACCTTGGGTTGTAGATTTAGGAGCCATTGAGTAACCCAAATATTTTGTTCAAATTACCCTTGTACCAGAGTCTTACCAACTTATTGTTGCTAATGATTTCAATACTAGTATAAGTGGGGTTGGCACTGCATTTCCCTCTCCTTCAATAATGTTACCAGCAATACTATATGTTCCAAAATTTCCGTTCAACTTAATGTTTGTTAGTAAGCTAACCAAATCATTAAATTATTTTGTCTCCTTTTCCCCTCATTCTGATGTTATTCAGGATTTGAAGACAAAGAAGAAGATTAGAGGAGGGCGTGAATCTGGAGGTCTCTACTATTTTGACAATTGTTCCATCACCTGCTCAGTTGTTGCTTCACCTTTCCAAATCCATAGTTGCCTTGGTCATCCATCTATCCCAAAATTAAAAGAATTGATTCCTAATGTGAATTCAAATCTTCATCTAGATTGTAAGTCTTGTCAACTTAGGACACATTTTCGTGTTGCTTTTCCATCCAGAGATAATAATAGAGCCAAAAGTTCTTTTTGTGTTAGTTTATTTTGATGTTTGGGGTCCATCACGTGGAGGGAAGGCTAGCCCTCACCAATTTTTTTAAAATAATTTTTTTAAAATTAAAAATATAGAACAACTTATATTTTTTTAATTGAATATGGGTCTGGACTACCTAGGCTCAGGCTGACCCGAGGCCCAACTTTTTTAAGTAAAACGATGTTTTGCTTAGAATAATTAAGTTTTGAGTCAATTTGGGCTTGGGCCTGGGCCTTGCCCATGGGCCAAAAAAATGCCATCCTTAATCTTGTGTGACCTCGAAACTTGGTTTTCGTTACTTTGTTGTTTTTGTTGATGATTGATCTAGAATGACTTGGTTATATCTAATGAAAGAACGCTCTAAATTGTTTTATATTTTTCAATCCTTTTGCTCTGACCTCAAAACTCAATTTGATTGTCATGTTCGTATCCTCAGAAGTGATAATGTCAAAGAGTATTTTTCTAAATCCATTGTCTTACATAAAAAGTTCTGGTATGATTCACCAATCTTCTTGTTCTCACACACCACAACAAAATGGTGTTGTTGAAAGAAAAATCGGGCATGTTATAAAAGTTGCTAGAACCTTACTAATTGAGATGAAGGTTCCCAAGGAGTTTTGGAGTGATGCTGTCCTCACAACTTGCTATCTTTTTTACAAAATGCCATCCACTACTCTCAAAGATTAGATCCCTCTTATTCTTATGTTTCCTAATACCCCTTTGTTTCCTCTTCAGACTCGTATCTTTGGATGTGTCTGTTTTGTCTACCAACTCTAGGTAGGAGTTGACAAATTATGTCCACCAGCCATCAAATGTATCTTCCTCAATCACTCGAGGTCATAAAAAGGTTATCGTTGTTACAATCCCTCACTTAAAAGATTCTTTGTGTGGGCATATATGACATTCTTTAAGAACATTGCATACTACTCTGAGAGTTAAGATGCCAAAAGCTTCCATCGTTGTTTACCCCTACTTTTTGACAACTCCATGGATAATTCACCTAAAAGTTCAGACAATTCACCTACAATTTCCAGTCCTTCTTATTTTCATTAATTGTTTTGAGCAGATTTGCAGGTTTATTCCCAACGATCTCGTCAAATGGTAGATGGTCATCCGAACAAGGCCTCTCCTCCAACCGTCTAATTTGTCTCCAGAACTGGAAAACAGTGACCTAGACTGACCTATTGCTTTAAAGAAAGGTAAACAATCTTGTGCCTATCATTTGATTTCTAATTTTGTTTCTTATAACCATGTGCCCTGCCCTTTTTGTTCTTTCCAATCAAATCTAGATTCTGTGTCTATACTTAAAGAGTATAAATAGAGGCTATACAAAACCCTAGGTAAATAGAAGCTTTATGGTCAAATGACACCTGGAAACTTGTTACTCCTCTTGATGCCTCAATTGTTGGTTGTCAATGGATATATACTATTAAGACACTTGTTGATGGATCTATCAAACGACTCAAGGCTCATCTTGTTGTTAAAAGGATACACCCAAGTTTATGGCATTGATTATTTTGAAACTTTTTCTCCTATGGCAAAAATGGCGTCAATTCGTATGTTTATGTCCTTAGCCGCAACTTATTCCTGGGCTCTCTTGGTACTTGACATAAAAATGCATTCCTCCACGACAATCTAGTAGAAACAATCTATATGGAGCAACCTCTAGAGTTTGTTGCTCAGGAGGAGTCTGAGAAAGTGTCTGTTGAAGAAATCTGTACATGGTTTAAAACATTCTCCTAGAGCATGGTTTAGTTTAGTTTAGTTGTGAAGAAATTTGGTCTCAAGTAGTATGTAGTAGACAATTTGATATTCTATCAACACACCAGATTTGGTAAAATTCTATTGATCGTATATGTTGATGATATTGTTATTACTGATGATGATTAAAGTGGAATTCATAGATTGAAGGATGGATTGGGAATCAAAGTTGCAAGATCTAAAGATGGAATTTGTCTCTCCCAACGCAATTATGTTCTTGATCTCTTAGAAGAAGCTGACTTGTTGGGATGTAAACTAGTAGATTCTCCAATAGATCCCAACCTCAAACTTGAAGTAGGCCAAGGAGAACTCTTGAAAGATCTAGAAAACTATAGGAGACTGACTGAAAAATTAAACTATCTTACAGTTACTAGGTTTGACATTTCATTTAGTACAAGGGTGGTGAGTTAATTTATACAATCCCCTCAGACCAACCATTGGAATGTGGTTATTCGAATCTTGAAATACCTCAAGCATAATCCCGACAAAGGGCTCTTACATACAAACCATGGGCATTGTTCAATTTAGGCCTATAGTGATACTTATTGGGTTGGTTCTAAGATTGATTGGCGATCTACTATAGGGTATTGCGTGTTTGTTAGTGGCAATCTGATTTCATGGAAAGGCAAGAAGCAAACAGTGGTTTCTTGTTCAAGTGTAGAATCAAAATATAGAGCTATGACATATACAACTCAAGAACTTGTCTGGGTAAACATATATTACAGGAACTTAAATTTCAACTAACACAACCTATGGAGCTAATGTGTGATGATCAAGCGGCCATTTACATTGCTTCTAATCCCATTTTTCATGATAGGACAAAGCATATTGAGGTAGACTGTCACTTTGTCAGAGAGAAGGTGCAACAAAATGTGGTAAAAATCACTCATGTGAAATCTGAGGACTAGTTAACTGATCTATTTACCAAGTCTTTGGTTGAAAGTCGTCTAACCCAACTTTGTAACAAGCTTGGAGCTTATGATATTTATGCTCCAGCTTGAGGGAGAGTCTTCCCATGTTTGGAGAAACAATCAACTATAACCAATAAGACAGTCTTCCCATGTGTTGGTGGAAGCTTATATCTAAAATCTATAGAAATATTTGACTAAACCTATGCCAGAATTGGGAGAGGTTGCAATAGCGCAATAGGTTGTAAGTATTATGACTTATTTCTTTGACAAATTTCACATATCTGACCAAGTCCTAAGCTTGATGCTTCATTTCCATCTAATAAAAACTGATGAAACCTTATGAAGAATCTTTTGATACCCTTCATGATATTCAACATGAAGTGTTGATATTATTGCTTGAACAAGGGCAGAAGTAGGCAAATAAACTTTGTTTTTGAAGAATATTAGCCCATCACGATATGGCCAAGGATTGCCCTCCTTGGTTGTAGTAATACGTTTCACTAGTTGCTGTAACTCCTGTGAGTTACAAACTTCTGTTTGAATTGTATAAAAGAACCCCAACTGAGGCATAGATATTGAAGTTAAGATTACCACATCCTCATTTCTGCATGATAGTGCATCAGCCACAATATTTTCTCACCCCACTCGGTATTCCACTGTGAAGTCAAATCTCATGAACTTGCTAACCCAATTTGTTGTGGTGAGGTAATAATACGTTGCTCTAGGAGGAACCTTAGCCTATAATGATCTGTTCGTATTAGAAAGTGCCATCCCCACACAGGAGATCTCAAATGGCGCATAGCTTTGGCTAAGCCAATCAATTCCTTCTTGTAGGCAGTAGATGTTAGTGCTATTGAGCTAGAGTATGACCGAAGAAAGCAATTAGTTGACCTTCTTGTTGTAGGACAGCTCCTATTCTATTCCATAATCTGAGGCATCACATTCTACTACAAAGATCTTTTCAAAATCTTGATGAGCTACAGCTGGTGTTTGGGTTATGGCCAATTTTAATGCTTCAAAGGCGGCCAGTGAATCTTGCATCCAAATAAAGTTCTTTTGCAACATAGCTGTCATTGGCCCAACAATTTCCCCTTATTTTTCACAAATTTTTTGTAGTACCTAGTAAGACCAAGGAAGCCTTGTAATGCTCGAATGGTAGTGGGTCGGGGACTTTTTGGGGGTTTGCTTCCGCTTCCCGGGATGATTTGAGTTTGAGCAAACAAGCATTTAGACTGTTTTAGGAACAAGCAGTGCTGTCTAACAAGGTGAACACCAATTGAAAATGATGCATATGTTTTGCCCAAGTACGATTATAAATGAGGATGTCATCAAAGCATACCAAGACAAAGTTGTGTAGATATTGCTTGAATACAACATTTATGAGGGCTTGAAAGGTGGAAGAAGTGACGGTGAAGCCGAACGGCATCACTAGAAATTCAGAGTGTCAATAATGAGTGCGAAAAGTTTTCTCCACATCTTTATCATGCATCCTAACTTGTTGATTCTTAGAGCATAAATCTAGCTTTGAGAAATAGTGAGCTCTGTGTATTCCTCCAATAGTTCGTTGATTGCTGGATTTGGTAATTTGTCTTTGATAGTTTGGGCATTTGGGGAGCGATAATTGATACGAAATCTCCATGAATTATCAAAGAGGACTGGAGAAGAAAAGGGAGACTTGCTAGTTTGTACGATTCCTCTTTTCAGCATCTCCTCACATTGCCTTTCAATCTCATCTTTTTGCCCATGAGGATAATGATAAGGTTGGACAACTATAACTCTTGTTCCAAGTTGCAGATTAATGCGATGATCACATTGACGAGTAGGTGGCAGCCCTTCTGTGGCACTAAACAAGTATGGGAATTCTGCTAGGACTCTTTTGAGCTACAACTCCTTATCCACTTCTACTAGTGTTGCTAACACAGAAGTTGTAGGTGGGCTGAAATCTTTACTTCCACATAGCTCTACATTCTGCCCTTGCCACCAAAACTGCATCTTTATGGCTGCAAAGTCCTAATAAATAGGACTCAGCATCCTTCGCCAGTTTCCCCTAACACTGCACCAAAACCAGAGAGAGGCAGTAAAAATAAATGAAAGTGAAATGTATGAGGACCTAGTTGTACCGAAAGCGATTGAGAAACTCCTGGGCTATGTAATCTTTCTTCATTTGTCGCTGTTTCTTGCAGTCCAGCCCTTGATTCAGTGGATATTTTCATTTTATCCACCAAAGATTCATTCACAAAGCTGTGAGTGCTTCCCGAATTAATCAAGATCAGTAGGGCCTTCTTGTGGACAAGGCTCTTCACTTGCATTGTCTGTGATTTCTGCATTCCTGTTATAGCATGAATGGATATTTCCAGCCCTTCGTTTCTTCCACCATAATTTCTGGTTCAGGTTGCATATCATCAATTCCCTCCAATCAAAAGAGTCATTTACATTGGTATCATACTGTATAAGGCTCATCACAGTTGTAACAAAGCCCTTTTGTTCTTCGTTCCTCCATTTCTGCCCTATTTAGCTGCTTCACAAAAGGTATCCGTGGCGCATTATTTGTTGTGTTTCTTCGTAGGCCACTTGGTTCTTTCCGATGTCTAATTCCTTGATGTTTGTACATCCGGCTAAGCTCATAGCGCTAGTTAAATCTTGACGATGTTGCAGTTCAACTTCTACTGCTATGGCTTCTTTCAATTCATCAGTGAAGATCTCAACCTACTGTTCTTGTGTAAGAGTGCTGGCACGAGCTGCGAGTCATTCAGAGTGCCGCCGATATTCCTCCACAGTGCTGGTTTGACGAAGTTTGTATAGTTCTCCCAATTTATCGCTTCTGACTGGTGGGCCAAATAGCATATTGCAATTGGCCTTGAAATCTTCCCAGGGCAGTTGTGGCCGATCCCTTTCCAACTTGAGAAACCATAGCTGGGCATCTCCTTCCAAGTGGAAGGATGCCAATCTTCCTCTGTTGTTCGTTGATAGCGAAAAAAAAAATGTTCACAACTGTTAAGCCATTGCATGATCAATTTCACATAGAACATATGCAGTATGTTCCTCAGATAATACTGCTCTCACCTTCATCCTCTTGTGCTGCAGGAATTTCATAAACAAGTCTTTGCAAAGTCTGCCAATTCTTGTTGTTTGTTCTCCATAGCTGCATGGTCTTGTTCTCGTTGTCCCTTATAATGATCGTGATCGTCCTGATACATTTTTAGAAAAGCCTGAAATTGTCATTGGAAGTTTTGAGAGTCCTCCGTAGCTTCTTGCTCTAATACCAAACTGTTATAAGCCCTTGACTGTGATGTAGTTATGGGACCCTGCAACTTGAAATAAGAAACTCAGGGTGTTTGTTAGTTTTTCTGCACTCAGGGTGTTTGTTAGTTTTCCTTCACTTTTGCCCGATTTTGAAAAATCCAGAAAATGAGAGCTCATTAGAGAGAACTCTTTGATCTAAAAAATGGGAATTTGATAGGAGAAAATTGCTTTCTTATTCCCTTGCATAACTAGCTTTTTATACTAGATTACAAGCACAACAGACTTACTATTTAGGGAACATTCAAATACTTATAAACTAAGTTGATGAAATAATCCTAAAATACTCTATTATTTAAATGACAACCAAATTAATATGATAATTATAAATGACAGCTAGTGAACTGACAGCTAATCTTGTTTCTTCTTTTTCCGACGCATGGAACGCTTGTAGACCTGGTCAAAGGGAATTACTTTTGGGTGACAGATACTCTGATTAGCACCTAGCTAAGTGCTAACGGCGGATTCTAAGGTAGTTCAGTCCTATCGGACCAGACACTGAATTTGAGAGAGAATTTAGCAAGGCTACGTACCTTACATAAGACTTTCTTCTTATGCTCCGAAGAGGGCCAACTAATCGAGTGGTCTTTTGCATAGTTAAGATTTTTTACAAATGTTAGGAATAAGAGGCTTTTTTCAATTATCCCTATTTTTCATTCACTTACGGAAGAGCTAACTTTAGTTCTTAGGCTCATTTAACTGCTGGACCTGCTGTTGGATCTTAACTTTATTCTGGTAGTTAACAATCGCAAAGCAAAAGCGAGCCTTTGCATATGTGAGAGGTATATATGTTGGAGGGAACGTAAGGACTTCAGTGTACACTATATTTGTTAGTAATTTTGTTCTTCACGTGTATAAATAGAAAATCTTGTGGGTGAAGTATATAGCTTCCTTGTTTCTCACGTGTTATGTTTCTAACTAAGGAGTTCAAAATTTGAACTTCTGCAGGAACTTCAGGAGGCAGTGAAATCACAGTCCAAGAGGGTAATTGTTGTCAAGAAGGGGCAACTTAAGCTTTATGCTGGCCAACCATTTGCCGAGGTTGAGATGGCATTGCGGTCTTTGATCGAGCAAAATTAGTAGCGAGGTAGATGAAGATATTGCGAAATATTATCTTGCTCAGCATCTGTTGGCTGTTGGGCTTCATATGGATAGCGAAAGAGACATCGTGAAAGATCTGATTAGGGTTTCGCATCGGCAATGGCATGTAAGACATTGTGATTAGAATTTCACATTTCAAGTCAAGTGTCAGTTGCTTGCAATTTTCTTCTGCTAATTACAATGCCTCCATTTTTCTCTCTTTCGGTTTTGGACAGAGACATTTGTAGAGGAGATGTATGTTGATACTTGATAGGCCTGTGTTTTAGCAAATTTCTTGTCATCTAATAACACTCATGACTCAACCCGCCTTCTATTATTTTTAATCAAATCAGTTCTTAACCTTCATGTCCTGATATTATCACACGCCTACACTAATACATGGAAACATGGTTTAAAAAGTATCCAGAGCAAACATGTAAATTTGGCCGTCTAAACACTATAAATTGTGTTAAAATTTTAGAAACAAGATTTTTCTTCAAATACAATTTTTGTTATCTGTTATTTTCTTTTTTATTTTTCAATTGGGTAACTATTGTAGGAAAACTCTTATTTTTCAACTTGGAAACTATCATCTGTTTGCAATTTAGTTTGCAGGAGTTCAAATGGGTAGTGGACTTATTTGGTTGTTAGCTGATTAGCTAATTTTTTAGCTAATCGACCAAAATCAGTTGTTTGACTTTATCAATAAGCTATTCTAGTTGTTTGGTTGTTAGCTGATTCAACCTAACCAGTTAAAATTTATTTTTTTGATAAATCAGAAAGGTTTATACAAATAAGAAAATGTTATATACAGATCCAGAGATTCCTACACTTGAATCTCTTGACAACCATACGACCAACCAGCTAAAAATTAGAAGCTCTTTGTGAGTAGCTTTTTGGGCAATCAGCTGATTACCTTTTCCTATAATGTCAATTTTGCCTTTAAATTTTGCCCAACCTCTTTTGCTCTATTTGAATTGTTTTTTTAAACTTTATTTAGATTGTTATATTTTATGTTTCGATGTATCATTATCATCATCATGATTATTATTATTATGATTATCGTTATTATTATTATTGTTATTGTTGTTGTTGTTGTTGTTGTTGTTGGTTTGCTGCTGCTGTTGTTGTTGTTGTTGTTCTTCTTCTTATTATTATTATATGTTCTATATTTTTATTATAGTTGTAAACTTAATTTTTGTAGAATTAAATATCTAAAATCTAAATTCCTATAAGAATATTCAACGAAATACTAAGATATATAATATTTATATAATTATAATTTTTTTAATTCATATCCTCATAAGTCATTTTACACATAAACAACTAATTTTACCAAACATCTCTAACAAATAGCTAATACAATCCGCTGGTCAAATCAGCTGATATAATCAGCTATCAACTAAAAGCTGATTGTCAAACAGGGTCAATGAGTCCAGTCACACTCCGACGCCTAATGTCTATATTAAAGCTAGTGAAATGAAGATGGCACCGTTATAGTTCTTCCTTTTTTAAGTATACATATACTAAGGACAAATGAGATGGACGAACACACATTTCCATCTCATTGTCCTTTTGATCCAATGACTCCCGCTTTTATCTCATCGTCATGCCTGTGACTTATTAATCATAGCCGTGACTTCTTATTTTTTATTTCTGCAATCGCTATTTTGGACTTCACTTATTAAGTATATATATACTAAGGACGAATGGGATGGGCAAACATGCATTTCCATCTCATTGTTCCTTTGATCCAACGACTCTCGCTTCCATCTCATCGTCACGCCTGTGACTTGTTAGTCACAGCCGCGACTTCTTATTTTTCATTTCTGTAACCGTTATTTTAGACTTCACTTACTTATTAAGTATATATATACTAAGGATGAATAGAATGGACGAACGGCTCCTGCTTCTATCTCATTGTTAAGCCTGTGACTTATTAGTCACAGCCATGACTTCTTATTTTTTATTTCTGTAATCACTATTCTAGACTTCACATATTTATTAAGTATATATATACTTAGGACGAATGGGAAGGACGAACACGCATTTCCATCCCACCATCCCTTTGATCCAACGGCTTCCGCTTCCATCTTAATAAGTCGCGCATGTGACTTATTAGTCACAGCCATGACTTCTTATTTTTCATTTCTATAACCGCTATTTTGGATTTCACTTACTTACCATCCACTAAGGGCAACCGTCTGTTTCATCCAACGGCTCCAATTCTTTACGGTATTACTGTGGTCACGATTGTGACTTCAATGCATGGTTGTGACTTAACAGGTCACAGTCGTGATTATTATTATTATTATTATTATTATTATTATTATTATTATTACTACTACTACTACTACTACTACTACTACTACTACTACTACTACTACCCAGATGAGAGGTGTCACAGGTGTGAGACTCATATTTTTATTTAAAATTTTTATTAAATATAGTTAAAAATTAATTATTGAATTAATTAAAATAAAATAAAATAATTAATTAATTAAAAATTAATTGATTAATTAATTAAAATATATTTAACACATATAAAATAAAATCAATTAATTGACTTAAATAGCGTGACTACTTTTTTTTTTGTCCTCTTCCTACGTGTTTTCTTCTATTCTCTGTCAATAAATAAAGTTATTTATTGATATATGCTTTTCTATCATCTCTTGATCCCTATGGAATGTCCTGAGTAACTATTACATCTTCCTCTTCAAAGCTTTTCCTTTCTCTTCTCAACGAAAACTCCTCTTACCCTCAGATCGGAACTATTTTTGAAATAATGGATGATAATTTGAGTTGGATTGCATGATAATCGTTTCTCAGAATGAAATCTTTCTGATTTTGTCGCCATTGACCTCTGTTTCTTACTAACTTCCATATTTAATCGTATATATTTTCTTAACCTTTGTGATTTTACCGTTGGGACCTCTGTTTTTCCTAACTTCAAGGTTTAATCGTATATGTTTTGGTTCTTTGTGTTTTGTTTGTTGTTGGTAGTATTAATTTTTAGCTTTTGTGGTTGGTGGTTTTGGGTCATTAATGTGGCAATGCAATTTACTTTTGAATGGTGTTAAGAGTTCTAACTGCTATAACTTCTTTTGTTCAGTGTGTAGGTAGATATACAAGTAGTAGTAGTCCGTGTTCAAGACAGAGGTTATGCTCACTTTGAAATGAAAAATGTTAGTAATGGCTAGGCTTTTGGTTGAAAGAAGCTCATCACACACTCTTACTGGTAAAGAAAAAAAATGGTAAGAATCATTTGTTATTTGGTAAGTCAATACAGTTTTGGATGTTTCAATATCATAGTTGTATGAGACTTATTATTTGGCAGGCGATGTTAGTAGGCAAACATTGGCTTTTCAATGCATCTACAAAGAGTTACGTGAGGCAAATAGTGCTAATTTGCTTGATGAAGAAGGTAATTGTTTCCTGTTCATATGTCCAGTTGAAATGTATAGGGCCTTAGTTATGTCATGTCCGTGCGGTTACGATTTTCAGATCGTATGTTAAGGACAATTATGCTGCAAAGGTTGCAACAGTTTTTCATCTTATTTACAACATTCATTGATGTCTTTTTATTTAATTAGTCTCAAGTTCTTCTACTGCTTATGATTCTTAGTAGATATGCATGTTTTTGGTTTGATGCCTATGACTAACCCATGACCTATGACCCATTACATCTGGTAAGATTTGACATTGCTATGAATTTTTATGATGCCTTATTTTTTTATGCATCTTCTAGTATTATATATGTATGAGGCATGGAATTTATTTGTGCATTTGCGGGCATACAATTGTGTTGGTAGCAAGTGCATATATGTGTTAGAATATTTGTTGATATTTGTATCTACTAATATATTACAATGTCTGACACTTGAAAATCTTAACAGAAAATATACATCCGCTTGAGTATTACACCTAAAGTAAAAAGCTGATGAAGGCCAGTCAACATGTAGCTCATATAGGTTTTAAGGGTTTATTTGTTTCCGTTTGTCTTTTCCATTTGTTTGAGCAATTTAACTATGCTATATTTGATCTCATTTGTTTTTGTATTTTTTTTAATGTTTAATCTTGTGCGCTCAAGATAATCGAAACTATTGTGATGATTCAAGTTACAAATCAACGCCACCAATTTTTCTTCTTTTTTTTTCATTTTTTTCACACTTCTTTGTATTATAAACTTAATGTAAAGTATTTTTTGTTTATTAATCAAACAAAAAATTGTACATATATATATATATATATATATATATATAAAGGAAGAAAGAAATGCTCGAGTGTTTAACAACGAGAGCAAATTTGTTGATCAAGTGAAAGACAAAGTTAAATATTAGGTATAGGAATAATTGTTGACGAATCCTAAGCCAAAGGCATGCAATGCTCATCTAACTACATTGTGGATAATCCACTGAGTGAATTAGAGAATTGAGCTAAATAGTCCTATTAGTACAAGCATGCAATCTAGTCCCTACTCTATAAATTATTGCTTTATGAAGTATAGTCGATATAAAGCAAGTATAGAGCAAGCATGGTTATAAAAACATCTTTCAATAACATTTCTTAATGAAGAATGTCTGTAGGTAAACAATTTTCAGGTCTTCCTCTTCCTTTATAATCTCGTAAATAATATCTCTCAGTTCAATATGGTGAAAGAAATTTAGGTATATTAGTATAGCATGAATCAACTAAATATAACTTACCTAACATATACACAACATAATATTAAAAAAAAGATGTTAAATTAATCATAATTACTATGTTTACTTAAAATAATATAATACCTTTTGGAGGCATAAGAAATTGATTTATTGGATTTGTCACTATTTCTAAAAGTACTCGAAAGTCATTTGTAGTACCTTCTCATCCAACCATTACAAATGTAAAACACATGTCAAATGAGCAACAACACATAATGTTTTAGGTTAGATCAATTATTTTAACCCTGTATGGTATTTGTTAATCTGTCGCAATACGTGTATCAGTATGTGTACTATCTACTACTCTTATACAATCCTAAAAAATAAAACTATACTATTAAAATAATTACTAATCATAAGGACAATTAAAATATTAATTAAATATACGAATGTACTGAAAATATGGAAAGAATTTTGAATTATGTTGAATCTCAAGAGGTGTATTGGTAAAGGATGGTGGAGTAATGACTCTTTTTACAAGATGATAATTGCATATTAAATTTTGCAAAAGTAATTCAAAATTGTCTAGGTCGAATGTTGAAAGCATTCTGCATTGACTCTAGTTGTATCACTATTCCCTATAGTCATCACTTGTTCCTCCACAGTTAAATGACTTGTTGCCTCTAAGTCTCATAAATTCTTCTACTCATCACATAAGCTCAAGAAGATTATCTTGCTTATTCTTAATCTTTCATAAATCCTTGTAAGATTCACATTCAAAAGTTTTAATATCTAATCATGACTTGATAGAGCAGAAGTTCTACATGATTGTTTTGATGAAAATATTTGTTCTCTCCCTTAGCTAGAGAAATAATGATTACCTTCCTTAGTTCATGATCAAAATTTGATTCGAAATTTGATAAGGAATCCATGTAATAATTAATAAAAAAATAAGTCAAAAGGTTTAATAAAATATACACAAAATATTCATACAAAATATAGACGTAGAATATTTATACAAAACATAGAATTAACATTAAGTCAAGCATTCATACAAAACAAGAACTTAAAATGTTCAAACTATGAAATAGTGCTTAATATAGAATTGTCAAATTAATAAGATTTTGATATTCAATAACCTGAAAATATAACTAGAGCAACGTAATCCAATCTGGCTTCCTTGCATCTACCATCTTCATAAAAATATCCCTATAAAGTAGATAATCATGTAAAGCTTCACAACTTTTCCATATTGTGCACACTTAACGCCTAATTCATCTAAGGAATTCAGACATTCCATCATTATGTTAGACTTTTGTTTAATTGATGAAGCTTCAGATCTATTCTTTACAATGGATGATGTTTTACTCAAATTTTTAAGTAAATCATTTTTCCTTTTTGATTGTTCACCAATTATAACTAAGATGTCTTCTGCAATGTTATAATGTGTCTTCTTTGTCTTTTTATTTTTATGAGATTTCTTTCTCTTAGATGAAAAACTTACAACTTGATCTCCTTTTTCATTATACTAGCAATCTTCATCAATTTCAATTGTATATTCCTCTTTTGTAGAGATTTAGTTTATGGATGTGTATGCAAACTAGTTGCAGTGGTATCTCCAAAAATAGAACATAAGTTTGAAAACTCCTTACTTCTTTTTTTCTCTTAAATTTGTGAGCCATGTTAAGCATCTATAACGATGAAAAGGAAACATGAGAACAAATATTATATAATATGATATATTAATGAAACAAAGATATATTTTTGCCTTAGATAGATTTTCCCAACACTCATTTGTAGCATTAACTTCACTGATAAAGGAGTTGTAACCAATTCCTGTTTCATTAAAGTAAGTTCTTGAAATTCTTCAATCTAGTCCTTAATCCATTATACTTATTCTTTAATTGAACAATAGTATACTCCCTATTGGATTTTGATTTAAGACCTGCCTTAATATTCTTCCAACTAGACTTGGAAAAAGGTATTAATTGTTAGATTTCCTTTTCACTTTCTCAATCATCAATGAGATTAAATATAATCTCTATGGCATCATTCCATACCCAATTTTTTTCATTTATTTCCACACAATCGTTGATTGTTCAAACCTTCCATCATTAAATATAATTATATATAAGTGACATCAGTCACAAAAGTTTCTACAAAGTATTAAATGTTAAACATGTTCAAAAGTCAATCAATCTCTATAATAATATCCACAATCATGCTTAAAACTTAACTAGGTCTTCACGCTTCTACTATGCACTATGATTCCTGAAAATTACACAAAGTTGGAAACACATACCAACTAGGTAAAATTTATATTAAAACAAATACAAAACTACATACTTTATGTACTATATGCCACAAATATCTACAATTGTGCCTAAAAGGTGTAATAAATTATTATGGAATACCTATCAAAGAAGTCATGAAAATGCAATAGTTCATAATGATCAAACCAAATGCAACTTTATGGTGCCAACTAAAATGTCAGCCGTGTACATGCCTGAGGTCGGTATTGGCTTATTTGTCTTGCCAACGAACTCAAACTTTCCTAAATCTAGCTCCAACTATTTTGCTTTGAGCAAAAGAATGGTACTTGCCTCATTCTATAGATGTAAGAGATTAAGGTTTCACTCTTTTTATACCAAAGCCACAACGTTTGCAGATTTTGGAAGTTTCCGTCTGACTGGGAAGGATATGTTGAAGTTGCTGCTCCTCACCATTCAAGTTTTAATCTTTTTCTAAAAGAACCCATTACAGAAATATCTAATAATCGAATTGTAAGCAAACAAAAAATTATAAATCAACCTTTGATACCCTTCACCACAGGCCACGTAGCATTTCTAATGTTACTTTTTTTTTTCCCATTTCATGTTTTTCCTTAAAAGTAAGAATCGAGTTTGCGTGTACACCAAAATCATGGTACTACACTTATAAAGAAGGGAATGCACACCTCAAATAATAAGGAAGATTTTGAAGCCCAATCCAATATAACAGGAAGCATCAAACCTTATTGTAATGATAACCTAAAGGAAAAAAATTAGAAACAGTTGTTTTGGCTCAAGGGAAGAAGACGAAGAGAGCCGCAATGACAGAGATAAAAGTGGGTGTTGTCTAGTAATGTCCTTTGTTGTATCTTTTTACGTGGATGTATATAAATGGTTAAGTTTAACGTGTTTTTCAAGGTAAGGATGTTGCACTTATGATATCGTCACTTGTTAAGCTTGTAAAACAAGGTTTATAAAAGAAACATGCCTATAATTAGGGGTGTTTATGGTAGGGTAACTTGACCCGTTCATAAATAACCTAAACTTGAACCTAAATGTCAGGTTCGGCAATTTCACGAACCTGAACCTAAACCTGAACCTAAAGAACCTATAGGATCGGTTAACCTATTTTCAGGTTCGGTTCTCAGGGTAACCAGAACCTATTCATATTACTATATATATGATAAAAAATTATAAAAAATAGGTGAAAACAAATACAAATTATTCATAAAAGTATGTATATAAAATCCATCAAAGATTAATCGAATATGTTAAACCCAAGCAAAGTAAAAATAAGCCAAACAATATCTTATAAAAGATCCATACTAGAAAAAAAAGAGATAAATTATTAAACAATTATTCTTTGAATAGGATGGTAGGATGATCCACTGTTATACACGAGTCACATTTGTAGAAAATAAAGAATAAAAGCATTAGACTTGTTATTTTTTAATTGAAAAAAGAATTTTTATTTTATTTGTATATTAAAACAAGGTAAAGTAAATTAAATTACCTAATTCAATTTGCTCAAGTTCTTCAAATCTCTCTTCCATGTAAAGAAAAGCTTGTGATTTGTTCAACCAATCTTGTCCACAAACAAGAGCCTCCACCATCTTTGGAGTAAGAGAGTTACGAAATGAATCAAGCACTTGACCTCCTGTACTAAAAGTCGACTTAGATGCAACAGTGAGGGAACGAACGGCTCTACTAGACCTCATTGATTAAAAAACAAAACTATTCTTCTAACGTCTTTAAATCTTATTTTATCATGTTAAAATAATAATAAACTAATAAACACAAAAAGTATCCTTTTTCTTATTGCAATTTAGTGTAGAAAGTGCAATTAATATCGTAGTTAAAACATCAAATATTATATTAAAAAAGTGCAGCCGTATAAAAATATACAATCCCATAGTCTATTACTAAATAAACTCATTTTTCATCCATTTCTAATAAATAAAACTATGTTTCTATTTGTACAAGACAATATTATTATATGCTTATTATTTATTAGCAACTATATTATATGTTTTTAAGAATCAGTATTACTTGCTTGTTTAATGTTTATAATATCTTATAAATATCTAAGCTAATATATGTACCTTAAAAAACTAAAATTGCAGGATTTCTTAATAAATGTGTTTTACACATTAATTTCTTTAATTAATCTCTTAATGATTATATTATTTTAGTCAATGAATTTTTTTCTATTAATAATTTAATACTTCGATTAATAACTTTGACACATATTAATTGTAACTGTAACACCCAAATACCCCCTGGGAGGATACATGGATGCCACCCAAGACAGAACAAACAATCACACTGATATTTATTTTATTTAGTAACTCAAACCCACACATATATTATTACATATCGTAATCGCAAAACAAAATTC
>JAOSBP010000205.1:17344979-17364986 GCA_027563825.1 Erythroxylum mucronatum | reverse complement strand
CCAGTGGTGAGTTTAGATTGATACCTCAGAGAGTGTTTAGTTAGCTTTTGAAAAGAAATTATTGGTGTTTAGATTATGGGAGTTTTGGATTTCAAAAATAAGAAAATAAAATAAAGCTAAAATAACTAACAAAAGCAATTTAAAGAAAACATGTTAAAAAATGATAAAAGTGGGGAATTCGATAGGGACCCGGTTCTTTGGTTCAATCTCATCCTACACCCTAATTAAACATATTTCAATGATTTTTCGTTCTCAAACCTCTCCCAGAAACTATTAATCATGGGTTAATAATTAACCCGAGTTTTCCCTTAGGTAATGTTTAATCAAGATACGATCGTTAATTAAACCTAACCACTGAATTAGGATACAATCTCTAAATTCAATTGGGTAGTAGCATTATGAATTAAGAAAACTGATTAATCAAGGCAACAACTACATACGATGTGTCATTTAACCTAGGTTATGTTATCCCTAATGATTATGAATCATTAGTTGTTACACATTAATTTCAAACATAGCAATTACAGATTATATCGAAATTCTAGCAATGAGTTTGTAAATAAGCGATCCCATGAACACATCAAAATTACCTTTTCACAATACCCAAATCCATACACATAAGATAACACAATCAATTTCTAAAGAGAGAAAGAAACAAAAAAATAGTAAAAAAATGTTTAACTGGGACGTTGGCATCGATGTTGCCTCTGAAATGGTGTCAAATTGTCTAGCCCTGTATGGATCTCTCTCAGTTGAGAGCCCCTCATCTTCATTAAAATCAAGAGGCCCCAACTTCAGCCTAGCTGAAGACCACCTTCTGTCTACTAAAAACCTTAGAACCAGTCAACTCTTGCTCAACTAACACTCCTCTTCTCCTCTTTTATTTTCTAGACCACACATATAAAACCCTCACACATTTTTGCCTTTTTTTTAATCTTTTGTCCCAAACGTTTGCGTTTCATACCCAACATCTGCGTTTACATAGACGTTGTTTGCATTAAACACAAACATTATTTGTGTTAAACATAAACGTGCACTACCGTTTCCTTCATTTGGTGTTGTGTTTTGGCTAGTTCTATTGTGACTCTCCCAACGTCTACCTACGTTATCGTTTCATGCTCGTTACTTTATAGACTGCTGCCATTTTTGTTTCTCTTCTAGCTGCTGCAGTCGTCCATCACCCTTTGCTTTATACATAGATCTTCAGTCTATGCATGAATTATAATGCCATTAAATTCATATACACTTTGCATGTTCTATGCACAACAGCCATGAGCTATATTGCTTCATCACCTTGATTTTCTTGTCTTTAATTGCTCCAATATTTCTCATTCTTGCTCCATGAAGACAAAGAATTGTGATTCTCTGAAAAATGGCCCAAATATCGTGCTTTCAACTCAATTTAACTTCTTTGCTTCTAAATTGTGCCTAAAATTACATATGAGTCAAAATGAGTATCTTAAGCAATTTCATGTCATTAATTGCTAAGTGTTATGGGATAATTATACAATCAATTAAGTACATGTCAAAAACATTAACAAGAACATAAATCTAAGTCATAAACACATGATTATCATCTAAAATAACACTAAAAACACACTTTAACACTTAGCAAACATACTAAGTTTTACACCTATCACCTAGTCCCTAAAATGTTGCTGAAAACTTGATATATTATTTTCCCACAAACACATGATTAAGTTGTAGCTAACACCAGTGAGTACAGGTCGATTCCACAGGAACCGTGAGCTTATTACCAACTATTCACAAACTTAATTAGTTAGACCAATGATTATAATTGATTGAAGTAAAATAAATGAATAATAAATTTAAACATTAATATAAATTAATGATCAATTATAAATCAATTTATCAATAAGATAAATTTAGGTAAGATGTCTTCTAGGACTTTACTATATTTGAATTCAACTTGATTTAATGAATAATTCTAATTTCTTACACTAGTAAGAATTTCTAAATTACAACTATATTCTCTGTTAAGACATGTAAATCCTACCCATAGATTAAATCAATTGAAATTTCTTTATAATCGAGACAATCTAGGAATAGATTAATTTCCTTTATGAACTCTCTTAATAGGTTTTACCTTAACTTAGGAAGATTGTAGTTCTCTCTCGAGTAACTTACATTTAAACCTCTTTATCCTACATCTCATCTCTCAAAAATTGATATGCATGAATCAAATAATTAAATCCTTTTCTTTTTCTCCTTTAATTTAATTAATTATAAAAATGTGGATAATCTCAATAAAACTAAAATTTTTATTAATGTAATATATCAAATCCTAGGGTCATAAGAATATCCCAATTAGCTCATAACTAAACAAGAAATAACAATAAAAACAATAAAGAAAATAAGAATAAGAAATTATTTTCATTAGTTTTGAATCTTGAATTTTTGATGTAACTTGTTGAATCCACATTTTTCTTACAAGATTGACTTATTCTTGATCAATGTCTGAAGTAGAATGGCTTCCAAATGAATTTCCATTGCTTTTTAATTATTTCCTAGCTAAAAAGCTCTATTTTCTTTTATTCCTATGTTTAAATCTAAAAGCCCTGATTATTAATGAATCGTATTGCCCTAATATGAGTCTATATTATAAGTCGTATTGTCTCTAACATATTTTATAACTTTCGCTAGAAATTTACACCAAAAAATATGAGACCTAAAGAGGGACGTGTAAAGTTCAAATAACATGATTAGGTACCAAAACGAATGCATATACACTGGCAAAGGAGAAGTAGAGGTTGTCAGTTGTCACCCTAGAATATGGCCCTTATATGGTAGCATGTAGGTGTCGTGTTATAGGGTCATTGCTCTAAATTGGCCCAATTCTTCTCCATATTCATTTTTTTTTACTTGAAGAGGAAGAAATAATAGATGAAACAAAATATTTCTTATTTTGAGTATCAAACCCTCTAAAATATTTTAATACACAAGCAATATGTTATAAAAATAATGCTAAAAATAATATGTGCATAGCATACATCAAAAAGATGTGAGAGATTTATAAATTTTTGTTTTAGTTTTTATAAGTTCCTGAGAGACACAATTTGAGCTATGATCATAGCCCAGAATGTATCTTAATGATGTGACAAATTATAGATAAACATGAGAAATCCTAATTTAGGAGGCTTTTTCATATTCTTTTATTCTATAATTAGTTAGGAGGGAACCCTATTATTTAGTCTTGGATGAATTGATTTATTTTAATTTATAAATTAGGATTTATATTTGTGAGATATGTTTGAACGATCATAATGCATGATTTAATTATTTCAGTGACTAAATCTTATTTAAATTTAGTTATGGATGATTCAAGAGAGCTTATTTATGAGTGGAATATGGCTTAGATAAAAAAGGATTGAAAAAGACGCTCAAGGGAGGCTTACGTGACCTTTTTAGTCATAGGATAGAACTTTTTATAGGATTTCATAAATCTTAACACATTCAAAAGGATGTCATATTGGTAAAGTATAGGTTAACCAACTAGAAAGTACATAGGTGTAGCCTAAGAAAGTGCAATTTTAGCAATAGGAAAATTTTCTATTCCATACGATAAATCTATTTTAAGTTAATTGAATCTTAACATATAAGATGTTAATAGGGAGAATTATTGAGACATTTGTTGCTACTTTCTTCACTTGATTATGTGCTTTATTTTATCTTTAATAGTTGTTTACTCTTTTTTTTAAGAAAATGAATTGTATTAAGCATTTAAGGCATACAATTTATACAAAAGTACATCAGAATTGTTACAACAAGCTAAGCATGCTCTTGGATTAGAGTTGTTAAGGAAAATACAAAGCTAAATTACAAAATGAAAATTAGCACCTCTCATTGGTGGTTCAAATTATAACTTCCATATATTATTAATGTAGTTCATATCTCTAAAATTGTCTTTGAAAAGGCTAATAGGTAGTCTGATTTTCTACAAGAGTTCATTGTGGAAAGTCTCCTTGTTCTTCTCTATGTCTTGAAAAATTATCTTGATCCTTTCGTCCCAAATAGTTGCTACAATAAATGACAATACAACACAAAAGCACCACTTTATAGTGTTGTTTTTATGCCTGGAAATAACACACCACGCACTTAGTAATTCCATTCCAACTAGTTGGAGCATTGGAAAGATGACATAAGTTAAGTAGGGTATTCCAACATCCATGGTGAATTCACACTGGAAGAAGAGATAATGTATATTTTCTTTAGCTTTCATATACACCAGTTGGGGATTTCTTTAGCTAGAATTATTACTAATTGTACAAATTGTTTTATCTCTTAACATAACATTTGTCCATTCCTATGCTTCATTATGAGTAGGTTATAAAACATAAGTCCCGAATATTGAATTGGACGATAAGGTTACAAAACTGTAGTGCTACTGCTAATTACTAATTTAGCAAAGCCACAATCCTGCAACACATTTTCAGTCTAAAGAGTAATATTCCTACTAAATAAATTACTTGAAATTTTCTTTTTAGTGAGATAACGAAATTTTTACTGATTAATTCTTTTTTTATTAAATAATTTGAAGAAGATAAATCATAAATTAAAATTAAAATATACTTAATTTGAATTCTTTTAGAAATATTTTCTTCTTAAATTATCAACTACAATTTATTCACATATAATTAAATTTTAACTTTACTTATAATTATAATTTAATTTGAATAAAATCAAATATCTTATACTTGCATTTCTAAAATTTCTCAAACTTCAAACTCAACTTAAACTTTCTCTTTTAAACTGATTTTTATATTTATCGCATTAGATTCATAATATGTTTATAATGAATATAAATTATAATTCTAAATTAAAATTAGATAAATTAATCTTTTATTTATTTTTAATTCGTCAATTAAATAATTTATAATCATAGATCATCATTGAGGTTTAATAATATATCATGACCACCAAAATATTAAAAATAACAAAGTGGGTTGACTTAACCTACTCATACATAATTATAATGTATAATTCAATCCTTTTGTCATTAAATATTCTTATTAGGCATAGAGAATGAAATCAGTGTTTACTCTATATAAATTCAATCATGTTCGTCATTACTAATTAATAATTGATTTATAATTAATATTTGAAAGCGTCTTTTCAAACCTCAATTTTTTATGACTAAAGAATCCATTAAATCACTACTAATTAGGAACAGTGAAACATTCAATCTACTTACTTTAGAGTGACAAATCTTTTATTGACTTACTTAATTATTATTTTACAGGTCATACTAAATCCAAGTATTACCTACCAATTCATTCTCACATAAGATATTTTGGTAATCTAAAGTCCAAAAGTTAATTGTACAATTATCATAATAAGGAAATCTACAAAGCACATAAGTAATATTAGATTTGATATCCTAACTAGTTCAGTGAAATTGTTTTTTTAATAAGCATTCATTCATTTATTCAAGTATTTTCATACTTTAATTTAAGATTAATTACTTGCATCATAAAAAAAAAGCATAATATATGCTAGTTTTATCATTCTATTAAATTATAACTAAGAATATTTTTTAAAAATAAGGCTTTGTCGTTTGAAGATCTATCAAAGCACTGAATTCATGTAGCCGATCTCTCCATTATATTAGTGGGACAATATCAAAAGTGAACCATGGACCAGTAGTAAATTTATAGATAGGAGTTCCCTGTGGTCTGACTGGTTCAGTCATTGACTCAACATCGGCAGCCTCATATTCAACTTTTGTGTGTGGTTGAGAAGAGTATAGAATACTTATCATCATTTGAGATATCTAAGTGAGATTTGCGAACTGTTACGAGCTTTCATAGTTTTTTTGTAAAAGAATCAGAGTTTTGGTTGTCAATGTGACTATTAGAGCTATTTGGTATTGTATGACCTTCTGAACTATCTGGAACTGGTTGAAGGGTAGATATGAATTATTGGTTGAGTATGTGTTCTTTTTTTGTGTCCAAGGAAAGTTTTTCTTTTAGTGGAAAAGTTAGTGATGTATCAATTTGTAAAAGTTTAGAAGTTGACGGGATGTATTTTGTTTTTTTTTTTTTTTGAAAAATTAAAATGAATTAATAAAGGAAAAGGATTCAGTACAACAATTATTCTTTTACAAGGATAACAAAGGCAAGCCAAACGACATCGTATCTAGAAGCATATGATCTACGTGTAGCGAACAACCTCAAGTGAAACTTCTTTCGAAATTTCCCAAAACAAATTCTTAGAGTTACCCTAAAACTTTCCCCACTAAAGAACCCCAGAAATTTCGGAATTAAAGCTTGACGGTTTCATCAACTCTTTCTCTAGACGATTAAGGAGGTAAGTGATTTCTGGTTTGAGCTTCGTTTCTTCCTCTTCTCGTTCAACCTTAATCAAACTTCTTTAATTAGGGTTATTCAATGGGTTTTCCATCGGATTTGAGATTTGGTTAATCTTCTTTTGTTGACAAGTTTGACTTGGAAGATTCTGATACCGATTGTTACTTTCAAAACAACGTCTTTTTGGAAGTTTTTCTTACAAAAATGGTAGGCCGGCCACGAGGTCAAGCCTGGCCATAGGTTGACCCATTTCAGCCTGTCGGGCCACGGGCCACCATAGCCCGAGCCCTGACCCGGAGACTATTGACATCTCTAGTTTTGATAGTTTTGTACATGCTTGTCAGAACGTTGGTTAGAACATTTTGAAGACTTGCATTAGGATATGATAAAGTATTATAAGTAAGTCTTACGGTTGGAATATAAACACAACCTTTATTTATTAAAATAATAATGTTATAGACAATAAGAATATAAATTAATAAATTATATTTTATTTAGTGATATTAATTCCAAAAAAGAGTTAAACTTGGGGTATTTGTTTCTATTTTTACTTTTGATTTTCTATTTTGGTTTCAAATTCAATAAAGAAACTGAGGTATTTTTGTTTCTTGTTTCTTTTTTTTCATAATATGATTTACTATCATTTAATATATTATTTAATTATTTAAATTTTAATAAAAATAATAAATAATTTAATTCAACATTATATATTTAATGAATTAAAATAAATTATCAATAAAATTATCAATAATTTAATTTAATTTAATTTTATAATTAAATTAATATGTAATTGAAATTTAATAAATATAATTAAATTTAAAATATGTAAATATTCAAATAAAATTTAATTTAATAATTAAAATATTTCGAATAAATATTAATTTATAAATAAAATTTTAATTTTTAAATTATTTATTTTATCAAAAGGACAATTTTATTAATAATTTGTTAATAAATATTATATAAGAGATTAAATAAATTTATTTAATTAAAAATATTCTATCTTTAAGCTTTAATTAATATGTAATTATTATTAGTGATAAAATAAAACTACGTTAACATTAACAACTAAATAAATTTTTTTATTTAAAAGAAAATAAAAAGCTAAAAATTAAAACTGAAAAAAAAATTAGTAGTATCAACTGACCCTAAAATTTTGAAATTAAGTTTAAAAGTACCTGCATTATTTACACACCACACACATTCATGCTACTTTTCGTCCAGACGCTCACTCTCGTCTTCATTCGGATACCTCCACATAATTTTCATATTCCTTCTCTTTTTTTTTTGGGTACTTTTGATTATTTTTTCAACGTTTTCGTCAAGGTTTGGCATTGAGGTGAAATCAAATTGTTATTTTTCCTCGATTCCGGAAACTTTGAAATCACGCTACTTTCCTTTCTCGAAGTACCGGAGCTTTCTTTTTCTCTTTTCAGATCCAGCCCGCAATGGGTTTATTCTCGTCAATAAGGCACTTATGCTTAGCGACTCTCTAGTCTTCTCAGCTTCCCTAACCATCGCCAGCAACAATCCCTTTCGAGGACTGCAAGGAGGTCGTATCAATAATCTGAGTTGTTTGAAGTGTCGTAAATGAGCCCACTAGTTTAAATCGAGTAGGAAGTAGGAACAAACAAAATAGATTTCCGAATTGCACTTGAAATAAATTAAAACTTTTTATAGCGGAAGAGGCTACTTCTCTCAGTTAAATTATATCACCCACAAGTATGGGTTATACCATGATTTAGCTGTATACGGTTACTTATATAAGATGATTCGGTAGTGAACCATCGCTCCTGCGCTCCTGCTCCCTCTTCCTATTTAAGATGCAAGAGGGCTACTATTGACGATAAAACAACTCACAATAATTTTATAACGATGGTAATTGTTGGCAAGATATTATTATTCTCGCAGGTAAATGAATTAACTTCAGACAAATTTCTGCTGATAAACCATGAAGATAAACACCCTCAAATCACATATAAAACCACCGTTTAAGTTATAAAATACATTCCAACAAATTTTATATTATTTGTCAAACAACACATTGATAACCCTTTAAATGGTAACAAAAATAAGGGATATGGGCCTCAGTACCAAAGATAAGCAAAGATGCAACTTAAAGCTAGAGCTACCGCCGGCCAGTAATCCTCATTACTTAACACTTGACCTCCTTCAAAGCATAAGCGAAGTACAAAAATGTTGGGTCAGCAGCACCTTCCTTGTAGTAAGCAAACACCAAAGTGCTATCATCCTTCATGCTCTCCCCCACAAAGCTGCATTTAGAGATCAAGTTGGCACCCGTCCAAGTAATTACCACCAAAACAGCAACCACAGCTCTACAACAGGGACAATGATTACTTACAATTGGAGATCACTCAGCTTTGAAAGCAGATATTTTGTTGCTCCCTCAATATGCTTCTTAAATAACTCTTGCTTCTCCCCGTCAAGCTTCGGTTGCAACAACTTGATGAATCTCTTCATATACGTCACAAATTGCTTCTTATCGAAAGAAGGTTGCTCCTGAAAGCATCATAATCAATATCATATTCCTTGAGATAGAGTTAACAATTGCGCTCAACATCCTTCAAATATTACAATTTACCTGGAGCCTAAATGTGTCCACAATATCAACCACCTTTACAGCTTGGTCATCGACACCCTCATCTTCCTCACCGCCTTCAGCAGATGGATTTGCACCAATGTTAACATCGACGGCTCCTTGAACAACCCACTACAGACCAACAACCCAGGGGCATTTTTTGCATTAGTAACGGTTAAAATTTATTTTGGAACAATTTGCATCACCAAACACAGATTAGCAATACCTTTCCCTCAACTTCCCAGAGCATTCCATTTTCAATTTCCTTGTATGTGAATGAATCCGAAAGAAGCTCATCTCCTGAAATTCATCAACAATAATTAACAACTATACAGCCGTGACTGCTTCTCAATAACCATTTGCAATCAGTTGACTACAGCAATACAGTCCAAATTCACAACCGCTTCTAAATAAGCTATTGCTTTTATGCCTTTGGAGGGCCTTCTCTATAAAAATTAAGTAGGAGTAAATTTTACCACCCGCCTCAACCCTTTCTTTCTCTGTCATGGTTCATTAAATAAAGGCAAACGAATTGGGGGTTTACTCAAAAAAAACAAAAGCTGATAATTCTTCATCAACAATTCAAAAATCCTCGAAGCAATAAACATGATGACACATATTAATTATGAGGATTACAAAAACAAGAACCATCAAATCCAGCAGCACCAATTAAGGTCAGGAGCATTTATTGAGCGCCAGGATAAATCCTTTAACTAGTATAAGTATTGAAATATTAATTAACAAGCAGTAACAAAACAAAACGTCCGCTATATCAAGAATCACATAACACTAGCAAGCAAAACCATTAAGCTGAACTATACACGACACGAGAGTGACCACACTAATACAGCCCATGACACACATTATACAAGAAGTTCCAAGACAGAGCCACTATAAACAAGTAACTACACATGGCCCATAACTCTTTTTCTACGAAAACCGATTGATCACCTCAATAACCAAATCAAATAGAATTATGTCGGAAAAAAAAAACCCAATTTCCAAAAAAAAATTAAAAAACTCAAAAGGTCAAACTTGACAAGCAAACAGATCGAAACAACATCCAAAGAAATAAAAAAAGATGTCAAAAAGAAACTAGAAACAACAAAATCAAACATCAATGAAAGTGCAAGAAAAGTTACCGCTGACGAGATCCTGATAAACCAACATGGTTACAGAGCTTGTCTCTCTCTTGGATCGATCTGAACAGCTAAAAGAGAGAAGCCAAGGCGCGCAAGAGAGCGAGAGAGGTCTTGCACAGCGGTAAGCAGTACGTATACATAGGCTAGGGTTCTCGCTTCTAAATAGGAAAATATGGCGCAAGAATCGAAATTACGAAAGCGCCCTTTTGTGTCTCTAAATGACCCAACTGTCCTCCTCTTGTACTAAACCTGCAAAGTTTGAAAGAGGTTAATTGAACCGCTTGAGAAGAATTGTCTTAAGTCTTAACTTAACAATAGTAATTAAAGGCATGTACATAAATAATTTTTTTTAATAATTCATTTGCTTTCGATAATATTTTTATATTGCAGTTTTTAATTTTAACTTTCTGCTTTTAGTTTCCATGTAAAAAAATAAAAAACTTATTTGATTATTATTATAAATGTAATTATATTTTATTATTGATAATAATTATAAATTTGATAAAAGTTAAAGATAAATTATTTTATGAGTAAATAATTAAATATTTTATTGAAATAAATAATTTTATTTATAGAGTATTTTATTTTTATTTATTAAGTCAGATTTTATTTAAAAATATATTTTTGAATATATTTTAAATATTAAATTATATTTATTAATAATTATTAAATTAAAGTTATTTTATTTTTAAATTAATTATAAAAATTAAATTAATAATAACAACAACAACAACACCCAGTAAAAATTCTGCCGACAAGAGGTCTAAGAAAATCTAGTTATATGCAACCTTACCCTTAACTAGTAGAATAATTAATATTAAATATATATTTATTTAATATTAAATCAGATTATAAAAATTAAACATAAATAAAAATCATTTTTTATGGTTTTCGTAAATCATGAGAACTAGAAGAAACCAAAATGAAGAACAGAAATTAAAAAAAACTCAAACAAATAATTTTTCTTATTAAATTTTAAAAAATAAAAACTAAAAATATAAATAAAGGACAAAGCATAGAAATATGAGATTGAAGATGTTAACTAAACTTATTTGTGTGTCATGTTACATTAGATTTCATGTTGCTCCTCTCTTCTGCTTATTATAGCGACGTTGTTATGTCAGAAATCCTGCAACATCCTACCATCACAGTGGAATTCTCTAACATTGAAAACACTTAAACACTTGAATGATCAAAATCGAGAGTATGTAATTTCTAAATACACTTGCAGCTAATAATAAGTTGAAAGATTGTTGTTGATACCAAATCTAAAATCTATTATTCGTTATCATCATCATCACACTCAGTTGAATTGTACTAATGCGAGGTCTGGAGAAGTTTGATAGTACGCAGCTTTATTCCTACAGAATAGAGTGACTGTTTCTAGTAGACCCACATATAAATGTGACATCAAGAATTTAAAAAAGATAAAATAGAAAGTAAAAAATTATTCTAAGGCAAGTTTAGAAGACGAAAGTATTTAAGAAAATAGCAGGACATATATACTTGAGATGCTGTTGAGGTCTGCTTATACTTGATATGCTGCCAAGTTCTGCTCCCCTTGTCTCGTGTTGTGCTTGGCATCCTTGGGCAAGAGCCATGTGAATCTGCTTTGTAGCATTCCAATGTTATCGGATGTCCCTGAAAGGACAACCAATAGTTGTTGCATCCTAATAAATACAGGCTAGTCTACTACTGTGAGTTAACAATGTGGTTTTAATCGAGGCACTAAGGCAGAGCGACGAACCACTTCGCCAGTTGCTAGTCAGGTAATAAAGCTGATAATCCAAGATGTAGGACAGAATAGCTTGTCCACGACTAGCAACTAGTTAGCGACAGTGTAGACAATTGGGTGAGACTTCCTAAGAGGTAGATACGACGCAAGAAAGTGACACTATACAACTTCATAAAACTTGCACGACTGTGTCAACTCATTTTAAAGGATATCTTTTACCCGAATCATAGTACGCCAGAGTTTCCTATTACTAGCCAAGTCCTCAATAAGAGCTACACTTGTCATATCCTTCTTGATTATCTCTCCCTAGTTCTTGTGTAGCCTTCTTTTTTTCCTCTTGTAGTCTTTAAGGGTTATTTTCTGGTAGTGACGCACCGGTGCATCAGGGTGTCTCCTTCTTACATGTTTAAACCATCTGAGTTTTATCTCTCATAACTTGTCATTAATACTAGCCATTTGTAGCTTGTCTCTCACAATACGATTCTAGACCTTATCCCTTCTAGTAATGTCACACATCCACTGGAGCATCCGCATCTCCGCTATCAACAACTTACTAGTATGTATACGTTTGATGGCCCAACACCCTGCCCCATATAAAGTGGTTGGTCGAATTGTCATTCTATAAAATTTACCTTTAAACTTAAGTGAGATCTTCTTATCACATAAGACATCTAATGCGTTTCGCCATTTGAACCATCCGGATCTTATACGATGGACTATATCGGCATCGATCTCGCCATTACTCTGAATGATAAACCTGAGGTACTTAAAACACGATTTTTGTGGTACGACTTCCGCTCCATTATTACGACCACATCATGGACCACCTGCCATCCCAAAAAGTTGCATTGTAAGTACTCAGTCTTAGTCCTGCTCATTTAAAAACCTTTCGATTCTAACGTTTCCCTCCAATAGTCTATCTTGATATTGACCCCCTCCCTTGTCTCATCCACTAAGACAATATCGTCAGCAAATAACATAAACCAAGGTACCTCTCTTTGAATATATTTGGTAAGCTCATCCAACACTACTGCAAATAGAAAATGGCTTAACTCGGAGCCTTGGTGTAGTTGAATACCAATAGAAAAAATTTTCGTGTCTCTGCCAATTACTGTTGATACCAAATCTAAAATCTTCTCAAACTTGGATGTGAGAATCTTTATAGGCCATTAGTGGTGCTTGTGTTTAGTTATTGAAGAAAGAAGATACAATTTCTTATACATTAAACTTTCTCTAGGAATATTTTGAAATTAACTGTTTATGTGATTTATGTTAGTTTATGTCCTATAGTCAATCGATTATTCATAGTTTAGTAACATAATTCTTTAAAGGCATTCATTTGCTTATACATATTTATATGTATATGATAAAATATATAGGTAAATATATATTACAAATGAAATTATAATAAAACCATAACTATGATATTCAGATTGTATTTATGTATTATCCCTAAATTATTCCTAGCTATTATTCTATTAATATTAGACATTAATATAATGTAAAAAGAACTAATACACATTATATTTTTCCTTATGAAGGAAGTAATCGATCTTATAGACTAAAATATGGAGATACGTAAACAAATATGTGGGTACTTCTTAAAGAATAAATTCATTGAACTAACCTCATATGAGAAATCCATTTAGAACATTACTTATGTATTTATGAAATTTATTTTGTCATCATTATAAAAGTGATCTTTTGACTTAAAATCTCTAAAGTATCTCGTATGGAAATTGTTATGTTTTGATAATACTTTTGACTTATTATGGTCAGAGGTAGCTCAATCGATACTCACTAGAAATAACATAAACTATATAGAGGAAGTTGAGTAATCAATATAGGACTCATCACCCTAAAGTGATTAGGGAGAATGTTACTTTGTTTACGATTATTATTGATTTGGGAAATCCTTGACCAAAGTATAATGACACTTTGACAATAGTTTTTAAATGTCATTAATTGAAGCAGGTACTAATAATAAAGAACTAACATGATTGGATTCAAATGGAGTCAACATTAATTTCATGCTCTATGTCTAATTGCAATATTATATGATGAAAGAATTGAATTATACAAAAAAGTCATACACAGAAAGGTTAATAAAAACCACTTTAACATTCATAAATATTTAGATAATCATGATGCATCACTAGATGTCAATCTTGATCTATAAATATGAATTATTTAATTATATACTTAAAAGAAATGACAATATTTTAATTTATCTAATCCTAAATATAATTTAGGGTTATAATTTATATTTGTTGTCAACGTATTTAAAAACTTAATGAGTCACACACTAAGAATGAGTTGAAGAGAAAAAAAAGTTCTTTAATCAAGTTGGACTTACTTGAATTTTTTAAAAAAAAGTTATGATTAAATATGATATATTTAATTAGAATTAATTGTACAATTAAAGTACTAAAAGGGCCCAAAATATATTATAAGCTAATACGTCTTGCCTAACCCTCTCTATAATAGTTGTAAAGTTCCCTCAGCATGTTTTGTGAATACTATTAAAGGCCTAACATGTGTTTTTTTGCGATGGTTGAGATAAACCAATTTCAAAAATATTTTGAAAAAGATCAAGTTTCACAATCTTGATTTACAATTCATGATTTCTTATGTTTTATGTGATAATTTATTATAAAATTTTAGTGATCTTAGCTGTTAAAAGATCAAATGAATTACATCCAATTTCTCATCAGTGGTATCAAATCTAGGTTTAATTATATAACTAGATTAAAAAAAATTATCGTTATTAATTAAAATTGTAGAATTGAAATTACAAACCCTAAATTTTAAAATTAGATTAGATCGTATTCTTAAATAACTTTTTAATCGTATAATCATATTTAATTTGATAAAAATTTAAAATTAACAAATAATTATAATAAGATTGTAATTTTAGAAACCTAAAGGCCAAATCTGAAAAATTAAGAGGTAATATCTTCAAACACCCATAATTTGAAAAACTTAGGGTACATTTGGTAAAGGAATGAAGACAGTTGTTTAGGAATGGCAAAATTAACCATGCCTGCCTGACTCGACCTAACCAACCTGACTTCGACCTGAGTTGACCAGGCCCTGGGCCGAACCTATTCTACCTAACCAAGCCATAAGACGGGGTTGTCCAGGTGATCTGACGGGAAGGTACAAAATGATGTTATTTTCCCAATGGGCCATGGGCTGATCGGGTCAGCCCCACCCAACCTTATATATTTAAACAAATGACGTCGATTTGTCATAAGTTGGGGGCCACCTAACCCGTGGGTCAGATTTGGCCGAGCTTGGCCTAACTCAATGCTATCCCTATGGTTGTTAGTAATGGATAAGATATGACATATTTGGAATGAATTTTTAATTATATTGATTTTTTATTCCCAGGAATAACAAATAAAGCTATTCCTTTTTGGTTGCTTTATTTAATTTATTTAATAATTATTTTATTTTATCTCAATAATTTTATCTCATAATTTTTTAATTTTATTCTTATAATAAACATCATACATAATTATTTAAAATTAATAATAATATAAAATAGTTTAATAAATTATTTATAAAATCAATCAAATAATAATCATACATAAATAAAAATTTCCATTCTTAATATTTCATATAACTTAAGAAGAAAGCCCCCCCTAAAAAATACAAATAAGTGTTTTGTATTTTTACTATGGCTATTTTACAACACCCAGAATCTTGAAATTAAAAGGTTCCAGAATCCTAAAGGCATATAAGACATTCATAAATTACAGATTATGGTTTCCAGAAATTAAAAAAAAGTATAGGACTCTTGAAAAGCTCGTCTTAAACTTGTGATGGAGAATAGATGAGAGATCTTTTGGTGTGTAACATCGATGTGGGTTACTTGTTGTGATGTTGGTTTTGAGTTGTTTGAGTTGTTAGTAGAGGAGAGTCACTGGTGGTCGTGTTTTTGGTATTGTTGTTTGAGAGTTGGATGTCTAATTGTGTTTTATAGGTTGTGTTTTGGTGGTCTCTCTTAGTTATTATGGTTGTTGAGACAAAAGGAAACAACTTCTAGGGACATTATGGTTTAATGTATTGTTATTCACAGGGACACGTGGATGGTTTTAATATTCAGGATCTGAGGCATATGGTGAGAAAGACAAGTGTCTTATGTAAGAGTAAATGTAGGAGGAAGTTGTCATGGAAATTACGTTCATAAGGATTAATAGCAGAGATAGAGTGAGAGAGAGGTGTGTAAAATGTAACGAGTGATCTCTATGTATTCTTTTCCCTCTTGCATTTGTCTTCTTCTTCTTTATTAGGTGACATTCTTTTTCTTAACATGTTTTCCCTTGTGTTGTATTAGAGACTTAACTTTTCATATAATTATATATCAGAATTTCCTCTACTTCTAGTCTCTGTATTCTCTTGGCAGGTTGAACATTGCATATTGGTGCTTTTATTGAGAGATAAGGCATGACAGATAACACACATCTAAAAGATTTATCAAATGAGTTAAAACGTCTTACTAATATGGTGGACCAATTGAATCATCTTAATGTTGGATGAATGGACATATTAGAGAGTTCAATGAGTCGTGTAGATAGACTGTAATTTTCTTTCAACGATGGATTCATTGACCCAAAGTGTGGATTGTCTACAACAACGACCTTCTAACACTAATGCAGACCCCAATGCTTCATCTACATCTCAGCCTTCCCAACCACTTCACATGCGACAAGTGAAGTTGGATTTCCCTAATCTGATCCTCTCAGTTAGATTTTTTTGTATGAAACAGTTTTTTTCTTACTACGATACTCCTGGTCCTCAACGTTTAGTTGTTGCTGGAATAAATATGGAAAGTTCAGTAATACCTTGGTTTCAAATGCTATAGAAATTGGGGCAATTCTCTGCATGGGCTATGTTGATAGATGCAATTGAACACCAGTTTAGGCCTTCTCAATTCGACTGCCTGCAGGTGCAATTGTTTAAATTGACTCAAATTGGGTTGGTTGCTTCTTACTATTAGAAATTCATAGTTTTGGCTAATCGAGTTATTGGGTTAACAGAAGATGCTTTTCTAGACTGTTTTGTTAGTGGACTAAAGCCCCATATCTGATGAGATGTGATGTTGTGGCTTAATCTCCATCAACTCTTTTAAGGGCCGTGGATCTCACTAGATTATTTGATGAGAAGGATAGTATTTCACCTTACTTGGTGAGACCCAAGACAATGTCCAGAACAACTAATCCATGTTCTTATACTAGTAACTACAAATTAGAAATCTAATGTTGCTCCTTTACTTCCTACGCCGACTACAAAACCACTGCATCCAGTTAAGCGCATTTCCCTAGTAGAAATGCAAATAAGGCGAGAGAAGGGCTTATGTTACAACTGTGATGAAATTTTTTGCCATCTCATAGGTATTGAAATTGTCAATTTATGCTGGTTCTGCCAGATTCTGGCCGAATTGAACGTTGCCGTTTGGATCCATGAGTCGATTGCCCCACTTGAGAGCTTCAGTGTGGGATTTCTGCAAAACAAGGAAGGCACGTCGGGGGTTATGTCCCGATTAGCCACTCCGACGATCAAGTAAGTCTTTTGGTGAAGGTGGGAACGCTATAAGCAAGGGAAGAAACTAGGGTTATGATTGCGCGTACCTTTATCACAATGGAATCATACCTTATATATGAGATGGATGCTAGGGTTAGGTTTTCACGTAGACTCCTACTTCTGCATGGAAGGTTTTCCCCTGCTAATGGGCTACGAAGATCATAGATCGGGCTTGGGTTTGACATCCTTAATGAATGGACCGATCGGCCCACGGGTCACTGTGACTGAGTCCAGGCCAGACGCGACCGACCCGACCATAAGCCCCCCTACTCCTCGAGTCTGAGCGAAGAGAAGGGTCGGAGGAGTACGTAGAGGTTTATGTAGCTCGTACATAAGATGACTCGTAATGGGGCGATTGGTCGTGCATTGGGACAGTCTATGAGGTGATCAGTTGGTCGGTCATTGACGTTGCAACACGTATGCGGGACGGCTCGGGGTAGGCCTGGTCAGTCAGATTTTAACGGGTAGTGCGCGACGGCTTGTATTGGGACCGTTTGGCGGAGTATCCTAATTGGTCGGCATTGGAGATTATTGCATGACAGCTCGCGCCAAAGTAGGTCGGGGAGTCGTCATTAGCGAGCGCGTAGCGGTACTTGAAGGGCATCGGCACTTATTACTCAATAGTGCGCATCACGCGTATCGAGAAGTCATCGTTAGTAAGCGTGTAGGGCATCTATTGTCGACGGTGCGCGCCCTCTGACAATTTTTTAGAATCTGAAACGTATCGTCCTTATAACCGTTGTGCAGCTGTCCTAGTTGTTTTTTCAACCGTCGCGCCTCTCTGATTTTCGAATAACCCTAGTTCCCTTGGCTCGGATTATGCCACGTGTCCAGGCGTAGCTCGAATCTTCGACACGCGTCGTATTTTGATTGGATGGCTCGGGCGTTCCCTTATAAATGCCTCAAGATCGACAAACTGTTTGGGTTTCTTCACGTCTGTTTCGTCCTTCCTCACGCTCTGTTTTCCTTTGCTCTTTCCTGCTTTCGCTTTCAGTTCTTGGGAATTTCCTTCAACCGTCGAACGATTTCCCCTTCTCCATTTACTAACTAGGTACGTCCTTCCTCCCTTGAAATTTTCTCCTTTAGTTCTCTTCTTGGTAAGCATGTCGACGGCGAGTTCCAGAAGTTTGGTGGAAGGTGTGGAAGAAATATCGACAAGAGAGAGAAAGGATGGGTTGGTTGTAGAGGCGCCGCCGAGGAATGAATCAACGATGAGCGTTCAGGAGTTGAATCGGTTGATTCTTAAACACAACATCCCCTTGTCTTGGGGACCCCGGTTGGCTCTAGGGAACGAGCGAATCCATAATAACTTGAGTGGGTATTTCGTCGTTTCTGATAGCTTTTTCTCGGTTGGCGGCATGAGGCTTCCATATGCCCCAGTTGTTGACGAGATGTGCACGGTCTATCACTTGATGCCGAGCCAAATTCCTCCAAATGGCTGGAGGTTTGTTAACGGTCTTGCGTTACTATGCCATCACTTCGGTCATTCGCCCTCTGTCGACATTTTGCGTCACTTTTTAAGGATGAGCCAAAGTCCGAGCTCTGGTGCCGGGATTCCCTCTCTGCAGTATAAAGACGCCCGGTATCGCCCGGCCGGGACAGCTTCAAAAGTCTCTTCTTGGCGAAATAAGTACTTCTTTGTGAAACCCCCGGGATCCTCCTCCGAGTCTCGGCCGTGGAGGTATCCTTTGGCCGAGCAGTGGAACGACGCGTCGACCATATCCCTTAGCAGAGAGGAATGGGAGGTGGTCGGGCGCATAAAGGAGCTCGGCCGATACGATTTCGCTCAACTCGTCCGAGGCTATTTCGGGGGGGCCTCGGCCAACTCCTTCTTACTCGTCCCCCCGCCACGAATCAGCGGGCTAGGAGAGGAGGCCGTCCCGCCTGGTTGACCCCTCGCGGTTGGATTATTTACAATTTTTGCGATTATTGGTTTCTCTTTCTAACTTGCTTTATCGTTGTGCAGCCATGGTGAGGATACAGGATTACGTCGGGCCTGCCGTTCCTCCTAAATCCAAAAAGCAGGCCGCTGGGAAGAAGAAGAGGACTGAGATGGAGGCTGGTGAAAGCTCTGCTCCTCCGGTAGAATCAGGCCCTTCTGCCATATTGCCGGCCCCTCCACCTACTGAAGATCGTCCTGCCGCGTCGACGTCATTGCCAATTGTGCCAGTGGATGCGGGCCGAGCAGATGAAGGAGAGGAGGAGAGAGAGGAGGTGGTGCCACTTCTTAAGAGGAGAAAGCTCGTTCGGCTTGGTGACCTCCCGTCCGGCCCATCGGGTCAGGCGGAGAAAGATAAAAGAAAGGGAGGCACGGGGAAGAAAGGCAAAAAGAGAGCAGTGACGGAGAGTGCCGACCAGTGGGAATGTAACACCCAAATACCCCCTGGGAGGATATGTGGATGCCACCCAAAACAATACAATCCAATCACACACAACATTTCAAACAGTGCTTACAATACATCACATCATATTGTCAGAAACAGAAATTTCAAAGTTATTACAGGCCCAAAAGTATTAACTAAAAACATGTTCAACAATCCAAACACAGACTCCTTTGGCCATTGCGGTTGACTTGTCCCAGTTCTTAATCTCTTCGCTCTGTACCTACACGGGGCA
>JAOSBP010000205.1:17299477-17320680 GCA_027563825.1 Erythroxylum mucronatum | reverse complement strand
CAGTCCTATGCAATCCCAATCTAGCCCATCCTATGTCAATTTACCATTCTACCCTTCCAATTGAGGGTGGGATGTTAAAGATCTGTTAGTCTATAATGGCACCCGAGAGAGGTTAATTGAGTGTTTATAAAGTTAAACATTTTTTAACTAAAGTACTCAATTAGCAACAATTAATATAAATAATGATGAGAAAATTGCTTAATATAAATTAATCAAACAATTGAGAAAAAATTTAAAAAGGATAGGGAAGAGAGAATGTAAATCGATTTATAGTGGTTTGGTAAACAACACCTGCCTACATCCACTTCCAAGATTCTTTTTAAAATTTCACTATATGTCTTCTTTCAAGGTAAAAAGAAAAACTTTTGTATAATCTTTCTTGGTAAAAAGAAACCCTTCTTACAATCTTCTTCTTAGGTGAAGAGGATCCTCAATCTCACTTAGATTAATCCCAAGTATAATGATATATTCTCCAAAACAAATATTACAACTCAAAGTTCCTCACTTTATCACTTAATAACTCCAAAATGGCTTATTCACACAAATATGAGATAATGATGCTCAAAGATTGGAAAACACTTTGAAATGTGTGTATAAGACACATAGATACTTCTTAATGCTAAAAATTAATGAGAAAATACCTATTTATAGTATTTTGGAACCCTTCCTAGCCATTGGAGCCAAGAACTAGCTGTCACAATTGCTGCTTGTAGTTGACTTGTCGATTATTATAGTATACTGGTAGACTAGTATGCATTAAAGGCACCAAGTTCACTAGTTATTAGAAGCAATGATTGACTAGTAGGCATATAAGTAAGCATATTGGTGGACCAATATATTGGATGACCAATACATCAACTAATATTATAGCAAACTCATGACAAATAAATTTTAACCTAGGTTGACCACTAATATATATAGGTTAACAAATCACCCGAAAATATAATTTTAACAACTTCAAATGCTTAAAACCTTTTTTTCAATCTAATTATGATTTAAACACTTCTCAAAATGTTCCCTCGAAGTTATTTTGAAATAACAAAAGTTTTTTTATTAAAATCATAAGCTTCAATGTCTCTTGATGAATGTAAAGACTCATACAATAAAGTGAAATGAAATGTGTCTGTATGGTGAGCCTTTTAAAGCATCAAATTAACAAAGTGTGATTACAATTAATATTACAAACTAAGGGGTAGTTTGGTTTCATTTTTATTTTTCTGTTATAGATTATAGATTTAGTTTTCTATTTTTCTTAAAAAAATAAAAACCTGCTTAGTTGAGATTTGTAATATAAAACCTGAAAACAAAAAACATGTTTGGTTTTATCATCCTATTTCTATTTTGTAATTATACTTTTATATTAATAATTTTATATAATATATTATATTTTTAAATTAATTAATTATCATTATAGTTAAAATTAAAGTATATGAAAATTAAATGTAATTAAAAATTATACATTAATTGTATATAATAAAATTCTACAAATTAGAAAATTATATTTAGTCATTCTAATCAATAAAAGATGTCCATCATATTATAATTCTTGAAAACATAATAGTACTATCATTTATAAAGAGAAACATAAATCAATTAGAAATAAAATAATTACTTCACATTTTCCTAGCACTTTCGTCTCGCTTCCAAGACATACCTCAAAGTTGTGTTGGAGTGATATTATACTCCACTTGAGAACTTGCATCTTCATTTTCACTTTCCCTAATTTGTTTTCATTTTTAATTCAACTGTTAAATAACTCATCGCTTTATCTATACATTTTAATGTAATTGTGTATAACAAAACAAGCAATAACAATGTATTTTTGTTTATTCATATCATATTTCGACATGTTTTTAAGTATAGTGTAACATACCACTCTCATAGAGCATATACCCGGCATACTAGAGTATATCTGAGCATATACCCTATGGGAATGACACGTTATAGCAAACACATTATCTTATTTATGGCATCACGCATATCACAAGATCTTCAAAAGATCAAGCATTCTCATTTCATTCACAAACATAACATTCATTGTGTCATTACAATTTATAACTTATGTATAAACATTACATTTCATAATCCATACATTGGCATTTCAAAAAAATTTGAGGGATTACTACTCTATATACAAAATATCCAACTTGAGATGAGATGTTAAACCAAAATATCCTAGCTAGACTCTTCAGTGTTAACTGACCTGACCTTTGAGCCATTCTTGTTTCCCAAATTGACAGTACTAGATTTCTACTAGTTTGCCTTAAAAGCTAGGTCTCCCTTGCACCTGAAAATCAACTTTGCAATTTTGATGAGTTTATAAACTCAGTGAGTGAACCATCATCGATGTTCTAACTCAAGTCAGAACACAAATATCACAAGTAAATATCCAAATTCAACGAGAACATTATATCGTTCCATTGTATATAATATATCACCTTTCATCACATTTTAATAATTACAACATGTACGCAAATATTGCATATCGCATATTAAAACAATACAGTAATTCATTGAAATCTTTCACATGATACATGTAAAGTTATATATGCAAATGCACATGTTACTTCGCTTTCATTTTTACTTTATTATGACCGAGCGCTTATTTACTATCTCATATCCGTTTTGGATACCAACTCATTCCATATATTGTCCCGTATCTATTGTGAATATCGGGCTCATTAATAACTGAGCCTGTGGCTTTTTGTGCACATTCTTGAGCTTAAAGCTCTTTTTCACGTTGGTCACTCCAGTCACAACTCCTTTATTTGATCATGCATATTAATGTGATGGAATGCATCAATTCACACATTATGCTATCAATACCTTTTATTCAATATGCTCAATCATTTATCATATTCTTCGAATTTGAGTCTGACATTCAACATTTAGTTGAGAACACATTTCCCCATTCACATACAATCAGTAAGCATTTCTAATACATTCCCGAATATCAAACTTCTCGGACTAGCAATGTCTAGAAATATCATAATTATGTAAGTAACGATTTAGTAAGTGAAATTTAAACAAAAACAAATCAATCGTAGTGAGAAACATCTAGGTTAAAAATACAAATAAAATGAACATTAAGGTTGGGTTTTATGAATTACATATTTTGTATAAGTCTAAATATTTATTGATAATTCCACTTTGCAGGATGCATAACTTATCATCAATACAACTACACATCCACCCATACAATGTCCAACACCTTAACCTCTAGCTTGGTAGAATTTGGGATCATAAATACAAAGATGGCTCAAGACAAAAATGTCCTTAACTAAGCTTTTAACAATCTTCAACATCAACTACAATATTCAACATCTAAATCATAATATACATTTAGTTATAAAACATATCCAACATATAGAAAAGTTATGTCAAAAATATTCCTTCATTTGTGCACCCCTAACTTTCTCAAGTATGCACTTAATCACTATTTAGTGCTCATTGAATTCATACTCATTTTAAAGTCTCAATACCTCATCTCATTGATCCTCCCTGACTTTTAATTTAGATTAATTTCATACATTGTTCTTTACTCTACTGCTTCAACGACTTATCTTTTATATGATAACATCATCTCCAACCTATAATTTGAAGTTTCAAATTAAGGTAGCATTCCATCACCCTCGTTAATTTTAACATGTTGATTGGTTACCCTTTTTTTTCCTTAATGTCATTCTTCACTTTTTTATGAAGAATATGGTGATATAAGAATAGGTTTTTTCCCCTCTTTTGTAGTTCTGAAAATATAAACACGTCAATCATACCAAACCAAATACCATAACTAGACTTAAAATACCATGAAAACTAATGTATCTGTAAATAAATCCATATTATACAAGACACAAAGGTAATGGTTTTTACATAGTACTATGAAAAACATATAAACTAATAACAAGTGATTGTATCCTACTCCAATTCTTGACATATAAGTCAATTTCAACATAATGAAGATTTTAGAGGCCATGTATAATGGATGTCTAGACAAATCTATAAAAAAGGAACATTATTAATATAAAAACTCCATAGAAAGAGAGGAAGATGGGAGCAATAATGTTTATATACCATGCCTAAGGGTGAGTTGTTGGTTGGTAAGTTAGACACAATTACTACCTTCTTGTCTAGATGTCCAAAATGAAATAGGTTGAAGTGATTTCAAAGTTGTGTTTCTTTGTTTTAAAGGTATATTAAGGAGTTGGTTATGTAAGAAGAAGATGACGAATAACAAACTAAAATGAAATGAGTGGGACAAATCGAAGCTTAGACAGGAGTAACTGGTTTCAAGCTTCTCAAGCAAGCTTAATAATTTGGTAAATTACCCATTTATTTATTGGAATGATAAATTTCAAAGTTTTCCTTTAGACTTTTTCAATAGTAAAAGACTTGTATGGAAAGAAATGACTTTTAATTATCACTTTTTGTCGACTACCTAGTTAGGTTCTATTGCTATTATTAATACTAATTGATCGAACAACATAATAATGACCAATGAGTATACAGTTGAACTAGACCAAAGTAAGTTAACTAGAAATGGATTATTTAGTTAGTCTAGTTACTTATAATAACCTCTAAATCTTTAAACTAATCGGTTAAGATGCAAATTGACTAGTTCGGAGAGTTAGAGCATTAATATACTTCTTCTTCTCCATTGTTTGTTTCTTCTTTAAGTCTTAACCCAAAAGTCTTTGAACTCCTTTAAAAACTTGTTTTTTTTTTGTTTTTCTCTTGTATTTATTCTTAAATTTATTCAAATTTAGCATTCATAATTAAAAGTTTGAAAAAAAGCTCATTTTCTTTGTTCTTGACTTCTTTTTCTCTTCCTGTTATTCTCTCTCAAATTGATTTTGATGATTATTTGTCAGTGGTTAGTTTGATTATTGATAAGAATAGGATATCTTGGTTTTGCAAAATGTTTTGAATTGTTATTTCATTTTAAATGTTGAAAACTTGTGATTTTATTTTTTAGTGTTATTACATATCTGAGTAGGTTGACAATCTAATTCCGTGTAATTATGCAACATTAAAATGTACACATTGGAATGAGATATAAATGGAAATGAGTCATGAGTTCCTACCTCCTTATTAGGGCAATGTGACCCAATATTCAATGTGATAGTCTTAAGTCTATATATCAACTAGAAGCCATTTGTAGTAGTGCCATTAAGAATTGAACTCAAAATTAGCATATGTATAATGATTTGCATTGTAAGATGCCATAGAATTTGTAAAATTGAAAAAACAACAGAGATGAAATTATTCTTTATATGATTTCGTATGTTGGCGGAGTAATGTATAGCATCAAGTTCTTTGATTTACTGCGCACTAATATTGGAGTCAATGTTATGGTAAAGTTTCCTGTTTAGTGAGTAACTTAGAAATTATTAAAAATCGAAGAAGGAAGGTTATCCTCAAATTGATGCATCATATCTTATGGCTCATCCCTAACTCTAACCAATACTATGGAATTAGGATAATTAGTAAAAATAGATAGATTTAGTTTCTTCTAAATATGAAATTGGTACTTTGACACAATATTATTAATTCGCTTTTACAATGACATCAATGGTGCTCTTCTCCTAAAAGCTTAATTTTCCTTGGACTACATTAATACACTTCTGAAAACTTTATACTTTTTTTTTAGATTCGAGGAAACCCCACAGGCGGGCCAAGCGGGCTCACCTCTCAGAAGGCTAAGTGGCTACACCCCATCATAGGGCCAAGTGGCTCACTAGTTCTCCACCCATAGGTAAAACCCCGGTTGCCCCAAACTCTTACAAGAGGGGCTAGCAAGGAATCAAACCTGGGACCTAACCGAAGCCAAGCCCCGTTCTCAACAATCTAGCCACACCCCTTGAGGGCCTTATATATGTGGTAAATTATAATGCATGTCTTATAATGCAAAGAAGCCAATATAATAAGTTTTTTAGGGGTATATTGTATATATTTCACGTATTTTTAGGTTAAATTTATAATGGAGAATATTCAATTATCATAAAAAGATTCAACAAACTTCATATCCTCCACTAGTGGTAAGGTTGATTGAGCATGAAAATTTGTTTCTTCTCCTAAAAAATATGATTAAAATATTGAATATAATTGTATGTCTTACAATAGATGTTTGTTAAGATAGAGGAATTTATAAAATGAAAGTATTTATTGTTAGTAAAGGGTAATATTGGTTTTTTAATAGAGAAGTACTATTTAATATATATACATGAGATGATTAGAAATTATATGCAGTAACAAGTAAAAATAAAAAGACTCATATTATGGGTACACTGAGCAAGTATTAGATAAACACAAAAAAAAGCATTAAATACATATTTTCTCTTAAGAACTGTTCTTGATTTTTATTCTAGTTTACAAAGCATTTTGATTGATAAGAATGGTGATTTGCTATATAAAACAACTTGGACTAAGTTATTTTTATCATTTATATATTCTTTTAAATGTTTTCAATTTTCCCTATTTCCAAAAAATAATGCATGCAATTACAATGATGGGTCTAGGATCTAAAGAAATTTCTTACTATGAGATTTATGTGTCTTTACTTTAATATTTTAAAAAATAAATATCAGCTAATTATAGATATATATAAATTTAATTGGAGAACAACATGATGTATTATTATAACATATGAGTGAATTGATTGAAAATTAAAAAAATCTTGATTAATTTCTTAATTTAATTGATACTTCTGATATAGTAAGTACTTATATTTTATTTAAATTGTCTTATAAAATAATGGTTAAATAACATATTTATTATATATGGATTTTACGAGGAGTACCTTCTAAACTTTTATATCCAACATCTCTCCTCTTATAAGTTTAGGGGCTGCTTGATTAATTTTTTTTTTGATTAATTAGTATGAGAAGAAATAAATGAGTAAAGAATTAAAAAAGGATAATGTATTATTAGATAACCAATATTTTTATATCTCTTTTAAGATAATATTTTATATGTTTAATATAATAAAAAAATAAAAGTTAATATCTTTTTCTATTGGATCAATATTTTACGATTTCTAATAATTAAGAGTAGATTTTGTTCTGCAAAGATCTAACGTGGCACTCTTTGATTTGGTACACGACGACTGCACTCGTACTATTGCAAACACGGATAAATTGCCCCAAAGAAGGCGTGACCCCAAAGAAGGCGTGACCATTGGGTCTTCTTTGTTGTCTCTGTGAAGGCTAGAGACCAGACTCTGTACGAGGTAATTGCCAGGATTTCAGTTTTGCCAATCTCGATCGAAAATCTTTGTATCCTTGAAACTTGAAAGCGAAAAATTAAATTTCAGCTCAGATTAATGGATTTTCTTTTTGCAATTGTCGATATTTGATAGGGTTGTAACTGCCCAGTTGGTTGTGACTTGCTTGTTTCCGTCCTAACCATGTCTTGTTTTCGTTCAGGTTACAGCTTTGTTCCGATCATCATGTCTTCCGCGTATGGAAATTTTGTGGGTTAGAAAAAAATCTCATTCTTAATCTAATGTGATTGCTTTTTCTCTTTCTAAGTTGGATTTTGATTGAAATTTTGAACTGGGAACATTTTTATTTACCAAGTATAAGGGAATGAAATCATGGATGGTAACAAAGATGAAGCTTTAAAATGCGTACTTATAGCTGAAGAAGCTATTGCATCTAATAACAAAGAGCGTGCACTGAAATTCATTAAAATTGCACAACGGCTTAATCGAGAAATAGTGGTTGATGAACTTTTAGCTGCTTGTGAGAGGGTTGAGTTGGGGACGAGTGCTTCATCTGTGGGTGAAAAAGGATCTGTTAATGGTGATGAGAGAAAGAAGGCTGGTTCAGCGAGATGCGTTGATGATGTAAATGGGGGTCGTAGTTATACTGAAGAACATGTTCAATTGGTTAGACGGATTAACAGGAATAAGGATTACTATGCGATTCTTGGAGTGGAAAAGACTTGTTCGGTTGAGGAGATTAGGAAGGCTTACAAGAAACTGTCATTAAGAGTTCATCCAGATAAGAACATGGCTCCAGGATCTGATGAAGCATTTAAGAAAGTTTCCAATGCTTTTAAGTGCTTGAGTGATACTGATTCGAGGAGGCGATATGATCAGATGGGTTTAATTGAGGAGTTTGAGAATAAGCAAACCTACAATGTTAGGAGACCAAAGAGGAGGAGAAATGTGCATGATTTCTATGAAAATGATATGGATCCAGACGAGATGTTCAGGTCATTTTTCGGTCAGGCAGAAAAGTTCAGGGCCCGTAATACCTATAGGAGTAGAGGAATGGCAAGCCAAGAGAGAGAGGGATTTCATAGAGGACCCTACCTGATCCTTCTCCTACAAATTTTACCAGTGTTGTTGATTTTGGTGCTTGCTTATCTACCCACCTCAGAGCCCAATTATTCTTTGCATAAAAATTATGCTTATCAGATTCTGAAGACAACTGAGAAATATGGCATTGAATATTTTGTCAAATCATTGGCCTTTGATGAAAGATTTCCTCTTGGAAGTCCAGCCCGAGAAGATATTGAGAATACTGTGACTAAAGACTATAGAAAAATGCTTTGGCGTTATTGTCATATAGAAGTCCAGAGACGTAGCTGGAATAGAAATCTGCCTACTCCTAGCTGTATCAAACTACAGAATCTTGGATCAGCATAAGGGTCAGTGATTTGTGTTTGCTCCTAATGTTTATTTTATTTTTTTATTTGTCTTGCATTTTATCTAGAACTATACAATTAAGGTCCTACTATGGTTATTTAGAATAATTTTCCTGGTTCAATTTCTTATCTACTGTGTGAATCTTTTTAACGTGCTTGCCTTCTTCTGTTTTGAGCAGGCTTTTTTTTCTATGCTCATCAGTCATTCTTGGGCGTGTTTATTGTTTGTTTTCTATTATTGTTTGTCTCATTTCAACTTTTTTTGTTCCAGATATGTGTAATTTATAGGATGTTTAGTATCCTTCTCCAGCTAATTAGTTTTTGTTTTTATGCTCTTGTGTTGAATCCTACATGCTACTCTGCCTCCTTTACAGGCTTATGCTCTTGTTTGTTTGTATTTCTACTCTCTCTATGATTTCCTTGTGATATTAGGTATTGGTAAATATTAGAGGTCCTCCAAATATTACAGTGCTGCCTGTGTGGTATTGTGTGACAACGTCCTTCTGCTTGAAGCCTTGCAAGAGCCAAGCATGCCTATTAACCAATATTCATCAATTAACTTGTAGCATCGTAACTTTTTAATATGCCTGCAACAAATTCTGTAACTCATTATTTGCTGTGGTCCTCTAGACTAGTTTTTTACAACTTTCCCTAATAATTTATAAATTTACTGATTTTATGTTTTATGGAAACATTTTTCATTGGGTCGCTTTGTCTGTCATGACTAGAAATATGCGTTAATTCACCTTTTAACTACTCTATCCTGTATTCATATTCAATTGGAAGCACCATCTTCTAGTCTTACCCACTTTTATTTCATCTAAATCGTTTGAATGTGAAGTGGATGGTGTGTTTGAAAATAAAGTTGGATAGATAGTATGGATTCTTGAGATGTCCCTTCTTAATGATTGCATGAATCCTTCATGCATGGTCTAGGAATAAAAAGTTCCTCATTTGATATGATGCACACGTGCTTTGAAACATTTGCAGCTATCCAAGAGGATACATTTTTTTTGAAGTGTTGCCATATTTGAAAATTGTTGTTATTAGGTGTATAAAATTCTAGCCAAATGTACAAGGAATTCAGGTATTGATGCTTGAAGTTGCTGATTGTTCATAATTCTTGTTGCTTATGCCAACAACCACTTTACGCTAATTGTGCAATGGATACAGATACAAGTTAAACTTTCTCCTAGCAAGTGCATTAGAATTATAGTATAGTAGTATAGATATTGTTTTCACGAGGATTGATCACGAATACTCAAAATCATACCTTTAGCTCCTATTCAAGCTGCCGATTATGAAGTTATTGACTAAAAATTAATAACTATACGAAAATACTTAAAGAAATAATTAATTTACTAAAAGCGGACCAAAATTTAACTTTCCCTCACCTCCTCTACGATGAAAAGTTCTAAACATACTTTCTTTACATAAATTTGTGTAGTTTCTTGCAAAAAAGTCAGTCATATTTCAGGTTTTAACTAACTATTTAGATATTTTTTACATCAAATATCCAATTTTTTAGGTCATGTAATCAATCAAAATTATCTAGATACATTAAAAATCAATGAAACTCATGTAATATCATTGTCAAAATTATCCAAGAGTCCATTATTTTAGATTGTCTTAGTAATTCTAGCTATGTTATATCAAGATCTAATCATCAATTCATGTAAGAATTTCATACATGTATCAATTAAAGTTCTATGTTTTAGGTTGCTTTAATAAACATGTATAAAATCAAAGAAACATTAAAAAACAAATTAAAGTATAAATTCATGTATTGAAAGATAACAATTAAACAATCAAATTATGGTTGAGCAGGGTTTGGTTTAGGCTCGCTTTGGTACTAAAGAGAAATTAAGCTAACATTTTTGTAAACAAAACACAATTGGTAATAAATTCAGACAAAACATGATGGAAATAATATAAAGAAAAATTCGTCAGTAGGATAATCCCCTCCTCTCAGCCTTATCTCTTAAGTGCAGGTTGTGTAGGTTGTTTTCTCTGATACCTAGTAGCCCCTTTTTATACTGCAAAATTCGCAGCATCCTTGCCTTATTCTGATTAGGAAGATTTATTTTCTTGATTTAGAAGACTTTTGTATGCTTATTTTGGAGTCATTTGGATATAGAATTAGTATTTGACCATATCTCTTCAATCCTTCCTTTTTTAGCTCAAAAATTCCTAAATTTCAGCTTCTGCAAAATAAAATAAAACTAATTAAGCAACAAATTGGAAGTCTAAATTAACACAATAGGGTACAAATTCATGCTAGGGTAGAGAAAACATACTAAATATTGTTGTAGAATTTTTAGGCATCAAACTACCCCAAACTTAGAGTTTGTATGTCCTCGAGCAAACAAAAGAATTATAAAATGGATAAACTTCTTCCAAATTCTCAAAAATTGTATCATCAATGTAACTTAAAAACTCTATATGATATTGCAATAATTTTTTTTGTGTAAACGAAAACCATGTCTTCTTCTCATCATCCTAATCATGTTTAACCAATCAAACCACTACTTAGTTTCTTGAATAGTGTTATGCAAACAAGCTATATGGAAGGAAAATTGCCATTCTAATTTCCATAGGCTTGCTTTTTGCACCAATCTCCATTAATGTTGATTCAAGATCGTCTCAAAGATCATTAGGACTTAAATAAGCTTGTACTGTTAAGGTCAAGTGTGAATGGTTGAAACGAAGGAAGGAATGGGGTATTCAAAGTGAGAAAACACATTTTTGGTCACTTTACAACACCAATGCTTTGATTCCTATGCTCAATAATGACTCCCACACCATTTTCCTTATCAACCTTACCACTATTTACGATTACATCCTTATTTTCGCTCTTAGACTCAATTTTTGATCCATGTTTCACTCTCTTTACTCAACAGTCACTCAAAAGTTGCTTAAGATTTTTACTTAGAACTTGGGGTTTTTTTTTCATCTTTTTCTTTTTTTTTGAATTCCAATAAAGACAACAAATTTCATAAAGATTGTGTAGTGAGTTGCTCACCTCTCCAAAATGTGGTTGTGATTGCATTTTCCACCCTAAAACTTGGGCCTTTATATAGATTTTTGGGTGAGAAAAATGTCATACTCTCCTCACTTACCTAACCTCTCAAATTACCTCCACCCTTATGCTCCCTCTCATAGCTTTGAATACTTTTATATGACCGAATTAGTTCTCCCACGAGTGAAGTTGTAAATATTCAGGTTCAAGGATAGGATAACTGTACGCTATGAAAAAATAACAAAAAAGCTCATAACTATGAATAAAGGCTCAATGGGGATACTAGTGATGATTTTTAATTTAGGATAGGCTAGAAAGGCTCAAACGACCAAACATGGCCAAAATTACTTCTTTAATAAGGTCCCAAATTAGTTATTTGCCTCAAGTGGACCTTAAGCAGGTTCTAGGAGTTAGTCAAATATAATACTTTGCTAAAATAAAATTCACGTAACATGTTTCCAATAATCTCAAAATAATATCAATTATGAATCAAAATCAAATTTGGACTTATTTTTTTTCAGCTTATGTATAACATTGAAATAGTATCAAGCATTTTTCCGAAGTTATATTCTTTAGCAATCATATATCATCCTAAAGCATTGAAGTTTATTACAAAAATTAAGCTCGAGGACGTTTTTTTTTTCAAAAGATTTTCAATAAACTTGAGTTTTAAACCAACAACTAAAATTTTAAGGAAATTTCTCACTCCAAAACTTAAAAGATAATATTGTCCCCAATGTTAGAGAAATAATGCATAAAGATGGAGTAAGGAAACTTCCCTAGGTGCCACTCATGTTTTGGGTGGGGGAGGATTCCTAAAAGAAAAATGATAACTTTAACTAAATAACTTAATTCAAAAGGAAAAAAAAACATTTAGTTCTAAGTTATAGTCATTAGCTCAACTTTCTCTCTTTTTTCATGGTTCTTCCAAACGTTTGGAAGGTAGCTGTTGTAGATAGTCGCCCACCACATAATGCTTAAACTGTTGTCCATTAATCTTGAATCTTTCATTGTTCTTTTCATTCAAAATTTCAATCGCACCAAAAGGTGAAGTGTCAACTACTCGATAAGAACCAGACCACCTAGACTTTAATTTGCTCAGAAAAAGTCGCAGATGGCTACTATAGAGCAAGACTTGTTCACCCAGTTGAAATTCTTTGTCTTTTATGTGCTTGTCATGCCACTTCTTAGACTATTTTTTATAAATTTCAGCATTCTCATAAGTATTCCTTCTAAATTCATCTAACTTATTAAGCTGCAACAAATGTCTTTCTCGTGCGAACTTTAAATCAAACTTCAAAAATTTAGTTGCCCAATATGCATGATGCTCTAACTCAATAGGAAGATGACATGCTTTACCAAAAACTAACCTATAAAGTGACATGCTTATAAGAGTTTTAAATGCAGTTCGATAAGCTCACAATGTATCATCAAATTTAATAGCCCAATCTTTTTTAGCACTATTATCAATCTTTTCCAAAATTTCTTTTAGCTCCCTATTTGACAGTTCTACCTGTCCGCTTGTTTGGGGATGATATGATGTACCATTTTTGTGATGCACCCTATATTTCTAAAGCAGGATTGAAATTTGTTTATTTGTGAAATGAGTCCCTTTATCACTAATTATTGTTTTAGGTGTGTCAAATATAGTGAAAATGTGTTTTCACTATAAATTGTAACACAACTTTAGCATCATTAGTGTGTGTAAGTGTAGCCTCAACCCACTTAAAAACATAATCAATTGCAACTAAAATGTATAAATTACCAGTGAAGGAGGAAATGGTCCCATAAAGTCAATTCCTCGTACATAAAAAATTTCATAAACCAAAATGTTGATGCGAGACATCTCATCAATATTCCCAGGTTGTTGACAACTATCCCAAGAGGAAACAAATGCATAAGCATCTTTAAAGAGAGTAGGCCAAAAAAACTTGATTGTAGTACTTTGACTACTGTTCGATTTGCTCCATAATGGCCTCCAACTTCCTATGAATGACAATGTTCGAAAATGCTTTGAAACTCTTCTTCAGAGACGCGCCTTCTTACTATTCCATTAACACGCCATTTAAATAGATATGGTTCCTCCCAAAAATAATACTTGACATCCATAAAGAACTTCTTTCTTTGTTGATAAGTAAGGTACCGTGGAATTAGATTACCTACCAAATAATTAGCAAAATCTACAAACCATGGTAATTTATTAATTGCTAAAATTGAACTAGGAATGGACATAGAGAAAATTGTTTCCTTGGGAAACTCCTCTTTTATTTTTGTCTCCACACATCTTTTCAATCCTTGATAGATGATCAGCTACTTAGTTTTCACTTCCCTTCTTATCTTTTATTTCAAGATCAAATTCTTGTAAGTGAAGAATCCATCGCAATAATCTAGGTTTGACATCTTTCTTTGCAAAATGATATCTCAAAATAGAATGGTCAATAAAAACAATAACCTTAGGCTCAATTAAATATGATCGATACTTGTCAAAAGCATACACAATTGCTAGTAACTCCTTTTCAGTTGTAGCATATTTAATTTGGGCGTCATTAAGTGTGCGATTAGCATAATATATTGGCCTAAAAATTTATCTTTTCATTGCCTCAATGCTGCCCCTACAACATAATCACTAGCATCACACATTAATTAAGGCTTTAACCAATCTGGTGATGTTATAATAGATGCAGAGACTAAACATTCTTTCAACACAATAAAAGTATGTAAACACTCATTAGAAAAATTAAACTTAGTTTCTTTCATCAAAAGATTTGAAAGTGGTTTTGTAATTTTTGAAAAATATTTTATAAATTGTCTATAAAAATTTGCACGTCTTAGAAAAGTTCGGATTCCCCTAACAGATGTAGGTGGTGGTAATTTTTTAATCAATTCAACTTTAGCCTTATCAACTTCAATACCTTTAGAAGAAATCTTGTGACCTAAGACTATACCTTCTTTTACCATAAAGTGACATTTTTCCTAATTAAGCACAAGGTTAGTCTGTTCACAACGTTGCAAAATTAACTTCAAATTATGCAAACAATTATCAAAAGATTGACCAAAAAGTGTAAAATCATCTATAAAAATTTCCAAAAACCTTTCAACCATGTCATGAAAAATAACAATCATGCAATGTTGAAATAAAAAAGGTTCATTATAAAGACCAAAAGGCATGCACTTGTAAGCAAAAGTATCATAAGAGCATATGAACGTGGTTTTTTCTTGATCTTCAGGTGCAATAGGAATTTGATTATAACTCAAATATCCATAGAGGAAACAGTAATATTTAAAGCCAACAATTCTCTCTAACATTTGATCGACAGATGGCAAAAGATAATGGCCTTTCTTTGTGGCACCATTAAGCTTCATATAATCTATGCACACATGCCATCCAGTCACAATTCTTGTAGGAATTAACTCATTATTTTCATTAGCTACTACAATCATACCACCTTTCTTAGGAACAATATGCACATGACTAGTCCACTCACTATTAGAAGTAGGAAAGATCATACCTGCATCGAGTAGCTTCACAACTTCTTTCTTTACCACTTCTTGCATCTTAGGATTTAGCCTCATTTGGGGTTGGATCACTGGCTTGCAATTGTCCTGCATCGATATTTTTTGCATGCAAATCAAAGGACTTGTACCTTTTATGTCTTCAATAGTCCATCCTAAGGCAATTTTGTGATTTCTAAGGACATTCAATAGCTACTCTTCCTATTCACTTATTAAAAAAGCATAAACAATTACAGGCTTAGAATTTTGTTCAGGAAAAGCATATTTAAGATGTGTAGGGAGAGTTTTAATTTCCAATTTAGGAGATTATTCAATAGGTTTTAATTGCTCTTCTTCTTCTTTATCTCTACAACTTTTTTTCCTCAATCCTTGAATCCTCCTTGTCAAAAATCAATCTCTCTAGTTGTTGATTGCAAAAATAAACTACTTATTTTACGCTAAAAATTGCAAGTATACAAGTCGTTAATTGTAGTAAAAAGTATATATTGTCCCATAGAGATTATGCTTAGGCACCACTTAATTCAAGTTGTGCTTTGTTTAAGGCTCAAATTCGAATAATAAACTGAAAAGCAAACTAAATCAAGCAAACTAGCAACGAACAAATAATGTAACAATGGAAGTCTATCAAGAGAATTAATCAAGTTATGAGAGAGGAGATCTTACCTATCATTAATGCTAATTTAGCTATTTATGTGTTTATGGAGTGTTAGTTATAAATGGTTGTAAGGTTGATTACTCTCTCTCGAGTTATAATCATTCCTTAAATTGTAAACCCCAATTGAATTATGAACTTACAATCTCTTAATTCACAAATTACCCATAATTCTAATTAGTTCTTAAGCTCTCTATTAAACAATCAGGTCTCGCATGAGATCTCTCTCTATGAAATTACCGACTAGATTAATTAAGTAGCGAATTAGATTTCCTAACTCTCGTTAATCTAATCTAATCATTTTTATCTGACTCACCCTCTCGGTTTGTTATTGAAACATGCAAATACATTAATTAATCATAACACTCGAATCAAATAAATACAATTTAACTAGATTAAATTTAAATATAAGTAAAATTTGACAGGAAAAGTTAGAACATCATTAACAACTCAAAATTCATAACCATACAACTCATATCAATCTTACACATTAATTGAATAAAAGGGAAATGGGGAGGAAATGAAACTTAGGCTGGACGATTCAAGAAAGCAGCGGCGTTGGGAGATTACCTATTCTGGGAAGCTTCGGCATCGGAACCTCCTCTTCTTTTCTCTCTCTCTCTTAGGTGTCTAAATGTAGGTTGAATGTAGAGTCCTTTTTAAGGTTACCTCCTAATACTTTTATATTGTTTTCCAATTAAGGTAACCCTATTGGCTTTCTAGGGTTTAAAATGTCTGAAATGTCCCTCAAAAATTGAATCCGAAAGTGATCCCACGTCTGTCTGTGCGCAGGCCACGATTGTGGTCAGTTTGTCTACTGTTTGTCATGATCAGGACCCTGTGCTCGAGCTTCTGCCAAGATCGTGGGCCTATGTTGGTGCTTCTATCACGATCGTGGCCTGCCAGCCACGATCATAGGATCGCGTTTTGATTCGAGTCTCCTCCGAAACTCCTCTAAATGTTCTAAAACACTAACAAACTCATCATGGCACCTTCTATATATAAAATTGAAGTTCAAAAACATATTTTAACCCAAAGAATACTTAAAACACAAATATTTATGAACTAACACAATTTTTTCATATAAACACATACTAAACAATCAAATTAATCATTAAACACACATCAACTTACCTATAAAAATACAATGCAATCCACACCTATCAACATTTCCATAATTAAACTTTTGCTTGTCTTCAAGCAAAGAACAAATACAACCAATAAAATTATATCATTTTATTTTCATAAAGATTAAAGTATGCAATCTTTAAAACTTTGGTCAACTTAAGTGTCGTGCTACTACACATATCATAACTAATTTTCATTGGGGCACATAAGCAAACTCAACCTATGAAATCATCACTAAAAGATAAGTATAAATTCAAAATGGACCTTTCTTATAGATTTTACTCATTTCTCTTAAGTGTTTCGCTCAAACTTCCTATAGGAAACCACACTATCATAGGCTTGTTAATATATCAATTCTCCTCCACAATGATTACACGCTAAGATAGATCAAAAGGACTTTGTTTCGGGTTATAATATGAATAGGGTTAAGGTGGGTCAAACAGGTTTTAGAGGTTTATCACAAACATTTATAAATTACTTACAAAGAGATGACAAAGATAATCTTCTAAGATATGCAAATAGATAAGACTACTCCACACTTATTGAAGCTACTACACGTTATTCCTTTTTTTTCATTTGATTTTTCTCTATTTTTCTCTTTTTTTTAATCATAATAAAAAACAATGAACAGAAAACATCAACTATATGCAATGTGCTTTTAACTTATGATTCCATACTAAAGTATCAACTAGCACTCTAATAACTTGTGGTTGGGCAAGCTAATGTTATTTTTAGGTTTTGAAATTGGGTGATTTCAAGAAACAAAAGGTTAAAGGCTCAATGGGGCTAGCAAGGGTTAATAAAAGGATATGTTATTTAAGACAAAGGTTCGAGCAAGAAAGCCTTAATCATTTCTATCTATTATACATCCAATAGATTTAAACCGATTCAAAGTAAGTTTTGAAGGTAATTATCTAAGGAAACATCACACAAATAAGGAATTGAAATGATTATAGAATGGAGTCATAAAGGCTCAATTCTCACATAGGCTCAAATGAAAATCCATTATGCTTTTATACATTACCTCATTGTTCAAGTGTCAAGTTCTGAGTAAGCTTATGCGGCCAACTACTTTCATCACTCTACATGGTTCACTTTTCACTCAATTAGCCTAATTTAAGTTCACACATACATTTAATCTCATTATAACTAGAATGATAGAATCTCATAGCAACACATTCATCACAAAGTTTCAAATGTAAGGGAAATGACATACCTAATACTAACAACCTAACATGCATCCTAAATGACATGTAAAAATGCAAACATAAATGGGCAAAGATTACCTCCCCACACTTGAACAAAACATTGTCCTTAATATGAAAAAGAGAACACCCAAAATCAACAAATAGCACATTGAAAAACAAAAAAAAAAGAATAAGAGAAGAGATTAAGGGCAAGATGGGCTCATGGTGGTGGGGTCGATGGAGTGACACATTTTTCCTTTCATCCTTTGGTCCTCCAACGAGTTATGATGCACAATAAATCTTCAAGTAACCTCAAAACGTATCATTGGGGACCTAAACAACAAGAGAATGAAAGATGAAACAATTTAAACTAAACTAAATATTATCAAATCAAAACAAAACCACATTAACATAAAGACAAACAAATGAAAGACAAACATGCTAAGTTAAGGTCTTTAGCTTGACCATTCCATATCATAAAAGAGTAAGTGAAAAGAAAGAAAGTACTTCCCTTTTTTGCGAGAATTGCCCTCCAAAGTAAAGCTTGCACCGATGCCCATTAACCTTAAAAGTTTCACCCTTTTCATTTTCTAACTCCAAAACTCCATAAGGAAACACTTGAATAACCTTGAATGGGCCACTCCATATTGACTTGAACTTTTTGGGAAATAACTGAAGTCGTGAATTGAATAAAAGCACTAAGTCCCCACTCTTGAATTCCTTTTTCTTAATGTGGCCATCATGCCACTTCTTAGCCCTTTCCTTATATAACTTGGCATTTTCATATGATCCTATAAGCCCACAATATATCATCCAGCTTCAAACCCAAATCTTTTCTTAAAGTGTTCACTACCTTCTCTAAAATCTTCTTCAACTCTATTCACCACCTCCACTTAGCCACTCGTTTGCGGATGATAAGGGGTTATCACTCTATAATAAACATTATTTCTTCTCAAAAGAGCCTCAAAGGGTTTGTTGCAATAGTGGCTCCTTCCATCAATTATGATAGCTCTAGGCACTCCAAATCTGGTACAGATCTTCTTGATGAATCGTTGCATAACCTTGCTATTATTTGTTGGAGTAGTTATTGCTTCGACCCGCCTAAACATATAATCAACTCCAATAAGTATATAAGAGTTACCTATGGAAGATGGGAATGACCTCATAAAAGTCAAGCCCTACACATCAAATATCTCCACCTCTATGATGTTTGAAAGTGGCATCTCATCTCTTTTCAAAATATTACCTACTCTTTGGCATCTATCACAACGTAATACAAAATCTCGGGCATCCTTGAACAATTTTGGACAATAGAATTCACACTCCAAAATGAGAGTAGGCGTCTTGGTTGCTCCATAGTGTCCAACATAAACTGAACTATGACACTGAGTTAAAACTTCAGGTATTTCATCTTTAAGGACACACCTGCGAATCAAACTATCAGCGCATATTTCATATAACACAGGTTCATCCCAAATATAGTGAGAACATTGAAATAAAAAATACTTCTTTTGTTGATGCAAGGGATTAGGGGAAAGAATATCACCTAAGAGATAATTGGCAATATCTGCAAACCAAAAAAGAAAATGATTTTCTACTATCATTAAAGCCTCGTCAGGAAAACGCTCTTCAATTTCGTCTTCTTATTCATTTTGTTTCCCTTCAAGTCTCAATAGGTGATCCGCCATAATATTTTCTGCTCCTTTCTTATCCTTAATTTCAATGTTGAATTCTAGGAGCAGAAGCACCCATCAGATGAGCCTAGTCTTGGCATCCTTCTTTTCAAAGAGATAACGCAATGCCACATGATCTGTAAAAATGATAACTTGTGAGCCCAAAAGGTAATAATGAAAATTTTCACGTGCAAATACTATTGTAAACAACTCCTTCTCAGTGGTGGTATAGTTCAATTGTGCTCCTATCAAGGTCTTGCTGGCGTAGTAAATTGCATGTAACCTCTTCTCCTTCCGCTGTCCGATTACACAACCGATAGCATGGTTGCTTACATCACACATGATCTCGAAGGAAAGTGACCAATCTGGTGATGTCATAATAGGTGTTGTTGTAAGTTCCATCTTTAACCTGTTAAAAGCATCTAAACAATCATCATCAAATACAAAAGACACATCTTTAACTAACAAGTTAGTTAAAGGTCTAGCAATAAGAGAAAAGTCTTTGATGAACCGTCTGTAGAACCTTGCATGACCAAAGAATGCTCGAATGCCCTTGATGTTGGTAGGAGGTAGGAGCTTTTCAATCACTTCAGTCGTAAGTCAATCTACCTCAATCCTCCTGCATGAGATCTTATGACCCAAAACTATTTCCTCTTGGACCATGAAATGACACTTCTCTCAATTCGTGACTAAATGAGACTCTTCACATCTTTGTAATACTCTATCCAACTTAAACAAGCAGTGATCAAAAGACTTTCCAAAAATAAAGAAGTCATTAATAAATACCTCCATGAAGTCCTCATTTATATCTTCAAAGATGATCATCATGCACCTTTGGAATGTAGTTGGTGCATTGCATAGACTAAAAGACATTCTTCTGTAAGCAAAAGTTTCATAAGGACAAGTGAAAGTGGTCTTCTCTTGGTCTTGTGGGTACATGAACACCTAATTATATCCTGAACATTCATTAAGAAAATAATAAAAAGCATGGCCAACTATCCTCTCAATCATTTGATTCAAAAAAGGTAATAAGAAATCACCACATTGGGGCTAATCTCCCTAATATCAGAAAAATTTTCACCCCATGGATCTCATCCTTTTCCTGGTCTCTACCATTTTCTCTTCTTGCTCAACATCCAACTGATTGGAAATGATGATGGGTAAGGTATGGTCTTTACCTCAAAATGTGTATTTCAGGTGAGAAGGTAAGGGTTTTAGTTTTATAGTAGAGAGCTTTATAATGGAGGGTGATATAGGTGCTGATTGAACCTAAGTTTCCTATATTATTTAGTGAAATTTTTATGATTTTTGTTATACTTTTCGGCTCTTTTTGTTGGATATTGTGCTTAATTTAGCTTAAGAGTACTTATTTTGAATTAATG
>JAOSBP010000205.1:17264362-17277045 GCA_027563825.1 Erythroxylum mucronatum | reverse complement strand
TTGCAAAATGTATATAATTAGCAACCATTTTACTATGGTTGCTGAGAATTTGGTTGCTGAAACCAAATTTTCTTGTAATGTTCCCACCACTTCTTATCGAATTAAAATTTATGAGGCTTACAGATAAAGTTATTACTATTATATCCTAAAGAAGATTAATATCCCTTTAAAATACTAGATTACTAAAGGGCTAGAGCCAATTGTTATATAGGCAAGCCCTTATGAAGCCAAAACTGCTAAGAAAAGGGTTGGTTATGTGAGAATATATGTGATTGTTAAATTGTAGCATAAACTTCCTAAAACAATTCCCTTATTAAGACTTTTAAGGAATGATGAGCTGATATATAGAGGATTCGGTTAAGCTTTCTTTTATATAGAGACCACCAATAACTTATGGGTAACCTTTTAAAATTGGAGACTATCAAGAACTTATGGGTAAGGAAACTGCTATGATTAAAAAAAAAGAGACAACTAGCAAGATTGGCAATATTTGTAGTACTTCGAATGCTGTTATTGATTCTGAAATCAACAATGCTTCTGATAGAATAAAGAGGCCATCATATGGTGAAGAAGATGCAAAAGCACTCACTTTTAAGATGACTATTCCCACCGACTTGACCATGGAGCACAAAATTGAACATGGAACCAATATTCCTCAACTTCTCCTATAGATAACCTAAGGCCTATCCAGAGTGATTTATCAAGTTCCTATATATCTATTTATAAGTTCCATTATACCTCTAGAGATGGTTTCAAGGAGGAAAAGAGAAGGGAATTTGGCATGAAATGTTCTAATTAATAAAGGCTCTAAGAGCCACTCCATTCCTTAATTTCTTTACTTTCATGGAATTTGAGTGTGTCAATTGTCCCAAAATGAAAATTTTGCTTAAAGAATTTATTGTTGGAATGAACCCATGCTAATAGGTAGTTTAAAGACCAAACTTAAGGTTTATAAGTGCAAAAAGTTGATGTTTTTGGATAGGCATTGGTTTACTCTTACTAACCACAACTTTCATCACAGTGGCAGAGTGATTATTACTTATGATCCATACAAAACAAACATATCCTTGATCTTAAACATTGACCATATTATATAGCTAGCTGCTAGTCTGGTTTAAGAAAAAATCTAATTTTTTTGTTTCCTTGATCTATGGTTCCAACTTGGCCTTTTAAAGGAAAGTTCTATGGAATAAACTCAAAGAAAATCACCCTGCTATATATTCCCCTTCAATCATTCTAAGACAATTTAATAATTGCTTACATGCATCAAAATTTAAGGGAAACACTTCCTTCAAGAGCTGTAATGGTGATATAAGAGAATATATTAGTGAAATGGGGGTTATTGACCTAAAATTTGAGGGAGAATTTTTTCACGTGGAGCAACAAACAAAATGATACATGGAATATTAGAAACAAAACTAGATAAGGTATTGATTAATGAAAATGGCTATTGAAATTTTTAGAAAGCAAAGTGATTTTAAAGAACCCTCCTTCTCGGACCATAATCCTCTTATCATACAGAACCATGAGCTTAAATAACCTAGAAGAAGTTTGTTCATATTTAATAACTTATTATCTGAAGTAAAAGGCTTTAAAAAAAGTAGTTATTGGGGGATTATTATTTAAAGTTCAAGGTTACAAACCTTTCATTTTCATGAGGAAAGGGAGTGAAGGAAGAGCTTAAGGCTTTAAACTAATGTAGGAACAAACATTCAAATGGCGATCTCTAATACAAGGGAAAATTTTAATTCTATTTAAGAAATGCTCTACTCTAAAAATCTTGCACTATTATTAGAGGAAAAAACAGTCTTACATGCCTATTGTAAAGCAGTTGAGAACCATAACTCTTTATTAAGGTAGAGATCAAGAATGTTATGCTTGAATGAGGGGGACAATAATACAAGATTTTTTCATAGACTACCAACTTAAGGAAGAATTATAATAGAATAACATTAATGGCAAAGCAAAATGAAAGGCATGTCATAATAGGGGGACATTAAGTAAAAGGTATTTGAATTCTTTAAAAAAAACTATAGGCACCCAAACTAGTTATGTTGCCCTTTGAAAATCTAATCCTTAATCTAAAATCATTTTACTAATGAGCAAGCCTTATTATTATACAAGCCTTTCATTGAGGAGGATAAAAGCTAAAATTATACAAATCACTAGGCCCTTATGGAATTAATGGATATTACTTTTAAAAGACTTGGACACAATTGAAAAGTGATATAATGATAGATATAGCCCTAAAGTTCCTTTAAAAAAAGAGAATGCTTAAAGAGGTAAACAAAACCCATTCCTAAGGCTCCTAACCCTTAATCTGTTCTTGATTTTAGGATAATATCTTGTTGTAATACCTTATACAAGATCACAAATAAACTTCTTGTATGCAAATTAAAAACATGTCCTCAACACTTTACTAATGATTCTCGAAAAGCATTATTGCAAGAAAGATTAATAGGAGACAATATACTATTAACTTAAGAACTATTTAGGAATTATAGAAGAAAGAACTCTCCTAAGAATTATGTTACTAAGATGGACTTTCAAAAAGATTAGAAGCTTTCAATTTAATAAAATAGTTCATCTAAGCCACATTATACAGTGTTTAAGTTAATAGGGAACCTACTAATCATATTAAAGGTAAAAAAAAGGCTTAAGAAAGATCCTTTGTCCACTTACCTATTTATCTTATGCATGAAGACTCTCGTAATAATGACGTCTCATTAGGAAGTTGAATCTATTTCCCCTCTTATTTATTAGTGATATTCTATACTCTTAAGGACAAATGATAAATCTCAAAGCAACTTGATATCATCACCTCATTCCTTTAAGATATTATCTAGTTTATCTATGAATTTAAACAAAAGTTTCCTAATTGTTTCAGTTGGAGCTCAACATCTTTCAAGCTGGTTATCTGCAATCTTGGCCTTTAAGTTAAAGAACTGCCTTTCATGTATCTTGAGCTGCCAATTTGCACTAGGAAACTCTGCTATTGTTGGAAAAGATTTAAAAAATAATCTTCAACTAGCGCAATAAATTATTTTCATTTACTAGGAGGCTTCAGTTGTTAAATTCCATTCTCTTAACTACTAGTTAGTCCATATCCTCCTCTCTAAAGGGGTTGAATAAATCTATTGAAAATTTCTAAAAAGATTTTTGTGGTCTGGTTTCTCTAATAACTAATCTAGAGCAAAGGTCAAATGGGATGAAATATGCATGCTATCTAAGGGTGGTCTGAGAATTTAGTCTTTAAAACTTTGAAGCAAGATACTCATGATAAAAAGAGTATGGAGAATTCTCACAATAAAAAAGGTGCTTTGGGTTAGGTGGATCCACTTATACTTATTAAAGGGCAAAAGCTTTTGAGCGATAAAAATAAAAGATTTAACATGTTTACTTAACTTTTGAAACTAAGAGAGCTTCTTTATAGACACATCAAATGCAAGATAGGAAATGACAACTTTACTTCATTCTAGTTTGAAAATTAGAGTAATGTAAATCCTCTAAATCATTGTACACAAATGCCTAACTTAATTCAGTAGTTTCCTTTGGACTCCAAAGTCTCCTCTACTATCGACAGCAATAACTTGTCACACGGATTTGTTGGATCTATCTATTTGGAAAACATTATATCAAGTTATAGATCTAACTTATAAATAGAAGACTCTTATATGTGGCTAAAGCAATCCTTAGGGAAATTAAATAATAAATCGTACAAGGAGCTACTTATAACTAAACATCAATCTTCTTCCTAATTCATGGAACAATAAGGTATTGCCTCAAGTTTCCTATCACATATGGTTAGTTACAAAAAAGAAACTCTCTACCTTAGATAAACTACTATTTTTTTAGATGAAAAAGTTTGCAGGCTTTGTAAAACACTCCTCAAAACTCTAAACCATTATGTTTTTCGAATGTGAAATATCCTTTGGTATATAGACCATCCTACAATCCTTATACAACTTGAGTACCAGCAGGAGCAAGTATGTTGATTTGATTAACTGGCGAAGCAGGTTTTGAATAGATAATAAAATAAACAAGCAACTCTACATTATTACAATTAGTTGCTTCATGTATAACATGTAGAGAGAAAAAAAAGTAGAGTGTTCTAAAATATAGAGAAGTCTAGGGAAACAATGACTTCCTACCTGATCTTAAAAATCAGAAAACTTATAGTACTCTATGATATTCATACATGTTATAGCCACTCTTTAATTCAATCATGGAAGTTATATCCATTTAAATTTTTTAAAAAAGAAAAGTTCATTTCTTCATATTTTTATATCAAAATTTTATTTTGAGAATTACTCATTTGAGTCACCATATTTGTTGATATAAAACGAGTGTACATTTTGGTAATTATACGAGATAAGAAAACTAAATAACACTTTCTTATTCAGGCTGTATTGTATATATGTTGTATATATACAAACTACTTCAACTATACAAACTACTATTATCTAACTTCACTAACTCTACAACTTTGTCTAATTACAGCTAACTGTATAATTAACTAACTAACAAATTAATTACAACTAACTAACTATCTTTCACACCCCCCTCAAGTTGGAGATGGATGAGGAATCAAGCCCAATTTGACAGTAAATTGATTGAATTGAGGAGCCGCTAATGATTTAGTAAAAACATCAGCAACTTGATCATGCGTTGAAACATATCGAGGAGTATTAAAATCTTCCTTAACCTTCTGGCGCACAATGTGGCAATCAATTTCGAGATGCTTAGTCCGTTCATGAAATACTGGATTAACTGTGATATGAAGAGCCGACTGATTATCACACCAAAGATCAATCGACAGTGAGATAATAACCCTGAAATCCTTGAGCAAATAAACCAACCACTGAAGTTCACATACAGTAGTGCCCATACTTCTATATTCTGCCTCATAACTAGACTGTGAGATAGTATTTTGTTTCTTACTTTTCCAACTGATCAAAGAATTCCCCAAAAACACACAATAACCACTCACGGATTTCCTATAAATTGGACAAGATGCTCAATCACTATCTTAGTAGGCTGTCATTTGCAAACAATTATCATTATTGTACAACAAACCTCTATCCTTAGTCCTAGCAAGAAACCGCAAGACATGTATAGCCCCCTCCCAATGAGCATGTGTTAGAGAAGCCATAAATTGACTAAGTTGTTGCACATTGAAAGTGATGTCTGGTCTAGTCATATTCAGGTACAATAATCTCCCAACCACCCTTTTGTACTTGTCAGCATCCTGAAACAGTGCACTCTTCTCATCAAAGTTATGATTACGAGGCAGTGGAGTAACAACAACAGTAGAATCAACAAGACCACAATTAGCTAGAATATCAATTAAGTACTTCTTTTGAGAAATGAAGGTACCTTTATGAGTTCTACTAATTTCAATACCCAGAAAATACTTAGCATTTCCCAGATCTTTAATAGTAAAGAGAGAGTGTAAAAATTGTTTAACAACAATGATATCTTCTTCACAATTACCTCCAACTAACATATCATCAACATAAACTCCGAGAGCCATAAAGCCACTTTTAGTGGCCTTAGTGAACAAACAATGATCATTCACCGATTGAGAAAATCCATACTGCAAAATCTGAGTAGTAAACTCCGAATTTCACTGCTTAGAGGCTTGCTTCAAACCATACAAAGACTTCTTCAATCTACACACTTCTCCTTTACCAGCCTTTGTATAACCTTCTGGTGGAATCAAATAAACCTCTTCCTTGAGATAACCATGTAAAAAGGCATTATTAATATCTAACTGATGAACATACCAGTTCTTTTTAGTTGCTAAACCCAGAAATGTCTGTACCGTGACTAACTTGGCAACTGAGGAAAAGCTGTCAAAGAAATCAACCCCAACAGTTTGATTATACCCCTTTGCACCAATCGAGTTTACACCATTCCACAGTCCCATCGGAATTAAACTTGACCTTGTAAACCCATTTTGATCCGATGGCTTTCTTTTCATGTGGAAGCTCGGTTATCTCCCATGTTTGATTTTGTTTAAGAGCCAATAACTCCTTATTCATAGCATCTACCCATTTTGTGTATTGGACAACTTGACTAAAAGTCTGTGGTTCCATACTCCTGCTGACATTAGCCATAAAAGTTGCATAACTTGGAGAAATCTTAAAAGCTTCATCAGAAATGCTGCAACTGACATAATCTTTCATCCAAATTGGCAATCTCCTTTGCCTTGAACTCATTCGGAGTTGTTGAGCAGGCATAAGTTCTTCATGTACATCTTCTGCCAGTTCTCCAACTATTTCTGGTTCATGTTCGACATGTCCACCAGCCAAATCAGTGGAAACTGTAAGAACAAGTTTATTCGTATCATCTTCTACATTATCAACATATGCATCAGAGTGATGTGCCTCCAAGATGACAGGAGCAGGATCCGGCAGACTAAAATCCAAATCTGAAATGTCAGAAATAGGATTGTTACATTTGTCAGGTTCGGCAAAAGGAAATGCCCTTTCATAAAATATCACATCCCTTGAGCTAAACATCACATGAGTATCCAATCAGAAACCCTATATGCCTTCTGATAAGGAGCATAACCCACCATAACACATTTCTGTGCTCTTGCCTCAAATTTACCTTTCTTTGGAGTAGTATTCGTGGCATAGCAAAGACAACCAAATGTCTTCAATCGCTCATAATTTGGTACTTTGTGAAATATCACCTCAAAAGGAGTCTTCCAACCAAGAACAGAAGATGGTAATCTATTAATGATATAAGTAGCAGTCAAGATTGCTTCCCCCCAAAACCATTTAGGCATTTTAGCTTGAAACATCAATGCTCTAGCAACCTGCAGCAGATGCTTATGCTTCCGCTCCACCACTCCATTCTGTTGTGGAGTATATGAGCATGTTCTTTGATGAATAATCCCCTTGTCAGCAAAGAAAACTTCACAAGTTTGGTTAACAAACTCTGTCCCATTGTCTGACCGCACCTTCTTGACTTTACTATCAAATTGATCTCCACCATAGTAATAAAACCGTGCAGGGCTTCAAGTACTTGAGACTTGTACTTTAACAAAATAGTCCAAGTTGCCCTGCTGAAGTCATCAACAACAGTTAAAACATAATGATAAGAAGTAAAACTTGCCTGTTTGTATGGTCCCCAAGGATCAACATGTAAAAGCTCCAGTGCTTGTATGGCACTTCCATTAGCTACTGGAAAGGGCAAACGATGCTATTTTGCCAAGTGACAGACATCACAAGGATCATTCAAGTCTTTAATATCAAGATAGGCAATATGTTGTAACACCTTTAAAGAAGCATGCCCAAGTCGTGAATGCCAAAGTTCAGCATTAGTATTTATTCGAGAAGAAGTCATACAATAATTAAAGAATACAAGGCTGGAAAAAAGAGTACTGTCAACTTTACTCATAGGTTTATGGTTGACACAAGTTTTCAGATAGCTATAGAATACAAAAGAATCAAAAGAGTTGGATGTGAGTATAAACAAGGTTCCCACTACAGCTCCAACAACAATGATCTTATTACTCTTCAGGTCCTGTATGAGACAATGTGAAGGAAAGAAAGTGAAATAAGCATCAGCACTATCAGCAAGTTTCTGGACTGATAGTAAGTTGAATTTAAATGAAGGAAGGTATAAGACATGTTTAAGAATGAGGTTGGGATGTAACACAACACAATTGGCATGAGTAGCTATCTGAGTACTAGAATCAGGGAACTGAACTGGCACATTATGTTTAAGTTGTCTTCCATGTTTCATGATCGCACCATCACAACACATATGATTAGATTCCCATGTATCAATGATCCAAATGTTGCTGCCAGAAATACTTAATGCATGTAGTGCTGTGTTTGTAGAACCAGCATTTCCTGTAAAAGTAAAATTTGAGAACTCTTTTCCTACACCTCCAGTTGTTGGCATCTTCCTGCTCACAAGTTTAGCCAATTCCTGTTGCATAATCTGCATTTGCATCATCAAATGCCTAAGTTCTCTACCTTCGGAAGTAGGTTGTGCATCAAAGGGTGTCTCAGCAACTTCAGCAGCCATGTTAGCATTTGCTTTCTTAAATCTAATACCTTTCTTCTTCTTCAACTCTTCATACCATTCAGGATACCCATGAAGCTTGAAACAAGTCTCCTTTATGTGGCCCACACTGCGACAATGATCACACTAATTATCAGAGTTGTTTCCAAAATCCTTCTTCCTGCTGCCAGCTTTATTGTCTCCTTTAGAACTAGAAGCCTTAGCAAGCAAAGCTATATCCGGATTTTCAATAGAGAAATTCAGATTCACTGCTCTCTGACTTTCCACTCTCAAGACCATACTATAGGCTCGGTTAATATCAGGTGCTGGATCTAGATTTAAGATTTAGCTCCTAACATTATCAAAAGTCCTGTTTAATCCTATAAGAAATTGCAACAACTTGGATGCATCTGCCCTCTCCTTAAGTTTCTCAGTCATTCTTGTATAGCAAGAATAACCAGTACATCCACAACCAGGTAAAGGCATAAGTCTGTCGAACTCATCCCAGCATTGATTGAGTTTACTAAAATATTGAGTAACCAAACTATTACCTTGCTTAGTAGATAACATTTCCCGCTGCACTTGATACATTTGGGGTGTATTACTAACCCCAAACGTTTCTCCAACACTTCCCACAGATGCTTGGCGCTAGGTGAATAGACACAGCTATCACCTAAATCCTTAGAGATGGAATTTCGAAGCCACAACTTAATCATCGAGTCGACCTTCTTCCATTTCCTATATTGATTTGGATCTATGGGTGGTTTCAGTGTGCCGTCGATGAAGCATAGCTTATCTTTGGCTTCAAGAGAAGTTTTGATGGCTGTGCTCCAGCTGAAATAATGCGACCCAGTGAATGGCGTAAGCACCAATGTCATTCCTGGATGATCAGAAGGTTGCAACAAATACGGATCATCGCCTACAACGACGCCATGTCGAGAACAAGTCTCTGTGCGATCAGCCATGGATGAGCTAGTTTTCACCAATCAAATAGAAATATCGACATCGAAATCACCTTCGCCCTCTCGGAATCAAGAAATTGCCGCCTTTGCCCTCTTCGGAATCAAGAAATCGCCTTTTCGCCCCTCGGAATCAAGAATCCTAATGTCGGAATCAAGAACCCTAATTTGTCTCTAATACCATGTACATTTTGGTAATTATACGAGATAAGAAAACTGAATAATACTCTCTTATTCAGGCTATATTGTATATGTTCTGTATATATACAAACTACTTCAACTATACAAACTACTGTTATCTAACTTCCCTAACTATACAACTTTGTCTAATTACAACTAACTGTATAATTAACTAACTAACAAATTAATTACAGCTAATTAACTTTCTTTCACAACAAGACTTTTGAATAATATCAACTACCTTCTAATACTACTTTGGGAGCACTAATTTACTATTCAATAACTCAGCCCATTAGCCAGGGAACTCTTAAACGATACTAATATCTTTGTCCTAGGTAGTTTTCATTTTTTTTAATGGATAAATTACGACACGAATCCTTTAGATAAAGTTTAAGGAAATTTAGAATTTAATTGTTTACAAAGAAAATTAATTTTATCATATCCCCAATTTTTATCTTATAGCAAGGATTTATAAATAATAGTGCTACAACCATCATGTCATAATTTTCCAAGTGAATCGCGAATTCTAAGGTAAGGGGAGCTTTTCCATTAAAGTGTACCTTTATAGTCATGGTCGTTCTATAATTTGATGACGAAATATAAATCTGAATGCAATATACCGAACTATAATAGCTGATTTAAAGTTTTATTGGTGACCAACTATCATTGATATGCTTCCTAAACTTGCAGCATTATGTAGAAATGAATGAGTAGGGTGAAAGCTAATATTCTTTACTACATGAAACAAACGGTTTTTTTTAAAAAAAAAACATAAGCCCTTAAGATTTATGGGAAATTTAACCTTTTTTATTTCTTACTCGTACCAAATTGAAGCGAGAGACACAAGGACGAGCGGTCAGAGTAAATAAATGGATACCCACCGTGACATGCTGCAGATACTTTAATTCTGGTGGACCTAAACATTCATCTCCTTCCAATCTTATACTTGTTAAAAATATATGGAAATTAAAACCAAAAACCGAAAAACCTGCCAATGGTATGCAAATGCAAGTGCAAATTAGATGAACAGTTCGTGAAAAAACAGCTCAACTTCGTGGGACTAACTAGTTAAAGTACGCGATTGGATATTTTAATTTTAAGCAAAATGAGAAATTAACTATGATATATTGTTCACTAATTCAAAGTAAGTTTTTTTTAAAAAAAAATTGTGTCCTACGTCATTAAAAAAAAATGTTCGATCGAATTGAGACAGAAAAAGGGAAATTGTTCCAAGAAATTTATTGAACAACCGTGAAGGAATGGTTACACTTGCAACCCAGAAGGTGTTTATAGATGAATTTTTGAACTGAATCTGTAATATATTCATCAATCATCCACCATAATCACACATTGCAAAGGAACACCTACCTTGACCAGGACACTCCTCAAAACAAGAACCGCAATGAAGAGGATCATTTCGAACGTCAACACACTTACCATCACAACACACGAATCCATAAGCACAACTTTGTCCACAAGCTCCACAGTTGTTGGAATCCCTTACCGTATCTTTACAAAACTGCTGAAAGCAACATGTGGTGCCACCCCATGGATTTTTCTCACGATCCCAACACACATTAGGGTCATAGGCACACGAAAGTACTTTCTGCCTCCCTCGTAAAGCCGATCTGAAGAAGTTCACGTGTGCTGGAACGTCTGTTTCTGGAGGACGTACCCGGCGGCCGGCGGCAAATTCATGGGAAACACCGATTAACATGAGGAAAAGGAAGGGCCAGAAGCACTTGAAACTTCTTGCAACGCTATATGAAGAAAGCATGGATGCTTATTGCTAGGATAACTCGACATGAGCAATACGTTGAACCAAAATCAAACGAGAAAAACGCTCCTGATTAGATTAGAAGACATTGAACTAAACTGGATTTTTTTTTCTTTGGATCAGATTTATTAGTTCGGAGCTAGTGAACTTTGTCAAATGTGGTGACATCAAGGTACCCCATTTACGTAGACGATCAACCAAACATGTTTCAGAACTAATAATTATGAACGGCGAAATGAAGTAGACATGAATATGACTTGTCCATATACGTACACATAAAGTGGGCAAACCAGTCCTGAAAATACCAATTTTTTACACGAGTCAATGAGAATCTCCTAGCTAATAGTTTTTCGTTGTTCTCAAGATATATTTCCCATAACTAATTTGTTTATTTAAATGTAAGAACGTCTGATACTTGGTAACCAACGCAGCTTTAAAATATAAGAAGATTTGGACTCGGAAGTTGAGCTGAATTTGTCTCTGAGGAGATCAGTGATTGATGTAGAAGTGGGAAAATTTGTAGCAACAATGATTTTGTGGACAACCACAAAACGTCTCATTTGATTCATAAAGAAATACAAAACATCCGATGAAGACTACTGCAACACAACTTTCTTCTGCAATATTATCTATTCTAAGCTAACAACTTCCCTTCCTCCAATATTTCCTATTTAAGCTAAGACAATGCTTTTAGCAGCATAAAGCTACGAAACAGAACAACAACAAAACAGAAATATCAGCTTTGACCAACATGCCACACACCAAAAATTTTGTCCTACTCCAAAACTCTCTGCAGCAAATCTCTGCAATTTCTTTTGTCTCTGCGGCAAATCTCTGGTCCCTTTTGTTTTTTCTCTGCCGCAACTCCCTTTTTCCAGCTTGGACAGCAACAGCAGCAGAGGAGTTTAGCATGCAAATTCATCGTCTCCAACATTCAGAGCTGTCAGGTCATTGGAATTGCATGCCATTGCCATTCTGGTGAGTAAAAGGAGAGCTACTACAATAACAGACGGATAGATGTGTGACATAGCCATGGATGTGTTAAGTGGGCATTGAAGAGGAGTGCAAGTGTAATGTGGAGATGGTTGCTTGTTGTAAGTTGATCTGTCTCCAAGTATTTAATCAAGTAAACATTTACTGTAGATGTGTTCTTGCGTCAAGTCAAGTGTCAACCACTAAGTACATGATCTTTCATTTCCTGTTGTCTGAAACTTGACGTAATTGAAGAGAAGAACAAGTTGAAACAAGGACTTGAATATACGTTTAATTTTCTGACCACTTGTCCCGACAGCGAAAGGCCACCACTCAACACGACAGACTACAGTGCCACAGAGAATTCAGTTCTACATAAATTTCTACGGAGGATTTCCAGAATGCTAATTATGGCTGTATCTTTTCTGACTTATAATATATAACAATTGTTGGGTGGGGAAGGGGTGCAAATTCTAGTCTCTTGCTTCAAGTCAAAAAAGGTAGACTGTGTAAACGCTTGACTTCTAGGGTTGATGATATACAATCCAAGGTCATCAACGTAAATCCTTTTTAAAAATAATTATCAATCATCTCGCAATATAATATTATAAAATTAACATATATGAACTTCAATCCGGTTCACATGTGAAATTTTCAAAATGATTATGCACTTCAAGTTTGTTCACATCAGAATAGAAATCGTTCATAGTTTTATCGTTTTGTATATCAAAATAATCACATGTATTTGTTGGGAAATTGGTAGGAATCCAATC
>JAOSBP010000205.1:17242315-17256486 GCA_027563825.1 Erythroxylum mucronatum | reverse complement strand
ATACAGTCCGAATCAATCCGAAGTTTCATTAAACCAATTTACCCGGAAAATGCCATGAATGCATGCCAAGATCCAAAGAGAAATCATAAAACGTACCGAATTTCTTTAATATTCTAACCCCTAAAATGGGGCGTTACATCTCTTAAATTTTGTCTTTTATTTTCTTCTTTAACTTCCCATAATACCCTTCACTTTCTATGCTCTCCCAAAAATATCCTTAGTTCATTCTAACCCCTTCCAAACACTTAAGCTACTAAGTCCAATAAATGAGGCATAACCCAGGTAAGATCCATAATTCAAATCATCTTCCCGTTTATCTATGTTCTATTTCCCAACATAAGAACTACTCCCTTACCAACTGTATAGTTGTTTGTAACACTACCTCCATAGAATGTTCCTTGTTTTGGAACTTTTGCTTATGCCTCTCTTTCTAGATCTCTTGTGCTGAAGAGGCTAAAAATAGCACCTTGCTCTTCCAGAGTGAAGAGGAAGCTTGTGTTTCAAATAGGATCTTGACTATGTCCATAAGAGAATTAGAGGCCTCATGCCATGATATAAAATCTCTGATCATATGCCAAATAACATTGAAAAAAGGACAGAGAAAGAACAAATGATCCCTTATTTCTGTTCCTTCCTTACATAAACATCATATTTGATCCAGATTACGCATGAAATGAACTATATCTATCGTTGCTACTCTCTTCTTAATCATTAACACTATGAGAAAAGCAATGCTAGGTCTAAGTATTTATCCCAGATACTCTTAACCCAAGGAACATCTTGTTTAGGATTAGGAGAGTAAGGAGGTTTATGGAGGAGATCAAGGGAGCTAAAAATAGACTCTCCTTAGTTCAAAACTTACTAGCAACAAATCCTAGTAATGGAAATCTGTCAAATGAGGAGAGGATAGCTATTGAACACTATTTGCAGGCAATGGATAATGATTGTTCATAGATTTATCGGAGAGTTAGAATTAAGTTTTTCTTCAATGCACTGTCATTTAGAAGAAATACTAACAGAATATACTCTATAAAATCTATTTCTGGTGAAGTTATCTTTGGACAATAAGAGATTAGTAAGGAAGCTTTGAATTCTTTTCAAAAACCTTTTGGTAACTAAGGGGAAAACCAAATTTTCTATGGAGGACATTAAATAATTTATCTATGTAAGGATTCCTAAGGGAAAAGTTTTTTTATCTTATTAAACTAGTAACAGATCATGAAATAAAAATGTGGTTTTCATAATGAATGGTTCAAAGGCTCCTGGCCCATGATGCTCTAAACGGGTACTTTTTCTAAAATACATAGGATAAAGTAGGGAAAATCACTAAGGAAGTTGTGCATGAATTTTTCAAGAAGGGATCTCTGTTGAAAGAGATTAACAAAACTTATTTGTGCTTAAATACCCTGTCTCTCTAAGTGATTTCAAACTTATTTCTTACATTAATTTCATCTACAAGATCATTGCTAAAGTCATTGAAAATAGGTTGAAAGTTAGCATTAAATTCAAAATTAGTGAGAACCAAGGGGCATTTTTGAATAATAAGCATATTGGTGATAATATCCCAATTTTGTAAGAGCTTTTGGAAGGATATACAAGAAGCAATACTCCACAGAATTGTGGATTTAAAGTGGAAATTCATAAAGCTTTTAATAGTGTCAACTGTAATTTCATTTAAAGACTCTAGAAATCTTGAAATTTCCCTAAATATTTATCAAATGAATCTAAGCTTACATCATCACTACATCTTTTAGAATTCTAATTAATGGAAGTCTAACAAAAATCTTCAAAGGTACTAAAGGACTCAATCAAGGGGATCCTCTTTTCGTTACTTGTTCTTAATATGCATCGAGGTCCTCATACAATTGCTGAAATAGAAAATCTCTATAGTCCCTAGCTTGAAGTATCACTTTAAGTGTAAAATGCTTTCTCTAAAAGTTTGTGTTTTGTAGATGACCTTATATTGCTTAGCAAAGCTGATGAACATTCATTTTCAATACTAATGAGCACTTGACAAAGATTCAAGGAGTTATCTGGTTTAAACATCAATATGAAAAAAGCTGCTTAGTTTTATCAAACAGTGCAACTCACCTTTCAGTCATATTGACTCAAGTTATTGGTATGACAAAACAGGAACCCCCTTTTCTATATTTGGGAATACCAATTTCTTCGAGAAGACTAAGATATAAAGAATTTTTACCTCTCTTTGAGAAAATTCAGAAAAGGTTAGAGTCATGGAAAAATATAAGTCTGTCTTATGGAGGGAAAATCCAACTACTAAAGTCAATCATTGTGTCAATGCAAACTTATAGGTGCTCTCATATCTTCTTATCAAAAAGGCTTACTAAAACATTGGAAAGCATAATGAAGCAGTTACTATGGGGTACAAGGGGAGAGAATAAAAGGGTAGCATAAGTCAGATGGAATGATATCTGTCAACCAAAGGAAATAGGAGGGTTAATATTGGAAACAGTTAGCAGAAGTAATAGATTCCTTATACTGAAAAGGATTTGGAGAATTTAAGGTGAAAAGAATCATTGTGGATTAGATGGATACACAATTATATTCTTAAAGGAAGAAATTTGTGGGCTTTGAATCCTAAAGACAACTATTTATAGTTCTTTAGTCAAATTCTCAGTTGAGAGGCATGGTACATCAATAGGTTGCATGCAAAATTGAGACAAAAAATACGATCTCACTATGGTATGATAATTGGAGTTTTCAAGGAGCTTTTATTCATAACATTATGGCAAGAACTTCACTAGCCAGATGCTCAAAGAAAGCAAAAGTGCAAGAGATAACTGAGAATGATAACTAGTCTCTACCTTTAGACTTGATTAGAAGCTTATCAATTCCTCAATATTTGAACACTGGAGATGAGGATGTCTATCTTTGGTATGGACTACCTGTTACAAAACTTACTAATAGGAAAACCAAGGAACTGTTGTTTGGTTCAGTTAAAAAAGTAGAGTGGTGTAAGATGGTGGAGCAAAACTGTCATGTTGAATACTAGCTTCTTGCTTTGATTAGCTATACTGAATAGACTCAACACAATGGATAAATTAAAGTTCCTATCTTCAACTAAAGTTTATATATTATGCAACTTAAATGAACAGAGCAGAGACCATATGTTTTTCAATTACAATTTCTCTAATGTTGTATAGCAGAGGATTTCTTCTTTAAGTACGCATATTCCCTTTCATAGAAGGCTAATAGACATCATACAAAGGGTAATACAGATGCCTAGTTCCAAGCAAGACAAAGAGATCTACATGATAGCAATAGCAACTCGTTTCCATGAGGTTTTGGAAAGAAAGAAACTACATAAGATTTATAGGGAAATCCAAAGGCTTAAGCACCCTTATAGAGTTAACAATAGCAACTATAAGAGAGCAATGCATTATAAAACAGGTGGCAAAAGAAAGTAGCAAGAGGCTGGTGACTTTTTGGAGAATTTAGCTCTCTTAAACCTTGGAAATTATACATTCCAAATCTAACTTTCCTAGAATGGTTTACTACAGCTGTAGTGATTTCTAGATACATGGTGTATTTTAGGTTATTTTCCATTGAATGACTTCTTGTAATTTACTTTATTCATTAATTTAAAATTACCTTTTCAAAAAAATATATTGTTCAATGATTCCCAATCCACTTAGATCAAATAGATTAATTCTTATAAAATTAAAGAGCAATGCATTTAGAGGATTAAAACCATTCCTTCAAACTCATGAACCCTAAATCATTCTTAGACTAAGATATACATTAAGCTAGGAGGTTAAAATGATTGATAGGAATGATTGCAATATTTGGTGTTGGTTTGATTTTTAGAATGAATTGGGTCTAATTTACAAGTTTCAAGTACAATCTAAAGTTGCTAAGTCCTTTAAATGACAAAGTAAGTTGAGTGATTATAGATAGTAATTAGTAATTCAACATTAGAGAATCCAAAACTATCATTAACAATGCCTTCAATTATAATCCAAACATGAACAAAGAGAATAAATAATGTAGATCAATCATAACTCCAATACTTCTACAAATAGATCTTATGTTAAGCTATTCAAACCTCCAAGAAAACCCACCACCTAAAGAAAGCTTGTTTGGTTTCTAGATAGGTCTCCTAAAGCTTCATTGATAATCTAGATGTTATTAAACAAAGCTTACTAACCAAAAATAAGTTAGGTGGAATCTAAACAAGTTTGATGTACTACATATGTGGTAAAAAATAAGGAAACATAAGCCATTTTTTGGAATTTTGTAGCTTCTCCAATCTTAAGATGTGCAAACTTTATTTCCTTATTAACTAATGGGAACAATTCATCTCTTGGATTGAACATGTTAGATTCACACATAAGGGAGACAACATAGTCTTTAAGCTTATTTTAAGATGTGGAGTTTATACATTATAGAAAGAAAGGAACTCAAGGATCTTCTAATCCGAATCCCAATTTGTTCAAGTAACATCCCAAGCTCCTTCATATTGGATCAGACAAATCATTTTATCTCAAATATCCAGCACAACATGAGTAAAGAGTTAGCTTTGATATAGTCAGTAAGCTAGTTGGTTCCCTTCATTATAAATCAGGATATATGAACTTAATGCCTCTCAATCTCACTACTAAGTTTTCAAGGCTAGGTTAGAAGACTTAAGATACTATATTTCAATTATATATCGTTTTACTGATGTTGAATTCTCTTTAGGATTTCATTGCTTTTGTTTGGCCTTAGAATTTTGGCTCTTGCCAACCTGAATGTTTTACCTTTGCCTATTAATACAATTTCCTTTTCCTTTTTTAAAAAATCACTTAATTTTCTCATAAATGTAAAATTTTATATAGTGTATTAGTTAAGTGGACAAATGTGTAGATGTATTTTTCATTTTATAAGGAATGATATTCACTACAATCTAATAGTCCTAGTGCCCTTGTTTTTCTTGTTTTGTTTCTATATTAAGGATTGGTTTAGCCTTGGGTAGTGAAAATGCTTAAGTTGAAGAAGTTTTACGTGTAATGTGTGTATAAGCCAGTACTGTTCAGTGTTTGTTTAGAGAGTTTCTATAACTTTGTATTTCAATTCCAAAAGGCGTCCCCTTGGCTTTTTTCAGTTTTCTTATTTTATTTTATTTGTAATGGTAGCCCAAACTCTATGTCAGTGTCTCATAGATTCTCCAACACTGGGTCAGTTCAACCAGAAGAAGATGCCATGTAGGCTCTACAAAGTCCAAATTGCAGCCGCGTAGAGCCCATACTTGCTGGCTTGTGGAGCATAATATTAGGCAAGGTTGTGATCATTTATAATGACAATAAGAGGGGGAAAAAGAGCTATAATGTAAATGTTTTCTCGAAGTCATTACAGAATTCATTATCTCAGAAGGTAGACATGTTCACAGATTATATAATATAGTGGTTGAAAACATGTAGGAAGAGATTTAAAGGAGTAGAGTTTGTCCCTTTATTATTGAAAAGTTGTATTATGATTAATTTATTCAGGCTTCCACTAATCTACTTCTGCTTCTGCTTCGACTTTTTTTAATTGATGTATTTGTGTATGTAGTATGTATGTATGAACAGGAAAATAAATGAACCAATAAAATTAATACCTTGAAAGGCTAGGGCATATTATATGTCCAACCTACGGTTCCACCAGGGATATGAATCTTGACTAGGCTAATGCCATTCTTAAAGCAGCGCTTGATTTAACAATCTATGCATTCTAAATTTGACAATCCAAATATTGTAGAGGTACTGTCTGATTTGTAGCTTTCATTACCGTGAGCTCTGTGAGGTTTACCTTTCTGACAAGAAGGCCAAAGGAGGCCAAGTAAAGTTGCTTACAACATAAGCGTAGTGTCCTTTTCATGACAGCCTCATGAATAGTAGCACAACTTGCCTCTTTATCAATACCAAACAAAATCACACACTGTATTACGTACAGCTGCATTGTGGTCAAGCTAAGCATACTCACATAGACATGGCTTCTACTTGCAATAAAACATCCACTCTTCAATTCATTTTCATTTGTCACTCAAGTGCATCATCACCTTAATTCATGCAGAAATGCTTCAGGTCTTGAAGTCAAGGATCTGCTTCTTTCACACCGCCAGTCTTTAAATCTTTACTATAATTTTTAATCATTGATGAAACTTCTCCTGTCAAGTCAACATGTTCTCTGCAGATTCTTTCTCAGCATTTCCACACCAAATGACAAAACTTGAAGATAGTAAATAATAATACTGTTGTCTACGTCCACCAATACATCACAAGAATACCAATTGAATTCAACCCAATAATGATCCCACACCGGCATAGCTAAATCTTCCAATATCAATTTACTGTTTAGTCTTTGATTAGAAGAATCTTAATTAGAAAGAATAAGAAGAGACAAGTAAGAATTTGGAATGTGTACGATAAATGGCATGTGAAGACACACCCTTTTCCTTCCATGAATAGATGGCTATGGTCAATTTCTTGTCCCTAGGCAGGAATTGGGCAATAGAGGGACCATTGGAGTTTGGAGTTTGGCTGGAAGAGTCACGGGGAATTGTTCCATGCCTAAAATTCTACAAGTACTGTTCTTAACACAACTCCCTCCAATTAGATCTCTCTCTTATCCTCTTCATAGTATTCTTCTCATGAAGTCTGCAGGTCTGAAGGTTTCATGGCTTCTGTTTCATCTTGTTCTTTCTCAGTTCTGTCTCAAGATGACGAAAGACCAGACCTTCAATCCTTAAGGGTACTTGTCTTTTCAATCAATGAATGCATTCTCGAATTCCTAGCAAACTCAGACTCCTGGAAATCCTTGAAACTGCAATGCACTTCCAGGCTACACATTCAAAAGCAAGAGTTCTTTGAATTCTTCGAGCACTCAGTCCTCTCAAATCTTTACTGGGGTATTGAAAACATTGAAGCTGCGTTACATGCAAAATGTCCTGGGGAGAAAAGCACTTTACTGAGTGATTCAGAGAGGATGCTTCAGGTGCCAGCACTGCTTGATGAGCACGGAGTCACAGCTGGAATTTCGAACCATTATTTGGTTTGTTTAGCGTACTTCTATCTGTCAGTTGTTAAGAAGCTGCAAAACGATGAATGGCAGGTAGCCCTGCACTTTCTTCAAGCAATGCTAGTCTCTCCAAGATTGCTTCAAAAAGAATTTCTGCTGAAATTTGGGAGAAGTTTCTTTTACTCGAGTATTATGCCCCAAGTAGAAGTAATCAATGAACAGAAAGGCTTATCGGATGATCCTTCAGCAGATAGTAGTGAGGACAGTATTGATGAAGCAGTAAAGCAAATTGCCGGGAGGCACAAACAGTGGCTAATGTATTATCAGGTTATTTCATATGGAGAGATTCCTAAGGGGAACAACAAAAATATAAACTCTTCTTCCCTGGAAGATGAATCACAGGGCTTTTCGTAAGTCTTCTTTTACTCATTTTCTGCTATTGCACCTTCTATAATTTAATCATTGGCATTTAATGGCACAAAAGTTGAATTTGAACCTCCCTAATTACCCAGGACTAACTCTTGAATGAATAAATGGCAGTATAAATTAGAAGAGAAAAATCATTAGTACTTCCCTGTCCTTTCTGTATCAATTACAATAGCCAGAGTAAGTTTGAATCTATATACTTGTGATATCTTCTCATAGCTCATAGTCATTGTATCTCATGACAGGCATGTAGTGACCAGCACTAATGACTATTACAACTCTACTGAGCAAGGACACCTCTTCCAAAACTTTTACACTGTAAGCCTTGTATTAGTTTATATTTGAGCAGAATTCTGATTGACGATTATGCTTGAAATTGAAAATCACGAAAGAGCTATGGATAATCTTGCTTTTATTTACAAAGTCGTATATGTTATTCAACAAATTTGGCTCGTGCTTGTTAACAGATTAAATTGTTATAAATGTTAACGCAGAATGACAAGGTACATCCACTTGATCCTCAAGGGCATGTACTTGAATGTCTACCAAATGAACCTAAAGTATGCAGAGAAAATCAGAAACTTCAACATAGTAGTACAGCTCTTAAACATTTGAATCAAGTTCCAAAGTCAAAATTTCAGAAAACAGAATTTGAGGACTACTTAAGCATCAAATGCCTCCATGAAGTGCTCCTGGACACTGAATCAGATACACCAACTTCATCGAGTTCACATCACGATTGTTCTCTGAATGACAGTGATCTAGAGGTAAATGTTTCAAAGAAATTTTACTTACCATTTTCAAGAACCATCCAATAATAACACTCACTCATATCTCCGAAAACCAGGGAACCAATGAATATATTAAAACTTCAACCAGAAGAGCAAGGGAAAGCGACAATAAACTGCAACCAGAAGTCTGTGCTCAGTTACGTTCACAATAGCAGCTATAGCTATCTTTAGTTATTACCCAAGAAAGCAATAGACAGGTTAGTCTCATGATTATAATTTCTTTCTGACATGAAATTTCTCTAACTTGCACAGGAACCTGCAAGCTCCATGCTCTTCATTGAGTACAAGGTCCACAAAAATGATCTTGCCACATTCTCCACAACATCAAGTGCAAGATGTAGACATAACAGACTTATTCTCTGGCAGATTTGTCAATTCTGTCAGTGATTTAGATTTATCCTTATCGAAACATAGATATCATACCAAGGAGAATTGCCTCCTAGAAGAAAATTCAGTTGAGAAGTTATCACAGCGCGAAGTTCTTAATCAGACATCATCCACAAATCTGCAAAGTTGCAAGTTTTCCCTGGTAAGTCAACAGAAAATATCTCCAACTAAACAACAGATATCTCATAAGTCAAGAAACTTCAATGAATCGTTCGATATCTCTGGAAAAGATTCCAAAATGGGATTGGTTGGAGTACTTGAGAAAGCAATTTCAAAACTATTTTTCTCGGATGGATTAGTAAAGTGTGAGGAAGACTATGCTGTACAAGTTACAACCATTTACGAAATGCTGAACAAGAAAAGAGGAGCAAAATACACAATGTTGAAGGATGTGATTTTGGATCAACTGCTTACAGCTATTTCATGTTCCAAGGAGGAAAGAATCATAAGAGCATCAGTATATGTGCTTACATCTATAATATCAGTGAACAAGTCTGCTTTAGCAGACGTCAAGAAGAAGGGTTTGCAGCTTTGTGATCTCGCAAGTGCTCTGAAGCACAATGTGCACGAAGCAGCTACTCTTATATACTTGATAAATCCTTCTCCGACGGAAATAAAGACACTAGAACTTTTGCCTGCGTTGGTGGAGGTTGTCTGCACTTCAAACATGAACATGGGGAAACCAACGTCACTTCCGATGACACCGCCAACAGCTTCTTTAATGATTATTGAAGTACTGATAACTGCATTTGACTGTGCAACCAATAATATGCACATGGCTGCAATTACTTCTCCTCACGTTCTCTGCAGGCTCCTAGATCTTGCTAGAAGTTGCAATACAAATGAATATACCTCTTTGGTCAAAGTTCTGATAAAGTGTATGCAATTCAATGGACAATGCAGAAAGTATGTATCACAAACTATTTCCATTTCCCCCTTACAATGTCTCCTGCAAAGTGACGTGGAGGATGCCAAGTTAACAGCACTTGAGTTTTGCCATCAAATCCTTCACATTCCAAGGTACAAGTTTCAGTTTATCGACTCACATGGTCATGTAGTCAGAATTTTATAATTGACAACATTATGAATGTGCTTATAAATGTCACTTCTAGGTCCATGCCAAACATTTACCAGTGAAGTTCTAGAGGTTTTTTCTCACTCAACCCAGTTTTCTTTAGATTTTCTATTTGAAGTTGTAACGACTACACCTTGTTGTTTTAAATCATTGATCAAGTTAATTATCCTTCATAGAGACATCTACTTACAAGCAGAATATAATGATCTTTTGCATAAGTTCATCGTTCTTTATTAGTATATGATTGCTTCTTTTTTTGGGGGGGTCTCAGATCCTCAGCCATCAGCCTATTGCGAAGGATGAAAAAGGAAGGAAGCACAGACATGGTGCAATCACTAATCCACTGTGTGCAAAACCTTCAACAGAACTATCAACTTTTGGTAGCTAATTTTGTATTGCAATTAGAGATAGCGGTAAGTTACCACATTGTGCTCTTCCTTTATGGGCTTATGTTAAAAAGAGTAATGTATGCTTTATTATTTGACTGAATAAATGGTGGAGAAAGTTGAACTTCTGCGCAGCTGAAGTAGCCAGCAATTTGATGTATCAGGAAAACTTGTCGGTCAAGAGCGTAATCGTAGACAAGGCCATGCAGATCATATTTGAATTATTGGCTTCAGAAAATTGCTCTACTACACAGCAATTATCTGCATTCATTCTAGCAAATCTTGGAGGAACTTATTCTTGGACAGGGGAACCATACACAGTGGCATGGCTGGTGAAGAAAGCAGGTTTAAGCTCTTTATACCATCGAAACATGATAAGAAACTTTGACTGGATGGATCCAAGCCTGCAGGTAAGATGTGAAAGTGGATGGTGCGTTTTGTTGTTATATTTAGGTATTCAAATTAATAAAGATCTACCATATGCAGGACAGAGAAATAGACTGGTGGTGCAGCAAAATTGCAAAAGGAATCATTTCCATGGGGGAACCTGTTTTCCATGCTCTAAATAAAGGTTTGGCAAGTAAGACAAAGAAGATTTCTCGTGACTCTCTCACAGCGATTGCATGGTTAGGATTCGAAGTTGCCAAATGTCCAAAGAGTATAAGATATACTGCATGCGATATCTTGCTCAATGGAATTGAGCAATTTATGCATCCTGGGTTAGAGCTTGAGGAGAGGCTGCTAGCCTGTCTCTGCATCTACAACTATGCATCTGGAAGAGGTAAAGATCCCACTTATACAGGACTATGACCTGAAGAGGCTCTAATATCTCATCAGAAAGTCAGCTATAGCTAACGTGCGACTGTACAATGTACTAATATGAAAGCACAGTTATTTATGTTCAATGCCTATCTAGATTCATGTTATTTATTCAGGAATGCAGAAACTAATTCATCTCTCGGAAGGAGTAAGGGAGTCACTGAGGCGGTTTTCAAGCGTAACCTGGATGGCTGAGGAATTGCATAGAGTGGCTGACTATTACTTGCGCAACAAATCGGTTAGTGGTCTAAAGCACTGAGAGTTGCATAAAAAGTCACATATTCTTTATTCTGTTATTTATGTTGTTCTTCACAAGAACTTTTTGGTAGAAATACAGCAGTATCAATTTTTACTAAATGTAGTGTTAGATAGCTCTTCAATGTTATCACAATAATAGGACAGACTCTTAGAAACCCTTCTCATAGTTTCCTGCAAGCCATTCAAGGAACACCCGAGTGACCATCTCTAAATTCAAATTCTGAATGCTCTTGGATTTTCTAGTCCTAACTAGTAACTCAGCTTCCTGCTAGCATCTCTGCTGTTGTTTTCATTTAACCTGTGCTCCATGGAACTATCTATGCAAGCATTCAGTGGCTCTCAGGAAGATTGTCCCATCTATATTCATATTATCAACGAGCATCCATGTCTAGAACATATTGCATTAATGGTTAGTAGAAGCAGCACTTCATTGCCTCACATCAACCTTACTATTGTAAGAACAGCGTATTTCTTGTGTGCATACACAAATTATGGAGGCATCGGACGGCAAAAGTGGATCAGTGACTGCTCTCATCTACTATAAAGGACTGCTTCATAGTGGATACTCTGATGGTTCAATCAAGGTATGAAATAGTTCCACATATTAAAGGTTCAACACTTAACAGTACAATTTCTCATGTCTGGGGATAAAAATTCAAGGCCAAAAAATCTTCACAATGGAAAATACAGAAGAATTTTTTAGTAAACTTTTGAAGGTTTTCAACAGGTGTGGGACATCAAACAGCAATCGGCTACTCTTGTGTGCCACATGAAAGAACATAAAAAAACAGTAACATGTTTTGCACTCTCTGAAGCAGGAGACAGCCTTTTGAGTGGATCTGATGATAAAACTATCAGGGTGTGGAACACTTCTTTCACAAAGATAGTACTGTGTTTGCTCATCAGATCTTGAAATCTCGAGTAGTTCGACGTTTAAGTTATGTGTTTCTTATGCAGGTATGGGAAATGGTCTACAGGAAGCTGGAGTGCGTTGAAGTTGTTTCCATGAAAGACGCAGTTCGGAAGTTACAAACCTATGGCCAAATGATTTTTGTGATCACCCAACGTCATTCAATGAAGGTGAAAAAGTAGCAAGTCAAATTGGCTTATAGACTTGACAACTCTTAAAAGTTCAGTGTTCAAAATTCAAACTAAGAAGAGAAATTTAAGTAAATGATTGATTTCCTTATGTATGAGTCTGGTATTTCGCACTAGTTTCTTTTAATTCAAACAATGTTAGACTTGTAAACCTAACTGCCAAGGGAATATAAGAAATGCTGAGGAACCGAATAACAAAAGTCACAATCACAAAACTGAAATATCATGATTGAGAACAGAATTTTTATCTTTTCAAATTTCCGGATAAGCATATGGAGATCATGAGATTGTTACTAGCTCAAATAATGAGAACTCATATTAATATTGCTCTTTGAAATTCACTTGCAGGATAACTCTTTTAACTTCAGAACTTAATCTTAAACAGGTTGTTGATCCCCAAAGAATGATAAAAGATATCTGCAAGGCCAAAAAGGCGAAATGCATGAGTGTGGTCCGGGGAAAAGTGTACATAGGCTGCACGGATTCAAGCATACAGGTAGGTCATAGAGCCTCTCTTAATTCAACTCATGAGATATGCTTGAGAAGTATTTGACATCCCTTCTGTAGGAGTTAACCATAGCAAGCAACCGAGAGCGAGAGATTAGACCACCAACAAAGAGCTGGAGAATGCAAAGTAAGCCCGTCAATTCTATTGTTGTGTACAAAGAATGGATTTACAGTGCAAGTTCAAATGTCGAGGGTTCAAAAGTTCAGGTGGGAGCAATGAATTGTAATAGGAATAGTGTATGTTGCACAAAAAGCTTTTATTAAGCTTAGGAATGTCTTTACAGGATTGCAGAACACACTATCATCCCCAAGTTTCTATAGCTGAAGTAAGAAATGTACTAATAATGGGAGTAGTGGAAGATTTCTTGTACTTAAATTCCAGCTCATCAACCAGCACCCTACAGGTACATGGTGGTATTTTTTAGTTTCTGATGTTTCTGTCAAGAACCTAAAGCCAGAATGCCAAGTAACTTGTGCTACATTTCATCATTTGGACCCCCCTCTTAGATGCATATTGATAGTTTTTATATCATAAATTCTATCTGTAAAACTGCTTTTAGCTGCTTAGGAGGCCATCTTAAGTACTTCTACTATCTGTTGAGAATAGATTTGGCTGAGAGCAACACATCAGAGAGTTGGAAGGATATCAGCAGGAAGCAAAATAACTAGCCTCCTTACAGCTAATGACATCATTATATGCGGCACCGAAAAAGGACTTATCAAGGTTAGTTCACTACACTCAGACCTTGATCCAGTTCAATTCAATAATTGGTCTCACTTCAATTCCGTCTCAACACAGGGTTGGATTCCACTCTAAGAATGAGTTCAACACACAAGGCATAACCTTCCATTTGTTTCCCGTGGTGATTGCTCACTAAGTTGTTGATATTACCATGTAAACATTGTGCGTACTACATATGTTGGCCTGGAAAGAATTATAGGTATAGGATTCTGTAAAGTTTGCAGTTTGTTTTGGGCAATGAATCCATATAAATATGAACACCTATACATTGATTTATCTGTTCAGGAAAAAAAAAACAATCTGACGCGCACCGCGGAAGGATTACGTCGAGGTAATGATGATTGCAATGGGTATTTTTGTTTTATGGGTTTTTGACCTAGAAGAATTAAAAAAACGGATATTTGGAATTCAACAAATAAGAAAATAAAGGATACGCAAGGTTTGATTTCTACGACACCTCTCTGAAACTTGTTCCAAGCAATCCCGATGATCAAAATAAAACCAATAAAGGATACGCAAGGTTTGATTTCTATGACACCTCTCGAAAACTTGTTCCGAGCAATCCCGATGATCAAAATAAAACCAAGAAACGAACAATCAACACGTCACAATTGAGAAAACAATTGATAAGTGAAAGATGGTTCGGAAAGTAACAAGAACAAGAGAACAATGTTCTCCCTAAA
>JAOSBP010000205.1:17221082-17242215 GCA_027563825.1 Erythroxylum mucronatum | reverse complement strand
ATTAATTACAATATAATTATATTATATTATATAATGTCATTCATTACTTATATTGTAACTAATTAATAATATTTTAATTAAAATACTTAATTAATGAATAATTATATTTTAATTACTATATTTACTTAATAAATAAAGTAATTACAATATAATTCATTCATTCATTAAAATATTGTAATTAATTAATTAATTACAATATTTTAATTAATTAATATATTATATTATAATTAATTATATTGTAATTAATTAATTACAATATATTAATTAATTAAAATAGTGTAATTAATTAATTAATTACAATATTTTAATTAATGAATGAATTATATTTTAATTAATTATAATGTAATTAATTATAATATTTTAATTAATTATATTGTAATTAATTAATAAATAATATTATTAATTAAAGAATATCAAACTTTACTAAGCAAAATTAGGAATGACTCCATTCCTCTCCATTCATTCCTCTCATAATGGAGAGGAATGGAGCAATGCTCTAAAGGAGGGAATGATAATAAAAGTCCAATAATCATAACCTCCTACCAAGCTTTTCTTTTAATTCCATACCCATTCCTCTTTCCTCATACCCTCCAACCAAGCACACCCTAAGTTTCGGGACATACATTTGACACTATAGTCTACCCTTATCTACCAAGTTTGCCCTCCACAAAACTCAATGGGTCAGGGTCCGGGTCGTGTCCGTTAGATTGTTTTGATCCTGTCGATGAATGATGAGGGCCAAGGGCCCATGTTAGGTTTGTGTTTCGGTCATTGCTCGTGCTGTGGCCGCACATATCCCAAATAGACCGCTCCAAGTCCAACACAAGGGTCAAGAAAGAATTGCTTGCCCCTAGTTACTCGTTGTGGGAGGAGAGGGCTCTCAAATTCTCTGTATCTCTTATTCTGTACCTATCCTGTGTCCATTACACCTGAATTATCTATTTATGTGAGACCTATAAAAATAGATAGCTTAAATGTAATGGGCACAGAGTAAGTACAGAGTAAAAGTACAAAGGATCACATCCCGAAGAGAGGGGTTCGGTCTTGCTCTCGTAAAATGTAATGTAACTATTAAAATTCAAGGAAATAAAATAAGGTAATAATCTTAATTGGTTCTGTTTGATTTTATTTCAATTTTTTATTCTTAGTTTTAATTATTATTTTTATTTTAAAATTTTGTTTTTACTACAAAATAAACGTTTATGTAGTTGAGAATTTGAGATTTATAACAAAAAATAGAATAAAAGCATATTAGTTGAAATCTGAAAAAATATTTAAAACAAAATATGTTTGATTTGTAATCCTATTTTTATTTTATTATTAGATGATAATATTTTATTTTATTTTATTTTAGTATATAATTAATTATTTCTCTTAATTACTATAAATAAAAATGTATAAATATTTAATATAATGTAAGTCATTTACGTGACAAAGACGGTACCTAAAGTGTCACGTCAACAATATTAATAAGAAGATTAATGTCGATTTTTTTTTATAAAAATTAAAATTTTGAATATTTTATAATCAGGTTAGAATTATAAAATTTAGTAAAATTTAAGATTTTGTTATATAATTAACTCAAATTTTTATGATATATGTTTAATTGAAAATTATTGGTTTAATGATTATATTATGTAATATGAAAAAATTGTTCGCCCAACAATTATTATCGCCGAGTTTAAGGATGACAACAAGTTTATTTTACCAATTTTTTAAAAATAATTTTAAAATAAAAATAAAAAATAATAATTTTTAATTATGTTCTGGTTGGGTCGGTCGTGCCAGGTTCAAGTTAAAACTCAGAACGGCACATAGGCCGATCGGCCCGTTCTTCGACATTGACCTAATTCCTACAGATATTTACTATATAAACCCATTACTTCATCAGGAAAAAGATACGATTTTAGAGCTCTCGAATTTCTTTATTCTTAATGACCAAAACTCTTACAAAAAGATTAACTTGAGTGTCGGAGGGGCCTACCGACAGTCAACCTCCGGTGTGCCTTTACTGTTTTGCAGGTATTCCTTAGTTGAAGCCAAACGGATTCATGGATCCAAGCAACAGCGCCCAGTCCCATCGAAATCAGACAGAACCATGTTCGAACTTAACTGTATAGATCTAGACTGACCTAAAACTTAATTATGCTAAACAAAATGATATTATTTAAATTAGAATAATGAAACTTCTGTCAATTAGGTTACATCAGTATTCTCAGCTTCTTTATCGATAATAAAATTAAAGTTTAAAGGAAACTTTTCCAAAAATTTTAAGATAATTTGATTAAAAAACACTTTAGAGACTTAAATGTTACATGATCAAATTTTTTTTCTGTAAAGTTTGCGGCTTCAAAGAGAATATGTAATTGATTTGATAGATGACAAGTTGCCTGGACTTCGTGTGCCGTCTTAGCTCAGCCGGTAGAGCGCACGGCTTTTAACCGTGTGGTCGTGGGTTCGATTCCCACAGACGGCGGATTTCTTTTTGTCTTGCCATAACCGATATCTGGCGAGTTATCCAAAACCCCAACCCACCAGTAAACCCTCAAAATGTTGCGCTTCTGCACCTGCATATCATCATCATACACAACCCCAACCACTTCCTTTCCTAATAGTCTTGCCTCTTTCCCTTCAATCCTCTCAAAACTACCATCCTTATTAAGCCAATACCAGTGTCAACTTAAGCGACCCAACAAACAGAAACAGAGACAATCTTTAGCCTTTTGTACAAGTTATGAGGTGGGTGGCGATTACTTGAATGAAAAACTGGGTGTTGAAGATGGAAGGACTCGAACCGAACAAGAATGGAACGACAAACCGGACAATTCTCGTAATGAAGCTTTGCTTAAAGGTGGTGAACAGGTCACTTCTGTTCTTCAAGAAATGATAACCCTGGTGAGTTTCTAATTTACATCTCCCTCTTTCTAGTTTTCTTTTATTTGTGTGTCTTTCTTTAAAGGATTATTTGAATGGTTTATGATTGTTGAGTCTCTTACGGTTGTTATAAGCTTTAGGACAGGAAAATATGGAAATTACGGCTATTTATTGTCTGCCAAATGTGTTTGCGGTACAGTTGCAAGACATGGACATGGATGAAACATCCGAAAAAGTGGCGGTTGAATTGGCTGCACAAGGAGTCATAGGGAAAAGAGTCGATGAGATGGAATCCGGGTTTATGATGGCTTTGGATTACATGATTCAAATGGCCGAAAAGGACCAAGATGATATGGTATTGTTGTAAATTTACTGTTTGATTCTTGGCATTTCTATGGATTCTTGTTTCTTATCCTTTATAGTGCTTTACACTCAACTTGAGAAAATATGTCTACAGTGACGTGTGAAGTTGCTTGACAGTGAATGTTGTTTTGAATTTTATGTTTAACTATAATAGGATGATACTTTGTCCCCAAGTCTGGGCATTAGAACCATCTTCATTGTTTGTGGTCATTACTTTGACCTATTTTTAAGGAGATGCCAATAGGCGTCGGATTCGTTGTTCTGCTATCAACCTTGGAGTCTGTAAGTTTGCCCGTGCAGAGTGGGTAGCATTATGTGTGCAACTGTAACAAGTTAGAAGAATGTGCTCTTCAAAAGGGTGTACAAAAGGGTACCTCCTGTTTCTCCTCATTCTCCATTTTTCTGTGAACTTATAAGGTTGATAAAGTTGGATTGGAACGTACAAATTCATCTTGCTCTTCGAGAAAGGAAAATTTACATGAACACCACGGCCAAATTTGGCTTAGTTTTTAATGGAGGCACTCAATTTTTTACGCAACCTCCTTCAAATGTGGTTTATAATTGTTGTTAGATGACATAGGTTGTAGTCATTTGCTTACTTTATGCAGATGGGAATGTTTATTGATCTTTATTGAATTAGAAAAGACCTACTGTTAAGCATTCTTTTAAGCTCTATCTGTTTAAGCTTAGCAAATTCCACAGATCTCTGCATTGCTAATTTGACATGGGTGAATGTTGTTGAAAACTTCAAAAAGTTATTGCTCTAGTCAGTTCTCAGTTTCAGTCAGATGTTGAATCAACCATATGGTGCCTCTCTGCCCTGCTGTTGGCCTGTAGGAAGTCCTAGTAAGAAATATATGAGTCCCTTTTGTAGGATTCAGTAGCTGGGTGCACCACCCATGTTTTAACGGCTCTGGGAAATTAATTTGCATCTCTTTGGATTCATAGCTAATGTTATTACTTGGTAGTTGGTAGTATGTAAGTTACTTTTGTCATGTAGCATTTTTGTATAATTTTTCCCTTCTTTTTTGATGACTTCGAGATTTATCAGTTGATTTTGACAATTGGTGTGTTGTTTCTTTCAGCGAAAATCACTTTTGGAAGTCATAAAGGAGACTGTATTGTCCCATTTAACAAAAAAGTGCCCCCCTCAAGTAAGAGTCTTCTCAGAGACTGTTTCTTCTTCTTTCAACGCAAGAGTTGTGTTTATGTATTTCAAGGCACTAAACTGCTGATTTCTTTCAATTCTAGGTTCAAGTGATTGGCTTATTGTGTAGAACGCCCGAGAAAGACAGCAGACATGAACTACTACGGAGGGTTGCCGCTGGTGGTGGTGTCTTTGAGAGTAAAGATGGCACAAAAGTTCATATTCCTGGGACAAATCTGAATGATATTGCTAACCAGGCAGATGATTTGTTAGAGGTAATTATCGTACATATTATTTTTAATTGAAGCATTCTAGGACATACGATTGGGTAGGAATTCAAGCAGCAATGGTCTGTGTTGTCATCTTTCATCATATACTTTCTCTCTCAAATGCATGTGTTGTGGAATATGCGAACCGCGTCCTTGTGTCATTGGCATCTAGCCTGGCTTGGCTTGCTTGCTATAGAGCTGGCTGAGTCATTTGGTTCCACGAGATCTCTTTATCCATGAGCGTGGTTCAATTTGAGGCTCCAGTTTTAATAGCCTGAATTCTGTTGCATAAAGTGGCTCTTTTACATTGAAAGTTAGCTTTTCCTCAAACATTAATTAATTCTACATTCATTAATTCTCCGCCAGGCTATGGAAACTCGACCTGTTGTTCCAGATCGAAAACTACTAGCAAGGCTTGTTTTAATTAGAGAGGAAGCCAGGAACATGATGGGAGGTGGCATTCTTGATGAAAGAAATGATCGTGGTTTTAGCACACTACCTGAATCTGAGGTGTTCACTTTTTCTTGTTTTCTTGTTTGTATTTCACGACCACACAATTGGTTGTTTCTGTTGGCCTAAATTTGATGTCATGACCATTTTCTTTTTTGCACTCTGAAAATTGCTGCTTGATGTTGATTGCATCTTTTGTTTCTAATAATCAGTGCTTCTAATAACTTCTCAACACAGGTGAACTTCTTAACCAAACTGGTAGCATTGAAACCTGGGAAGACCGTCCAGGATATGATAAAAAATGTCATGCTAGGAAAAGATGAAGGTGCTGACGATCCTACCAGTGGTGAAGAAGACACTAGTGGTGAAAGATTTTATGGTGGAATTGCAGGAAGGGTATGCCTGGGCTCACTTAATTGCTTATTTTCATCTGTGTTATCTTAATCATAGGTGTTTTTGAATGCTGTTTAACGTTACTAGAATCTTGGACTCCTCGAAGTCTTCAAATTTTCTGGTGTCCATTGTATTATTGATCTTATTACTATAAACTAACAGGGGAGTATCACTGGAAGAAAACCACTTCCAGTGCGACCTGGAATCTTTCTTGAGACTGTCACAAAGGTATTACCTGTGTCCAAAATGTTATAATTCTCCAACGTCAGACTGTTGAGTTTTTCGTTGTCAAAATCAACTTTTTGCATTGTTTATGGCTGATATCAATATACTTGGACTTGGTAGGTTTTAGGTGGCATATACTCGGGAAATATCTCTGGGATTACAGCACAACATCTAGAATGGGTAAATTTTTTACCCTTTTTTTTTGGGTTTATACTCGTTGAGTGCATATGTTGGTCACTGGGTTGGGCGTTGGATGGTATTTGTACTTGTATGGTTATTTGAACACTTCACATGGGGATGTCGTTTACCTTTTCTTCAAATTGGGATCTTTTGTGTTTGCAAAATTTAGTTTGTGTAATTCTAATGACTTGCTCATCTTAACTAAAATTTCCTGCATCCAGGTTCACCAAAAGACGCTTCATGTTCTTCAGGAAATAGCATTCTAGGATTTTCTTCTTGAGATAATTGAAGCAACCGATCCGACCCAAATTTTGACCATGGTGCACTGATGGAAGTTTGATAGAAGTAAGTGAAAGTATTACCTGGAGAAAAAATTATGTAGCCATGCTTGCAGTAGAAGACCTGACTGAAAACTTAGATAATCAATCACTTGTCATTGCAATGTCATTTCTGGTATTGTTTTAGTGATATCTTCAAACCTACAAAAAGGTTGCATCAAGTCCATGAAATGAGTTTCACATTAGTATTAACCTGTGAGGTGGAATTTCTTTAATTGCATTTCAATTATGCAGTACTTAATCAGGTCGTCATATGTGCTGGTGGAATCATCCCTTTATTGCATAATCATGAAGATTGGTTTTTGTTCCAGTTAAGAGGAGTAGATTGTCATCTGGGAATTGGGACCGGTGTTGATCTTGCTAATGATTCGCGTTGTTGTCAAGGAGTAGAAGCAAACACAGCAAGGATTGCTGAATCTTGCCCCAATTATTTTCCCAACCACACCCCACAAAGCCCCTCTGCCCCTTCTTACCTTTTTGGTAAAGCAAATCGTATATGCGTCAGAGTAATACTCCCACCAACTTGGATTTAACACTACGCGTTGTCTAGTTTCTCTTCAGCTCACCCTTACTCTCACCCATGCTGTCATCTCATGCTTGTGGTAGTCTATTCAACTTCATTGTGTTCTCCATTGCCTCTTTTTGAAGAAAACATTGAATTACCCACTCCAGGACTCCCATTAGCTTTTCTGATCAAAAGTTGCTATAAAGGAAACTGATACTCTCTTTTGGTAGTTGAGTTAATAGATTCTAGTTTGGTTAATGAAGTTGGTATTGTGAATGGCCTTTGATGAAGCCCCCGGTGTGTTTGCATGTAAAATAGAATAGTTGATCTTTAGGGGTGATGATTGATCAAAGAGAGTTTTAATTGGAAACAACGTATATAGAAGGAGAATTCAGATCCTCTGTCTAATATTACTCTGTCTTATTTTGTCTCATGTAATCTGAGCCATTTATTTTACGAAATTTATGCGAGATTCACATAAATAAATGGCGGAGATTTATTGGATACAATAAGACACCATAATATTTGACAAAAGATTTAGACTAAGAAGGATTGGTGGTCGCTTGCACGAGTTATAGGTGAATAGGGTTTATGACGAGAGCTGGCTGCTATTAATATTAAACGAATAAGAAGGTAACCTTTGTATCACCGTCCTATCTTATCATAAGCACTCCTTTTGGTATCCATGTCTCCCCGCCTGGTCCCCTCCGTCACATGCTTCTTTCTTTCTTTCCTTTTAACCCATTCTCCCCCACGTTTTTAATCTTCAACCCTTTTCAATGGCTTATATTGTTATTGTTCTTTTAAACTTTAAGAGGACATATGATCCTACTTTTATAGGATACACGTGAATCGTTATGATACATAGAAGAACATATTAGTACAAATCTTAAAAAAGTTCTCATATGAATAACCTCAAACGTCGGAATCAACATTCTAACGCTTTTTTCTTGCAAGCTTTGACATTGGTTGTTTTCAGCTGTTTGATATTTGAAGAGTAGCTCTTTCATGATAAATAGTTAAAAATAAAAATGCTCTTATACAGTAAATATTTTCATCTAACAGTCGAAATTTTAATCATCGAAAGCCAATTGTATCTTTTAAGTTCTATTGTTAAGTCGTGTAATATTTTGCTGTTTAAATTGTATTCTTGATTAAGTTGTAATTACTTACCACGTGCGTTATATTTTTTGTTAGTTTTAATATACAACAATTTCTAATAAATAGGGCAATCTAGTTGAGGTTCCTAGGTACCTAAGTTTTAGGAACATTATTTATTCTTATCGTTGTTTTATGCAGTTATATGTTAAAAATAAAATATTGAGCTTAAAAGAAAATGAAAATAAAAAGAGTTACATAAATTTCTCATAGACGATGAAACAGTATAGGCAAATGTAATTTCTCTAAAATCTAAATTCATATAAGAATATTCAACGAAATATTAAGATATATAATATTCATGCTCTTATAAATTTTTAAAGTCATGTTTTCGTAAGTTATTTTACATATAAACAGTTAATATTAAACAGCTAATTTTACCAAATATCTTTAACAAACAGTTAATACAATATGCTGGTCAAATTAACTAATATAATCAGCTAAGCTGATTGTCAGACATAACCTCGGGCTTGTAATTTGACGGAGATCCTAAGTGTTCGAAATTGATCAGCAGAAGTTACGCTTAGTACTGAATACTGCTATAGGTGGAAAGATGTTTAAAATACGCCCGTACGGGTAGCTCGGTCGACAATCTAACAGGGTAATTTGAGACAAAGACCAATGTTCGATTTCTAGTAACTGGAGCACATGGGTCGCTTTATTAGGTGGTCGACTAAGATCAAATCGTTGTTTAATCCTTCACAATCTGGTCGAGTCCGAGTGTGAGGACAGCTGGAGTGACTCATTCCAATTTTTGGGAGAAGATATTTAAACTGCATCTGCCTGGATCATCCAGTTCAAAAGTTGTTTACGTCAAAGAAGACCGTTAAGTTATCAAGTCTACTTTTTCAAAAGCGGACTAGCTTTCTGGGGTGAGGTTAGACATGATGGCCACAATCACCCCTTTCTCATTGCTACACTTCTGCGTAATTACTTCTATGTCCAATATGATTCGGTTCAATACAAGCTACATTACTGACCTCTGGAAGACAAGAAATAGAATGGCCCCCACATCCACCACCTAACTCCAATCCAATGCACACCAGTGGAGTGAAGAGGAGGGAGGGACAGGGACATAATTGTCATAATTTGAATTCTATGATTTCGAACTATGACAGCTCGCGTTTCACTCACTCAGACATTGCAACGTTAGCCTTCCCAGTTCACTCACCTCGGCTTCCATAATCCTTGCTCCTGCCCTTACCCAACTCGAGATTCAAGAAAGAGAGAGAGCAGAACTCAAATTTAATTATTTGTAGTTTCAGGAAGCTAAAAGCAACACCTTCCATATATAAACTAAGAGCATTTTAAATCAGATTTTCCAAATATCATTTCACCATGTCAGGTTACGTTGGCATCCTGGTATCAGATCCATGGCTCCAGAACCAGTTCACTCAGGTCGAGCTTCGCAGCTTCAAGTCCCATGTACGCATCCTCTAACACAACTTCTTCTTTTCCTTTTCTGTTTTCCCCTCTTTTTTCCTGATCTGCCTCTGTGTTCTCGTTTCTTCACCAAGTTTATGAGCATGAGGAGAGAGAGTGGAAAGTTGACGCTAAGGGACCTGCCTTCGAGGATGTCGAGGTTGAAAGTAGTTGGCGAGATTCTGACCGAAGAAGAGAGAGATTCTCTTATTCAGGACGCGTATCAGAACCTTGACGACGAGGTTGATTTCGAGTTCTTCTTGAAGGTCTGAATATACTCTCTCTCTCTCCTTGCTACTTGTTTGATATGTTTTCTTCCTCTCCTTTTTGCAGTCTTTCGATTTCAATCTATTACTCGATTTGAGATCAACTTGGAGATATTACATCTTGTGTTCTCGCTTTTACTCTTATGAGACTTCGATTTAACCTTCTGCTAAATTAACTGATTTAGTCACATACATCAGTGAAGATGTCATTTTTTCTAGATGATGTTTAGTCAATATAGCAGATAGGAGTAGTAGCAAAACAGATGAAACAATAGAGAAGTTAGGAGGAATTCGGTATATTATTCATCAAAGAAAGGAGCCTTTAAATAGGCTGTACATCAAACAAACAGAATAAGAAACTAGCAACTGAATGCAGAAAATATAAACTGACTCCTAATATCTAGGTAAGCATGACAGCTTGTACCAAATATTATCTATCTATTTCCTGCAGTATGAACTAATTCCTGCAGACTGGGACACATAAAACTGCTGACTTTTATCTAACAATCCCTCCCTTAAACTAATATTTCTAATGTTAGTTTAAATTGAAAAAACTTCCCAGCTTGCAAACTCCAAGCATCTTCCTCAGTTTCTGAAATGCCACCAGTTTGAGAGCCTTTGTAAATATATCAGCAATCTGTTCCTCACTTCTACAGTGAACTAAATCAATTTCTTCTTTTCTTGTGTGATCTCTCAAGAAGTGATATCTGACGTTGATGTGTTTACTTCTTCCATGTAGAACAGGATTTTTGGACAGCTTAATGGTTGAACTATTGTCACGATAAATAAGAGTTGGTCCTTTTTGCTTGAAATGGACTTCCTCCAGATTTTTTTTTTCCGCCAAATAGCTTAGCAAGCACATGCTGATGCTGCTACAAGCTCTGCTTCTGTAGTTGACAGAGTGGCAATGGCTTGTTTTCGTGATGACCATAAAATAGCACCTGACCCCATCATAAAAACATAACCAGATGTACTTTTCCTGTCATCTTGATCTCCTGCATAGTCACTATCGGTAAACCCAACCAAATATGAATTTTCTCCTCTTTTATATAATATACCATAATTAGCTATGCCTTGCAAGTATCTAAGAATCCTTTTTGCTGCTTGGAGGTGCATTTCCTTTGGATATTCCATGAATCTGCAGATGAGACTTACAACATACATTACGTCTGGCCTTGTTGCAGTGAGATAAATCAAGCTTCCTACAATTTGCTTGTAAAAAGTGCTGTCAACATTTCTTCCATTTGAATCTTTAACAAGCTATATAAACCTGTCTCTGCTGGTGTACAAACAGGATTGTAGTCTTTCATTTAAAACTTGGCTAGAATCTCTTGCACATACTTCTTTTCAGAGATAAAAATACCTGCAGCTGATTGAACAACTTCTATACCAAGAAAATAATGCATTCTCCCTGGATCAGACATGTTAAATTCTGCCATCATAGACTTCTTAAACTTATCAAACATGGCCTTGTTATTTCCAGTATAGAGTTGGTCATCAACGTATAGGCAAACTAGCAACATTTTCCCACCGTCTTCCATTTTTATAAAAAGTGTATATTCATAAGGACATTTTTGAAAACTTTCCTTAAGAAAATAGGCTTCGATTCGACTATACCAAGCTCGTGGGGCTTGTTTCAGTCCATATAAGGCCTTCTTTAGTTTATACACTTTATGTTCTTCTCCTATCTTAACATAACTAGGAGGTTTTTTGATAAATACCTGCTCATTTAAGTCTCCATGCAAGAAGGCCGACTTGGCATCTAATTGAAGGATGGGCCAAGAATTTTGTACAGCCAATGCAATCAATAATCTGTTTGTGTCGTGCCTTGCAGCAGGTGTAAATACTTCCTTGTAATCGCTGCCGAATTCCTGCTTGTATCCTTTTGCAACCAAGCGGGCTTTACATTTATCAACTTAACCATTCTCCTTCAATTTTGTCTTATAAACCCACTTCACATCAACGGTTTTTTGCCCTCTCGGCAGTTCAGTTAACTCCCAAGTATCATTCCTTTCTATGGCAGCAATTTCATCATCCATTGCTTTCCTCCATTTTGATTGTTTGACAGCTTCTTCAAAAATTACAGGATCACAATCTGCAAAAAAGGCAAAATTTATAAGTGTGTCGTCAGACTGGTCAATCCCCGTTACTTCATAGTCACTCATCCATGCAGGTCTTCTTCTGATTCGTGGTGATCTTGGGTCTCTTGCAGATACAGGTGAATCTTGAGCTATTGCTTGCTCTTCTTGAGCAATGACAGGTGGCTGCAGATTATCTTCAATTTGCTGCTCTTCTTCTACTTTTTCTCCATCAAAATTTGTAAGAACAAGTTGTTGAGCTACAGCTGTATTCCAGTGCCAAATTTTTTCATCATCAAAAAATTACATCCCGACTAATGATTATTTTCTTAGTGTTAGGATTATACAATTTATAAGCTTTAGAATAATCACTAACACCAAGAAAAAATCATTTTTTCTCCTTTGTTATCCAGCTTTCTTCTTTTCTCATCTACCAAGAAAAAAGCATTTTTCTCGTTTGTTATCCAGCTTTCTTCTTTTCTCATCTAGGACATGGGCATTAGCAATACACCCAAAAATTTTGAAGTGACTGACATCTGGTCTCCTCCCAGTCCATGCTTCTTTTGGAGTCGTATTTTGATCTGCAAAAGTTGGACTTCTTTTCAGAATATGAATACTCCAGTTACAGAAATTCTTTGGAACTTTACCCCATTGCAGTAGACTTCTCACCATATTCATGATTGTGCGATTCTTTCTTTCTCACACACCACTTTGTTGTGGTGTATAGGCTGTGGTCAGCTGTCGTTTAATCCCATGCTCTTCGCAGAAATCTGCAAATTCATACGAATTATATTCCCCTCCGCGATCAGTCCACAATATTTGTATTTGATTTCCTGCTTCTTTTTCAACCATTGCTTTATAGCTTTTAAAGGCTATCATATCAGTGGAAGATATTACCGTTAGTAATTAATTCATTAGCTGTATATATTCTTAACATAAGTAAATATTCTGTAATTGGTAAATAGATATTCTGTAATTAGTATATTAGCATGTATAGTTTGTTGCCCAAAATAGATTGTTCATGAACACTTATTTAATAGAAATTCTTCTCTAGGAGAAGGCATTAAGCCTTTTACAAAAACTGACAGAAACCACTCTGGAGCTTCTGACTCTACCACATTATAATAGCATCTGAATTTTAGTAATGGAAAAAAAGTAATACAACATTGAGTTGTAACTTATAGATACAGGAATTGGCCATCAAAATCATTTCTCTCACATTTGAAGCTTTCCTTCCAAATCGGTTGTGTTTTGACTTTTACCCCTTGCTCACCATTACCTCAATTTTAATAAAGTGATATCTTATCAAATGGAACTAAGTCCATTGGCCAGAAGTATTAGACCAAAATTGCAAAGCCATAAAACCAGCAACTGCCACCTTGCTTGGAGAGCGATTATAAAGCCAAGTAAGAACAAGTGTTCGATATAAATTCACCTACTATTAGCTATCCACCCTTGGATTAAACATTAGACTGTCAGCATCCAACGGTAGCAAACCTGCTTGTATGGCTGTCCCAATATATCATCCTGATCCTGCCATCCAAAGCAAGAAATTTTCTGGCTTGAATACAGACACCTACACCAACACATGAACTTAACGATCTTGTTTGTTACTTGAGAAACATTCAACCTTTCCTTTCCAAACCTCTTCATTATCTTCCCATCGAAATTGGATCGGTTTCTGTCCAAAAAAAAGAACAAAAGAGAAGGAAAATGGATTCTGAGCTCATTCACCGGAACAATACTAACACAACTCAGACAACAGAACCGCTTCCTGATCATCTACCAAAACATACAGTCCCGCGTTCTCTCCCAAAAGCTACGAACCCAGTTCATTGCTTATTTCGCCAACAAAGACTGGTCTGCGTTCTCCTTGGTTTCTCTATTGCTGCTCTCTTCTTCAACACATTCCCTATCTCACCACCTCAACCAAATCATCCAATAACAGACCAAATTTTCGTGTCTGGATCCCCTGTCGCCCTCAATCGACGTGTTCTTTACGAGTCTCAACAAAAACCAGTAAGAATTCCAACAGGTTTGAAGAGAAAGAGTTCCAGGATCTTGGTCACCGGTGGTGCTGGTTTTGTGGGCAGTCACCTTGTGGACCGTCTTATCGCTAGAGGTGACAATGTGATCGTTGTTGATAATTTCTTCACGGGACGTAAAGAGAATTTGTTACACCATTTTGGAAATCCTAGGTTCGAGCTTAGCAGACATGATGTGGTCGAACCAATTCTCTTGGAGGTTGATCAGATCTACCATTTGGCTTGTCCTGCCTCTCCTGTCCATTACAAGTTCAATCCTGTGAAGACTATCATATCCTTCCTTTGTCCCTTAATAAATCCTTTAAGTTCGTTTTTCTTTTTTCTAATTTCTTTTCAGCTATATGTCTGTATCTCGCATTTTGACAATGTTTGAACTTGCAATCAACTATGGTAACTACACATTGAGATGTATCCATATCAACGTTGATCTAATACAGTGCATGCATGCATGCATAGCGTGCATGGTGACGTGTATAATATTTCATGATTACCAACATATTTTGTTTGGTGTCCTTGATTTGGTTGGATATGTGAGTGTACAAGACAAATGTGGTGGGAACATTGAACATGCTAGGATTGGCAAAGAGGGTTGGTGCACGCTTCTTGCTAACCAGCACCAGTGAAGTCTATGGTGACCCCTTGCAACACCCTCAGGCTGAGACCTACTGGGGCAACGTTAATCCAATTGGCAAGCTTACAATTTCATTTTTCACAAATTGTATCATGAGTTTTGCAGCTTTTACGGATGTCACTTAATTCTGTACAAAAACCAAAATTCCCCATTTGACAGGTGTTAGGAGTTGCTACGATGAAGGCAAACGCACTGCTGAGACCTTGACCATGGATTATCATAGAGGCGCTGGCATAGAGGTTAAAGTTTCTGTCTTCATTTTTTTCATTTTCTTGCAAGTGACATTTTCATATAGTTTACCAATGTCTAATATACTTGGAATTTAAGCGTTTTTGTTATATTATTCATCAAGTACTTAAGATATTCCAAGCATTTTATATTGACAAGAAATAAAGGGCTTTGCAGGTGAGGATTGCTCGAATTTTTAACACCTATGGACCACGCATGTGCATAGATGATGGACGCGTTGTGAGCAATTTTGTGGCACAGGTTCTAAGATCATTAATATCCCTTTCTACATCCGCTCTTCTTATATATATATATAGATTAGCATTTCAATATTATAATTTCCATTGCACAGGCACTAAGGAAAGAGCCAATGACCGTATATGGTGATGGGAAGCAGACGAGAAGTTTCCAATACGTTTCAGACCTGGTAAATGTCTCTTTTTAAGGCTGATCAATATATAGTTGTTAGTACTCTAAACCTGCAAGTCAATTAGAAGCAAATTTCTTTGCTATATCATTGGATCAATCTGAACTCTAAGCCCTTGAATTCATCTTAATGGGGCTCAATACATGAACAGGTGGAGGGTCTAATGCGACTTATGGAAGGCGAACATGTGGGGCCTTTCAATCTTGGCAACCCTGGTGAATTTACCATGCTTCAGCTTGCTGAGGTATGAATCTTTCTTCAGTAGTAGGAAAGGGAATTGACAATTGATGTTAGATCAGCCTTCCCTTTGTTGAATTTTCTTGATTCCTGGCAATGTGGAAGGACCTGCGTACTTTAAATTTTCCTTGAGATTTTTAGAATTAGTTAGCAATAGTATTATTAACTGATTAAAACTTAAAAAGTGTTTGTGATAGTAGCCTCTTAAACCTCATGTACTAATTTCAAGTCTTTATGTGGAAGAAGAGAGAATTGACTAGTTTAGACTATATGCTTGTGCATATTCAGACAAAGAGCAGTAAGGTATCTTTGGATCCTTTTGGCAGTTAGTAAACGAAATGGCTTGTCATTCGTAATTTGTAATTTGTAATGTATGTAGGTGGTACAAGAGACAATTGATCCAAAGGCGAAAATAGAGTTCAGGCCTAACACAGAGGATGATCCGCACATGAGGAAACCTGACATCACTAGGGCTAAGGAGCTTCTTGGTTGGGAGCCTACTGTCTCTCTCCGCAAAGGTCTTCCCCTAATGGTTTCTGACTTCAGACAACGCATCTTTGGAGATACTGTCACTTCGGCCTCCAAATCCTCTGCTTAATTAGACTCTTTGTCATATTTTCAATTCTTGCCATCATTATTTTTCCAAGAATATTGGTGATAAACCCACAAATAAATGTATAACAGAAATACCCCATTGCTGCAAGAATGAATAAATGCCAACCCTTGTTCCTTTTTGTTGAAATTGTTAACTAAACATGGCACCTTTTTCCAATCGAATTGCAATTTTAATTAGACTTCGTTGACATTCTTACTTGTGCTCTTTCATATAGTAGTAAGGTTGGTCTCTTTTTCTTAAGATGCTTTATTGATCTTACATTCTTAGTAAATATGAAAAACAATGAAAATAAGACAATGAAAATCCAAGTGTGTTATATATTAAGGACCTGCTTGTTCTTATTTTTATTTTTGTTTTTAATTTTAATAAAAAATATTGTTTTCTTCTTTAATTTTTCATAACTTATGAAAGTTGTAAAAAGTCATATTTGTTTTCAGTTTATGTTTTTTTTCTCATAATCTAATTTACTATCAACTAGATATAGATTATTTAATTATTTAATATTAATTGTTAATGAGAACTATGTATAATTTAATTTAATTTAAATAAGCTTCAAAGATGTTGTTAATGTTCGTGTGAAGATTCACACCTATGTATATCACATATACGACTGTGTATGTAGCCTATGTAAACTTCTACAACTATGTAAAGTTGCTATTTAGAGCAAATTTTGTGATACACGATCACTTACATGGTGTATGTAGTCCATGTAAGCTTCTATAACTATGTAAAGTTGTGATTTAAAGTGGATTTTGAGATACAAGGTCACTTATACGGCCTATGTAGGTAATCGTGTATATTCTAAAAATCCTAGTTAATGCTATAAAAGGAAGATATGACGGTTAGAGCTAGGAGGAAACGATTTTAGGGAGTCAAATTAGACACTAAAAGAGGAAAGAAGAAGCAGTTCTGAACAAAGAACGAGGAAGACTCAAAGATTACATAACAAGATCCGATAGAGGGCAACCTTTCACGCAAATTTCTAGAAGAATTCATTAGAGATAGAAAAAAGGGTTATATATTATGGATTATTTTATTTCTAATTGTTCTTTTGAATACTTGATATTGAATTTGTTTTCTATGTTTAGAAACTAATGTGTTTAGTTCCTAGGTGTGATGAACCCTTAGTTGAGAAGGATAGTATGATATAGTCTTTTATTCGATGCAATTTTATTGAATTGACTTATTGCAATTGAACTTTGAGTTTATATTTTTGAATTGATATGTCCGATGTAACATCCCGTATTCTATATATATAAGAGACAACTTCTTTTTTTTTCCATTGTCTCATATTTTCATTTTAACCTTCCCCTAAAAGCTACTATTCACGAATTCCCTCTCTTTAATCATATTTCACTGTCGGTGACTCAAATTGGTTAGTGTTATATACCAATCTCTTCCTCTCGATAAGCTCGTCATAACCATACCTATTTCAGCCACCATCGTCGCCAAAATCGGCTAAAAAATAGAGGAAAAAAACTGACAAAAAATGTCAATCGTCGATCCGTCACTTTTGGTGGTTGTTACCGGTCATCACCACCACCATTCGACTTGTCTTAATGTCAGGAATAAAAGCATCACGGTCTCGACACCAGCTGCCGCTTGGATCACCTCCGATGACAAAAAAAGAGGTTAGAGTTTCAACTTATTTTTCCTTCAATTTGTTCCCATCTGTTGAGAATATGAGTATGTTGCTTTGGAGAAAGTTGTTCCACTCATCAACAGCTTTCATTTGATATAAAAATTGTTGAGTTCTGAGACTAAAGATTTTCTTATGACCGGAGAGAATATTCCGATGACCAAAGGAATATTCCAATCGCGGGAAGTATTGTTCTGGCTATAATTTTGGTCACTTTTGTGATAAAATTTCTAAGACTTATGCTGAACCATTTCTCTCTAAAAACCATAGTGAGATTTCCAACAGTTTGCGAATTAAAAGTCATGAAACATTTAGGTAAGAATAGGAGAAATTTCTAAATTTTATAAATAGACTGCTTAGGCAATTCGGATGATACCTAAATTATTATTTGAGCCTAATAACTCCTAATAAGCATTAATTGAGATATTTTTCTTTTGATTTACTAGGTATAGCAGGAGTAGGACCCTATTAGAAGGTTCGGACAGACGAGTTCGGTTATCAGGTAAGTTCATACGACTTACTGTTAGCGTAGTTGTACCAGCAAATGAATATTGTTCAATGCTGGTATAGATGACATCATGCAGCAATGCATAACCACATTCTTATGCATGTGTGTGTATATATATATATATTGATCGATACTTGTATATTTATATAGCGAATGTGTATATACAATAATGCGTACCCGCTTTAGTATAAGCCTTTATATCGAATTAACTGAGTAGATACGTTGGGTTGGGTATTGCATACATACATTGGCATTTCATAACTGAATGTTTACTTGATAAATTGCATGCTTAATAATTTGATATGTATTGATATGTTCGATTATGAGGAAGAAAAGATCTGTAGGACATGCCACTTGATGCGTATGGGTCAGGACTAGATGCGCACTAGTTATGACTATGAGAGTTATTTTGTTTATGATATTGAGATATGTTATGGGCCGATCCTGGTTAATGCTTGGCTCCTGATTGAACCCTTATTTGTTATGCTTATGACTTTGGACGCTTTGAGCGAATGCTGGTTTGTTAGTGATGCTTGGCTCCCCGCAGCTAGTGATGCATAGCTCCTCGCAGCCATTTAAGGTTTAGAGTAGTAAGGACTTACCCTTGGAGATTAGGGTCCGACAAATATTTCCCCAACAATTTATTTGTGTTGTTGATGTGATTGAATGTATAACATGATGTGTATGTATTTTGATATTCATGTATAACTGTGCACATAGCATTGGGTATCATAGGATGGTGTAATCTTACTCAGTGAGGTCTAACTCCCCTCAACTTTATTTTTTTTTCAAGTCAGCTACCACTGACTTCGCAGCAGTGACTCCCGTGATGTGTCTACTACGGCCTACCTACGTTTGTGTATGTTCTTGCTTTATTTTCATTGATCTTGTATTGTAGCGTCAATGATAGGATTTTATGAGTTGTAAAACTTCTTTCTGACGCGCATTATTATTACTGTATTGTATGGACTTGCTGTGTTCTTGGGGTTTGAATTTATTTTGTCACTGGTGGTAGGCTTATGTGTGATCTTGGGTTTTAAACCTTAGGTCCCAAGTGCCAATCATGTGCCCATTTTGGGTCATGACAAAGTTGGTATTAGAGCTAGTTCTCGACCCGTTGTGCTGGCGAGGACGCTAGGCTCTAAAGGGGGTAGATTGTGAGATCCCACATTAGTTAGAAAGGAGAACGCAGTACGCCTTATAAGGGTACAAATATCTCTTCCCTATAGACAAGTTTTCTCGGGTACGAAAAGAGCAAAACTATGAAGGCCTTGGCCTGATGGGCAACTCAAGGCCGACAATATCTATGGACTGGTGATCTGAGCTGTTACATCTGAGATATTAGTCCAATGGTTGATTTCATTTGATTGAGATTGAGAAATCCTTTTATTTAAATAGATATACCATAATTGGAAGGAGTTGCATGCAAACCTAAAGATAAATCGACATATATCCTTTGAATTATGGTCAAATCTAATAGCGAAATTTACGAATCAATTAATGCTATCTTAAGGGTTTTAACTAGAAAGAGATTTCAGTTAATCAACTGAGGGTCAGTTATTAGTAATCTTGAGAAAGATATTAACATACAGTATGAATTTTCATAGTCCAATTACTAATAATTTAATTGCATAATAAAGGTTTAATGTTTCAGATATCTTAAATGGATTCATCACCTAAGCACTACTTGTTTGATATCTTTTAATCGTAGTGCTTTCTTCATCCTATTTTATTATTGTATTAAACCTTAGTTTAGTTTGTTTAGTTTAATGTATAATTAAATCCACACCTAATTTGGCAGTTATCAATAATTTAATTGCATAATAAAGGGTTAATTTTTCAGATATCTTATATGGATTCATCACCTAAGCACTACTTGTTTGATATCTTTAATCATAGTGCTTTCTTCATCCTACTTTATTATTGTATTAAATCTTAGCTTACTTTGTTTAGATTAATGTATAATTAAATCCACAACCTGATTTGATGATTAGATAATATAAAAAGGCTTAATACTAGTACTTACAACCCTTGTGGGATCGACTAGTACTTGTTAGTGTTAACTAAAGCTACGTCGTACACTTGCAATTAAAACCTATAATATCATAAGCACATAACAACCAAGTTTTTGGTGTCGTTTATGGGGACTATAATATTAGTAAAGCCTAGCTTTTATTAATCTAGTCATTATTACTTATTTTATTTTGTTTCTTTCTTGTTTTTAGTTTATTTATTTTTTTATTGAATTTTTAGTTTTCTTGTTTTTCACAAATTATGTCGTTAGTTTATGACCCATGGTAATCCATCAAACTTAGTAGGCAAAGATCTAGAGATTGACGGCCTGTTTAGTTTAAAGGAATAGCTATTTTATTCCATAGCTATTCCTAACATATTACTAATTCTATATTTGGTTAAAAACCAAATCCAGAATAGCTATGCATCAGGAAAATCTATTCTTAAATTATGAGGAATATTCAAAACTCATCTCTACCTATCTTTAACTTTTCCAAGAATAGTTGTTCCCATAGAAGACAAGTTTATCCTTGTCACAATTAATAATAATAATAATAAGATAATTAATTTCATATAATAAAATTAATAATAAAAATAATATTAAGAATAATAATAACTAGAAAATTTATAACAATTATTAATAATAATAAAAATAATTAATAATTAATAATAACAATTGCAATAATAATAATAATAAGTACAAAATAATTAATAATTAATAATAATAAATTAATAATAAGTAAAAAATTTAAAATAATTAATAATAATAATAAGATAATTATTTTCGTATAATAAATTTAATAATAAAATAATAATAACAACAATAATAAGAATAATAATAAGTAGAAAATTTATAACAATAATTAATAATAAAATAACAATAATTAATAACAATAATAACAATAAGTACAATATTAATAATAATAAGTACAAAATTTATAATAATAATTAATAATAATAACAATAACAATAATTAATAATAATAAGAATAAATTAAGAATAATAAGAATAATAATAAGTACAAAATTTAAAATAATTATTAACAATTAATAATAATAATAATAATAATAATAATAATAATAATAATAATAATAATAATAATAATAATAATAATAATAATA
>JAOSBP010000205.1:17171573-17187460 GCA_027563825.1 Erythroxylum mucronatum | reverse complement strand
CAGACAACTTCCAAAAATTCACCAAAAATTCCGTCATAAAATACTGACTTTCAAATAATTGTCCAAAAATTAATATGGACTTCATCAGCAATTTCTAAAAATCTTTGAAGTATACAAAAATTTCAAAAATTATCTTAATACAGTCCGAATCAATCCGAAATTGCATTAAACCACTTTACTCGGAAAGTGCCATGAATGCATGCCAAAATACTTTTGCACAATTAAGCACATATGACATAATTTCCGTTAATCTTCTTAACCCTAATTTGGGGCGTTACAAAAGGAATCCTTACTACATCTAGGATATCTCTTCTTGACACTGTATATACTACATACTAAAATGCACTGACTTGGTACTTTATCGACAACCTTTAATAATGGAAGTGTCATCCTTACCATTATCCCTAATTTCAATATCAGGTTCGATGATCCCACTTTATCTGAAAGACTACAAGCTCAGATATAGATTACTGAAGCAAAACAAGATCCTACAGTGATTATGGCTACTTTACATCATCAAATGATATATTGTTTACAGAACTATAATGTAGATCTTAATTTCCTAAATTCTACCTCTGATGCTCTATATATGGTAGCAAATCAAGCTTATGACTAGACTATCATCATTTAAGTCCCTGAACAACTACCTCCAATGGAGCTTGAAAATTTGATGCCTATAGAATGAATCATTGATTAACAAAAAGTGTTCTATGCTCATCATAGGCATTCCTTTCATACAACTACTCCTATTCTCAAGAAACTCAGAGATGGATAAGTGAAATCTATCTATACTAGGCCCAATGAAGATCAACCTGGACCCTCAAGTACATCTAGCCCTGTTATGATGCTTCAACCAGCATTCTTGCACAAAGAAGGCAAAGATGGACTTCCAATCTATTACTTCAAATCTAATGGAGAATCTGTATACATCAACCATCATCGTGCACATTTTTTCTAAAATGTAGATCCATCCATTTGTTATCATGATTCAAATAGTGATGATGAGATCTATGTTCGAATGAGGAAGAAAAAACAAAGAAGAAGGCAACAACCCAGAGCAATCCATCATTGTCAACCTTCTCCACAATTCTATCCTCGACATAATGATTATGATCATGATTCTAAAGTATAAGTTAGGCTTAAAAACCAAAAACTAAGACCTAAGGACCTGCAGGAACTACTCAAAGTTGTTGGAAAGGAACATCTGTTTACTATAAATCCAATACCCAATAAACCTCAGCCATTATTCCTTCAAATCCTATTGGACCTACTCCAGCCCTAATTCCTTGTATGATGGAGAAACCATATGAGGATGAATTTCCTCCTCTGGAGCGGTATACAGATTAACATAATAGAGTTATATCTAACCCTTATATTCATGCTTTAGGAATTACTTCCCAAGGAACCATTCTATCAAATCCTGCCGATGAAGAACTTAATTGGAAAACTGATAATGTTGTGGCCCAAAATGACGTTCTTCACATAATTCATTATAAGCTTGATGGTCTTAACCAACAGACTCAAGCTACGTAGTAGAAACAGTCTCTTCTCATATCCAAAAACTATTCACATCTTTGAAAGATCAGATGGCACAACTTGATGTTTATCTTAGGTGCTATATTGAAACATAGTATTTTGGACATGATTTTACTAATAAAAAGCAAGAACTTTGAAGGGCAAAATAAGTGCTTCAATGAATGGAAGCTAATATGCAAACAGAACAGTCTAAAACTATATAGAGCCTATCTAACTACTTTTTTAGTTATACAACTAGTTTATTCACCTCCAACTTATCCTGAATCTGCTGATTATGACAAAATCTTCAAAATCAATTATCCTTTAATTAAGTAGCATATCCATCCTACGAGCAGTAAGCCCAAATCCCCTAAATCTAAAAAGATTTATGATCCTTCATCTTCATAGACCAAACCTGCTGAACCATGGAAAAAAACCTTTGTAGATCAAAACTCCACCTTCTTTACCACTAAAAACCTAATAGTGTCCATCCACAGGAAAAGGTAAAGTTCCTCAATAAGAGTTCATTGCAACTTTTTCACAAACATCTAGAGAATCCACCCACCCCTGAGCATTCTAATGTATTTAGGCAATCTTCTGAAATAACTAAACTATCTTCAGAAGAATTAGAACAATTTGTTGATTTATCTAATCTAGCTCAGATTATGATGAATATGCCTGAACCAACTAACGTTGAACTAAAAATCAGTGATGCTTAATTTACAAGGACCAAACCATTCAGACCTCACCACCACCAGCACAAATACCACCCACTAGACTTACTTCAGGACCCTAGTTTACATTGACGATCTTCTACCTAAAAATAGAGAGAACACCCCCATGAATTTGGAGTATAGATTGATTTGCATATGAGTCAACCAAATAACCCATTATGGGATATTTTGTCTGAATTTACTTTTCGTTTTATTGGTACCTTATGAGAATGGTGGCAAAGTTTAGATGACTATCGCAGACTTTACCAAATTTAAGTTATCTCTATAGCAATTCTTCTTAGAGTCATTCACAAAGATTTTATTTGAGATTTCCAACTCATTGATAACCAGATCAGGCAAGAGTATTTTGAGATGAAATATTGTTCCCTAGACAAACAGGATTTGTAAAAGCATTGTCAATGTATAACAGAAAGATACTATCTTCTTAATGGATTCAACAATGTCAATCTTTGTTATATATTTATCTCATCTCTTCTGGATGGATTACAATCAGAAATCTAAAGGACCATTACAACATTATAAAGAGACATGAGAGATATATCTCTTGATAAACTTTGTGATCTATAAACATTCTTCAAGAACATGATTAAAGGCGGTCCTCTTCTGAAAAGTACTTGCAAAAAGTCTAATTTGAAGCTTAAGTGTAAGGAGAAAAAAGACTGTGAATGTTATACTAAGAAGAAATATAATCACAGGAAGTTCTCCTACAAGAAAACTCACAGATCCCACATGTCTAATGAAAGAAAGTATAAGCCATTCAAAAGGAGAAAACAATACCAATTTGTCATATTCTTTAAACGAAGAACTACTCAAGAAAAAAAGGCAAATTGATGTTTTATCTGTGGAAAACTAAGACATTATGCTTGTCAATTTCCTAACAAAACAAAAAGGGATGTAAAATTATTGGAATCCATTGAGGCTATAATATATATCCTTGACAATGGAAACATTGAAGACTTCATTGAAGAACAATCTAGTGAAGATGAGGAAATAAAATTTGTTGGTCTAATTGACTCTTCTAAAGAAGAGTATGAATCCTTTAATGATCCAATCTATGAAGATGAAGATACTAAGGATGAAATGTTATACATGATATAACAAAAATGTTTGAAGGTAAGCTCAAACTGTTTCTTGTCCTTATGTCTATATTCAATTATTACAACATGATAAATATGACAAGCCAATCAAGGCTATTGGATATATCGATACTAGATCGTGCAGAATTATTATGAAGCCTAATATCCTACCATCTGAAGCATGGACATCTCATGATGAATATTTCATTACTGCTAATGGAAACTCATTAAAAATTGGGCTTATTACCAAAAGGAAAATAGGGATCTGTTTTCCCTGATTGTGTGGTGTGGACTAAAATACTTGGCAGTCGTACCTGGTTCAGATATCCTAATTGGTAAAGATGTACACTGTAAAGCATCTCCATTACAAATCCTACCTACAGTAATTAAATATTATGCCAACTTTTGTGCCTATATGGAGATACGCAATGTATTTGAACTTACACAAGTTACTCCCCTATGTGAAGCATTAAGAGACTAGTTTTTGGAACACTATCTTGAGAACCATGCACAGTTCTCATACCATAATCCTCTTTGGAAAAATCCCCACTTCTTCATTCATCTACGATTCAAGAAGAATGAAGATATCAATCCTATCAAGGCTACTCATCCAGGTATTTTATCTGAAATTAGCACAAGAAGTGGGTTCTATCTTACTTCAACAAGGATTGATTAAGCCTATAAAATCATACTGAACTTGTTAGGCTTTTTACGTGAACAAAAGATCTAAACAAAAGTAAGGGAAAAAGAGGTTGGTAAATGATTATAAACCCCTAAATGTGCTCTTGTAAGATGATAAGTTTTAACTATTAAAGATCAGTACTCAAGTCCTGTTTCTTAAAGAAGCTACAATCTTTTCAAAGTTTGATTTAAAAGCATGGTTTTGGAAATTGTGAATAGATCCACGAGATAAGTATAAGAGAACTTTCTGTATCTCAAATACATAATGCCAATGGACTGTTATGCCATTTGGACTCAAGGCTGCTCCTTCATTATTTCAGAGGCCATGACAAAAATTTATGAGCCCATTCTCTCTAGTACCTTGGTCTACGTTGATGACATACTCCTATATTCCAAAACCCACGAAGATCGTAAGGCTTTACTCCAATCATTTTTGGATCTTACAAAGTAACATGGGATTATGCTCTTAGATAAGAAAAGTCATATTGGGACTCCCAAATAGAATTTTTGGTTATGAACTTCCAAATGAATTTTATCAGCCTGGTTTATATATAGCTAATAATCCATTACACTTTCTTAATGAAAATCTCAACACTAAGCAGATTTAACAATCCTATGAAATTGTTAAATACACTAGATATTTCATCCCCCACGTGACTGATTACATAACTCCATTATCAAAATTGTTAAGGAAGAATCCACTACTATGGAGTAAAGAACAACTAGAGTCGTTTAGCACTTAAAGCAAGCCTATCAGAATCTACCTACTTTAAAGATTCCTAACAAAGGCCAACGTATTTTACAAATAGACGCAAGTCACCATTATTGGGGTGATGTCATAATTGAAGAGATTGATGGGAAAAGACATTAATGTGGCTATGCTAGTGGCCAGTTCAAAGAATCAAAAAAGCATTAATATGCTATTTACAAAGAGATTTTGGTGGTAAGAAAAGGCATCTAAAAATTCAACTTCCTCCTTAGCCCTTATCACTTTCTAATTGAAATCGACAATATAGCTTTTCCAAGATTCTCGAGCCTAAAAAGAAGACATTACCTGATAGCCAATTGCTTCGATGGAAAGAATGGTTTTTTCGCTATAAATTTACCATTCGTCATATGAACGGTCCCCATAATATTCTTATAGACTTCCTTTCTTAACCTCACAAACCAATTCATTTACTCTCTCCCCTATTTAAAAAATCAATCCTCTCCTCCTTCCTATCATAGAGTTCCCTCAATATGTGAAAATAAAAAAAAACCCCACCTTTACTTACCAAAACTTTGCCAACCATATTAAAAGACATTGCTACTCTTAGTCGAAAAAGCTTGTTCTATTATCTTCGCCTTGCTCTTACAACTCTGAATGTTCCACCACATCCTTACCACTTTGATATTACAACACTTTATAGGGTAATCTACCATCTTTATGACTCCCTCTCTAAATAAAAACCATTAATGTGGCATTTATGGGCTTTATCTACCCAATAGGTATATCCCACTTCTCTTTCTCCGTTGTATGTGTATAGACACCTTGTTGATCCCACAAATTTTGACTCTCTCCTCTGGACCTTCCTTGAGTGGTTCCAACCTCCCCCAAAATGATGCCTCTAAATTGCAAATATCTTCAATAGGTACCAGTTATGGGATATTCCTTTGGCTAATCAAAAAGCCTACTCTATCTTTATCATCCACCAACCTTATAGCTTAGCTGTGACATGATATATATGCATCATTAATCGTATCCAACTTTGGCACACCTCTACTGAATGGCCCAAAGACCATAAAGATTTGATAAGTGATTTGTATCATTTTCCGGATCATCTGTACCATTATCCAGAGCAACTAAACCAACTACCTGCACTTCTATAGATCTATAACTGGAAGATTTTGCTCTTCCAAAGCCTATCTCTCCTTTTGTTGGGTATTGTTCTTCTATTAACCAATTTACTGTTATTGGATTTAACATTATTTCTAAGATGCCCAAGATCCATGGCCTCTTGTTTGGATTGATTCATAAATAGACCACTTTATCCAAGAAATAGACAAAATGGATGAGGATATGTCAGACTCAGATGATGATAGTAGTGGACCATGCTCTCTCTATGCGCCTCTTTATTAGAAAGATTCCTTCTTATCTTTTTAGCATATTCTTATCTTTTAGGAATATTATTAAGACCCAGTGTTCCCCAATAATTCTTGCTTTTATTATTAGCTTTTGTATTATAGTGTGCATTATTGTATTATGGGAATCTTTTCTCTAAAGTTGTTTATCTTCATCTTCTTTACTTAGTTTATAAAAGCAAAGCTTCTTTCTTATTGTAACTAAGCAAAAAATCAATAAACATATTATATGTTTTATAATATATGGCTTCTTTCTAAGGAAGGAAAAGTTTAGGTTGGAAAAGAAGTAAAAGCATGGTGAAACAAGGGTCTCTTTTACAATCTAATATTGTTGCTTAATTGATCTTACATTCTAGGTGGCATTTATTTCTTACATCACAGCTGGTGATCTTGACCTGTCAACCATAATAGAAGCATTAAAAGTGTTGAATTCCTGCAAACCTTAAAGATTTGGTGCTCTTAATATATACTTATAGGACTCATAGTCTGCGATGTCCCTTTGGAGGAGAATGAACTTTTGAGGAAATTAGCTTTAGAGAATGACATCGAATTAGTATGCATTGTAAGATATCCTAGCCTTTTTATGAGTCCATATTGCATAACCTCTAATGGGGAATAAAATGAATTTACTAGAAGCTTAATAAAAACTAAAAGGGACAAAGTTTCAACGATAATTGGTAGTCATATTTTAAATGCTATGATATCTACTTAAATATAGTGATTTTGATATAAAATGGAAATAAATGCAAGTTCATGAGTATTACATTTAGAATATGTAGGTGGTACTTGTTTATCTCAGTTTTCATCAACAATATCATTTAATGGATTTTCAAGTAAACAAAAAAGGTAACTTCATTTTGTTATTTATTTGAAAAAGGGAGGAGTTAGATACTATAAAAGTTAGTTTCATATCAGATCGATCACACTATTGAAGAAAATTGAAATTATTATACTTTCATAAATTAGTCTTTATAAATAGTTATTTTAGTTTTAGTTTTGGTCCTATTAACATGACAATAAAATTTTCAAATTTAAGAACAAAATGAAACAATAACAAGAATAACCTAGTAAAAGTCTTGCTAATACTCAAAGTTTGCAGAGAAACTTATAGATATGAGTGTGTGTAATGACTCACATAATCCTTTTTAATAATAAATAGAAATATTGCCTTTTTTAACAAATCAAAGAGTATAAATATTTAAAAATTCTCTTATCATATATACCCTGCAATATTTGAATTCTTGTAAATGAAAAGAGTACTTCTACCCTCGAACAACTAAACTAAATCATCAACATTAAAAATATTTCATTAAAATTTTTTAAAATTAATTTCTCATTAAAGAGAGTTGTATTAAACAACAGCATGAGATTTAGGTGTATAACTAGCAATTACTTATTTCTTAAACATAGTATTTTGAACATTAATGAAACTTATATTGTAATGAATTTGATTTAAGTTATATCTAGTATTATAAATTAAAATATAATTGTTACAAAGTCTTCATAGTGCACCTACCAAGATTTATAAGTTAGTAGAAGATAAAGTAAGACTATATTTTTATGAATATTAAAATTTATCAAAAAATTGTGGTTGAACTTGTATTTTTATAAAAATCTAAAATGTACCTGTATTGATTAAAATTTTAAAGAGAAAAAAAAAAAGAACGAACATCTTTGTATACATATTCCTCTAATAAAGAGGCACGGTACATATTCTGATAGTGCTTAAATTAACCGTTTTGAATTTAAATCAGTTCTATCAAGTAGGTGTATTTCAACCAAACGTGCTATTTGAAGATTGTTTGCGTAAAACTAATTTCAATTTGTGAACTTGGGGCTTACAATCATTTTGAAAATTTGAAAATTAATTATTGTTTCAATCCTATTCAATTAAATAAAAACAACGCAAATCTAAAGGATGTGGTTGAGTGGAAGAGACTCATCTATTCTTAACCAAAGGTTAGGGGTTCAATCCTTGACTTTAGGTATGGAGCAGCCTTAAATTCTTAGGCCGGTTGTCCCATCCTATAAGGTGCCTACAAATCAGCGAGAGAATTAGTCACTAAATTCGCCGGTGAATACCCTAATATAACACAAAAAAATAAAAATAAAAACAACGTATATAAAAGGATTACACACAAACTTCGTAACTTCACTACAGAAGCAAACAAAAGACTTGCAATCGATCGACGGGTATCAAACCAAATAGCTAAAAGTAAGGCGCTGTTTTTCACTTTTTAACCAAAACAAGAGGGAGCTTCTGTGTCTTTTGCCTCCAATCGAAGGAAAGGAAAATTCCGAGAAATGAGTACTGAAGAAGCAAAGAGAAGCATCACCGGAAGTCTGCTCGTGAAACCCAACTCCGACGACCGGAAACTCTCTCCGATCGTGGCACCACCCCCCACCAAGAAAATCATCATAAAAAACGCTGATATGAAGGAAGAACTGCAAAATGAGGCGGTTGATATTGCAATCGCTGTTAGTTCTCTCTATAGAAATTTCGTTTAAAGTTGGCCCCTTTTTTATTTTTTTGATTGGATTCTCATCTGGGCATTTTGTAGTTTCTTCTGTTTTTGAGCTTTTCAGTATTGTTTTTGACTTGGTTCAGGCTTTTGAGAAGCACAATGTAGAGAAGGATGTAGCAGAGCATATAAAGAAGGAGTTTGATAGAAAACACGGTCCCACGTGGCATTGCATTGTTGGTCGCAATTTCGGTAATCAATCCTCAAACTCGCTGCTGTTTTTGGCTATTCCCATTTGGCGTTGCCTTAGATTTAGCACTTGACTTTGATTTTTGGGCACTTAAAGTGACTTGTGGAACATTATTTGCTTTATTTCTTATTTGGGTTTGCTGCTTACTGGATGAGAAGCGTTATTCTATAGTTGGGAAGTAGAAATGATAGATCTACTCTTTCTTTGGAGGATGTACACTTGTCTTCACTGTAGATGCCTTAACGAATGATCTTTTTTACCCCAAGTGAACTGCGGGTGAGAGTTTTTGCTTCAAGTTTCTGAACAGTGTCCTGTAGTTGAATGCTTGAAATGAAATTATGATTGGATGAATGTGGATGTGTGATCATATAAAGCAGAATTGAGGTTTTTCCTGTAAGGCTAAGACATGGAACAGATCCTGAGCCATCCTTAATTTTCCCATGAGAATGTTTATTAAGTGCCAGGCTGAGCTTGGGAGCAAGATGGCTAATGACATATCATCCATTCACTTTTGAACATTCACTGAGGATATTGATATTAAACTGGAAATTTGATCTTCTTCTTCTTTCCATTATATGAGCAGGTTTACTAAACTGTTAACTTACTGATCCCAGCGAATGGTGATTGAGTAGATTTATCTCATTCCATGCCATTGAAAATTACTTGTCTTTGAACTGAACTTGAGGACACCAATTAATTTGGAATTGGCTTCTTGATTTCCTCTTGGCTTCTACCTGCAGCAATGTTAGTAAAAACGACTAGGTTTTTGCTTCCTAGTAGTCTAAGAAAGTTGAAAGGATTTATGGTCCTTCTTGTTGAAAGGCTTAACTCACCCCCAAAAGCCAGTGCAAGAAGGGAGGTTTGCACACTATTATAAATGACTGAATGCACTCACACTTGTCCAATGTGGGATTCTTGACACACCCCCTCAGCCTAAAGTAAGGTTGGACATTTGCTGGGCATATTGGGTAAAGGGATAGAACTGGGCACTGCCCCAAACTATCGAGACAAGCGGGCTCTGATACCATATTGAAAGACCTAACTCACCCCCAAAAGTTAGCTTAAGAGGGGAGGTTTGCACACTATTATAAATGATTAAATACACTTACACTTGTCCGATGTGGGATTCTTGACACTTCTCTTTACTTTATTTTGTGGGATTGCAATGGGGATCAAGGGATCTTACTGTGTCTAATTTGATTCTAGAATATCTGCTTCTCACAATCTAAAGTTGGCAACCTTGGGACTACACTATTAGTACGTACAACATATTTTGGCAATGGAAATACTGCAAGATCATGCACTTGTGTTAATGTTATTTCTTGTACCACTTATAAGGTTCAGCTAATCTTGGTGTCTCTGAGATCTTATATTTGCGTATTAAAGCAGGTTTAAACATCCTTCTGCATGAAAGTTGATATTTGAGCTTAACCAAAATTCAATATGAATGCAGACTATCTGATTGCAAAATTGAGATAATTATGTAAATATAACATGTTTTCATCTTTATCTGGATAATGCTACTTAAGCTCGAAACTCTTCAACCTGCTTAATCCTATTTCTAATGGGTTACTGTTTGACCCCATCATCCATTCCTAAGCTTAAACTCTGCAATGAATGTGAGATTTTACTTCAGATTTTCCATATCTTTCTAGTTGGAGAATGTCAATCCTTTGTTTTTTTTTTTCCCTCCCACAGCACAACCTTCTCACTGGTTCTTCCTAGGATAAAGTTCAAGGTTGCTTATAAAATCAACTGGAATATATTTTTATTGGAAGCTGGAATAGAAATTTAAGATTGCTATCTATGGTTGAACAACTGGAAGAAGAATCTAGAAGCACCATTTTTGGTACATAGTATCTTAATATGGTTGAAATTTGAAACTTTTGTTTAAATAGATATTTCCAACAAACAAATATTTTGTACCTGAAAGTTTAATTGTATTAGCAATTTAAACTACTCCACTTAGGATTCCAACATTGAAGCATTTAACTATGTTTTATGGAGATGTACTGATTCAGTGGGAAAAATAATACTGATATTTTCATGATATATGTCTATTGCTTCAATTGTGGGAAAATGATTCTTTGAAGAGTTAGATGGGGTGCCTTTTTCAACAATAGTTTCTGTGATGCTGTGGATGTGATATCAGAGTTTTATCAGTTTCTGTCGAAGACTGAATTCACGAAACATTTTGTTATGATGTTGCGGTAGAGAAATACATAACAATATCTTTAAGGGCATTGATCTTGTCAAAAATGAATGTTTCATGATCAATATTGCTGGTTGCTTAGAGAAAATTCCACCCTGCATTTGTTATTTTAAAGTTTCAATAACATCCTGCATCTTTTTATTTGCTTTCTATGTTGCCATGTACAGGTTCATACGTAACACACGAGACAAACCACTTTGTTTACTTCTATTTGGACCAGAAAGCTGTTCTGTTATTCAAATCTGGTTAATCATGGTGATTGCGGAGATGGTGGCGAGAAGTTTATGAGGCTATACATAGTGCCTGTATGTATTAAGTGAAAGCCACAGGAATGGAAACTCTAGCTAGACAATCACTTGTATATTGCATTTACTTGTAACGTGTTTGAGCGGGGACAAATTGCAGCTCTAACTAATCAATTTTGTGTGCCATTTTTCAGATGCTGTTGTTGGTTTCCCTGATTTTTACTGTTATTGTTGTGTGGCCCCGCCGAAACTAGAATGATTGCAAACACATTTTGAATAGAAGGGGAACAGTCACCATTCTTCACGTAAATGTGTAGACAAATCTTGTGAGTGCAGGATTAGATTTTAGGAAGCTTTTCTTTTCACCATTTTTTTTTTCTTTTTCTAATCTCAATCTCATTCCATATTAAAGAAAAGAAAAGAAAAAGAAGGAGAAGCATATATTCTTGGGATTGTCTTCGTAGTGATACTGGTAGGCAATAAGCATCAGCGTACAACTGTCGCTTTTCCAGGTAGGGGATTTGGATATGAAGACAAGTGTAACCCTATTTATTCCATAAAAAACCATCAGGCCCTACAACTCCTCCTATTTAATTTGGTTTGTCTTATTTATTTTGATTCCAACTACATCAAAGCTGCATAGTAAAGTATAAGATTCCATGGTCCCAAGTCCTTGGATCTTTTTATCATATCAGCTTCTCAACACAATTGTACATTTTTTGTGACAACATATTATACATTTCACTCAGCCTATGTCAAGAAATTCTTCCCATTGTTTTCCAGATTCAGTCCTTGTTCTCCAAGCTAGCTTTGCCTTTTATTTCCCACTTTTTGCTAAAAATGCATGTAAAGGGAAAGCACATACATAGTCTGGCATGTTCCTTATCATATAGTGTGACAATATTAGCACATGCCATTGAACTCGCCCTCTATCGTGATTATACAGTTGATGATTTAATATCGTTTCAGTTATTCCTTCTCATTCCTTTTCCTCATTTAAGTTGTTACTGTTAACCTTAACATTAATGTTCTTTGTACATTTGGTTCAATTTTGAGCTGGGGTGGGAGTGGTCTCTAGTCCCATTAAACACATCTACTTCTCCCCTGCATCTTTATGACGTGGGTTCTTAAACAGTGAACTAAACTGTGGCATTAGGACCAAACCTTAACTCTTTTCTAGGACAAGTAGTACTGCTATTTTGCCACTAACAAACAAACTATAGGACAAGTACATGCAACCATGCCATGCAAAAGGATACCTTATTCACTAAGAAATACAAGAGAAAAAAAATGTAAAGTTGAATTTGCTTTTTAGACAAAACGGTCTCTCATGGGGACCATAAAGTTGTTCTCCTGATTCCCTTACCATCTTCTCCAACAAAATTGTTCCCTCTAAGTGGCACACTGTCCTCTGAGTGCGCAATCTAAGGTATTACCTCTACAATTGCACTAATATGCGCGCATCAGAAGCATCCAACCCTATTTACCATTCATCGCCATCTTTCTTAGCAACCAAACAAGAGAGTTGTGTGTCCCAAGAAAATGATAGCACCCTTTATATTTTCCTTAAAGCTCTTGAATCAATGAGAACGAAACCGCAGCAGTTAACTAATGTAAACACCGTGACTTATCACATTCATTTAAAGCTCGTCTACCTAGAAGTACCGTCCTTTAGATTTTTAACGTGTAATTAGGAAGCAATCAAACTATGAGCTCCCATCGGTTGAGCTCATCATATGAAATGCCGCCTTCAATATATTTTATGCTTCCATTCAAAATAACAAAATCAAAGAGGGCGAGAATGTCACTTCCAAAAGGTAGACAGGATAAAACTTGAATATAATTACAGAAGGACGACCAATAAACGAAAACAAAAAACTACCCTACTCTCTTTTCGTTTTATCGGTCTCTCCTTCTTTAGTCCTCATTCCCACAGGTTTCAATAGACGAAACCACCCTCCGGTCGGTTTCTGGTGCTTTTCCGGTTGCGAGAGGCGACTGATGATGACGATGATGAAGAAGAAGACGAAGAAGGGGCAGAGCTTGGTCTCATGGCCGTCAATGAACAGTTCCCTTTCCTTAGACTGTCTTCCTCGTCCATAAATATCTGCTTGCACCTACACTCCACGCTACAAAACGCTCTGTCTCCTCTATATAAATCAGGAAACAACAAGTTAAATGGATATATAACACAAAAATAGACGAAACCCATTAAAAAGATTAGCCAAAAAAAAACAAAAAGATCCATCTATAGGTTGAAAATTAAAGTGCTTGAGCCTTCACGGTTTAAGATCTGCGTGCTTCGCAGAAAATAAAAGAACATGGCAGCAGCTTACTTGTACATGTATATATCCTTGGCAGGCAAGAGCTTTTGGCTGCAAAGAAAGCATTGTTGAAGAAAAGAAGGGACTGGGAAAGAAGAGTAAGAGGTAGAAGAAGAAAAAGGAGAAGGCTTGGTGATATTAATCATAGTGGCTTTGTTGATAACTTGTGGAGTTTTCTTGTTAACACCACTCTTCTGGGGCTCTAAGACTACACTTAAACCTACCATGTCTCATTATAACCCTCTATAATACCTCTCTCTGTCAGTGTAGAAGAAGACGCTTCCCTGGTTTATATGAAACAGTTGAAAATCAATAGGAATGAGAGAGAGAGAGAGGGAGAAGGAGTAGTGGGTCAGTGCCAGCCGTGGAGGATTATTACTAAGAACTACGATTTGGCTTCTAGTACCTATTCATGGCCACGTATCTGTTTATAGTTTCCATTTCATTTTTCTCCTTTTCTTTTTCTACTGCTTTCTTCTGCTCATTGTACTTGAACCACTTTTAATTTCTAATTCCCTTGAACCACTTCGTGGATGTTACACCTGGCTTATGTGTGAATATAAATACATACCGCTACAAGCTTATGGAATCTAAAAAAATATGGATACATTGAAAATATTTATACTAGGTTAACTATGGCTAATAGTTCTAAATATATATGAATTTGTCGTTTGAATTTGTTTTCTGGTAGAAATTGTTTGCTCTCAATTAGTTAACTCTTAATATCATATACCATACTAGATTCAATCAATGGAGTAACGTTAGAAAAAAGAAAAGCTTACAATACAATTCTAATGTTAAGTGTTGCATACATGAAAACGATTCAGATTGGTTTTTATATTATTACCAACGTAATCATGTTTTTTTAAGTCGCCTATGAATATTATCAATCAAGAAAAGCGCTAAACCACTAATATCTTAATCCAAACTCAATTAAGAAATTGTTGTCCTTTAACCGTAACCGTGTTGTTGAGTAGTATAAAATTTTTTAAACTATACTCAAGTATTGACTAAAGGACTTGAACAATTTGTAACTTCTAGGGATTTTGTATTTTGGGGTAAAAGTGATTCGATGATCACTGTATATTGCTTGCACTTTATTTATAGAAAATATAGATGGTATTTATACCATCACCATCTGTGTAAAAAGTAAAAAGAAAAAGAAAAAACGACACTAGCTATATATACAAAACGCAAACATTATTAACATCTACAGTACCCTACATCTACAATAACATAAACTATACAGTATAAATACAAAGTATTCTACAGCCCCCCCTCAAGGTGGAGCTTGGTGCCAATCACACAAGCCCAACTTGGACAACAAAAAAGTAAAAACAAGAGCAAACAATGTCTTAGTGAACATATCGGCCAATTGAAGCTTGGAAGAAATATGTTGAGGAAGAACGAAGCCTTCTTTCTTTATACTTATCACGAAAATCAACCAGCAAATAAGAAATCTATTGCAACTCACAAACCGTAGTAGAAAGACTACGATATTCCGCCTCTGCAAAAGGCCAAGAAACAGTAGATTGTTTCTTAGTTTTTCAAGAAATTAGAGCATTACCCAAGAATACACAAGAACCTGTCAAAGATCTCCGACTAAAAGGACATGTAGCCCAATTCACATCACAATAAGCTTGTAAAGAATAAGGATTGTTATAAGAAAAGAATAAAACTGTACACAGAGATTGTTTCAAATATTTGAGCACATGAATGGCATCAATCCAATGTTGCTCAGTAGGAGCTTGAACAAATTGACTCAATTGCTGAGTCGCATGAGTGATGTCAGGCCGGGTAAAACCAAGATAAAGGAGACACCCAACTAACCTCCGATATCTATCTGGATTCTCCAATAAAGGAAAGCTAGCATCATCAAACCGACAGTGAGGAGATAAAGGAGTGGCTGCCCCTTTTGAACAAGTTAATCCTGCATCCTTGAGAATATCTACCACATACTTTCGTTGATTCACATACAAGCCAGTAGATGACCTAGCAAGTTCCAACCCAAGGAAATATTTGGTAGAGCCCATATCTGTAATAGTAAATTATTCATGTAAAAATCTTTTGACTTGATTAATACATGCCTCCGTCGGACCCATGATCAACACATCATCAACATACACAATAAGAGCAATATAATCATTCCCTTCATATTTAAGGAAGAGACACGGATCATGAGCAGATTGCACAAAATTCTGCTTACAAAGAGAAATAGTAAGCTCATGATTCCATTGTCGTGAGGCTTGCTTAAGGCCATATAAAGA
>JAOSBP010000205.1:17151173-17171473 GCA_027563825.1 Erythroxylum mucronatum | reverse complement strand
ACAAAATTCTGCTTACAAAGAGAAATAGTAAGCTCATGATTCCATTGTCGTGAGGCTTGCTTAAGGCCATATAAAGACCTCTTCAAACAACAAACTTGATTAGGAGCAGCCTTGGTATATCCTTGAGGAGGTAACATGTACAATTTCTCATCAATATACCCATGCAAAAATGCATTATTTATATCCAATTGATATAAAGGCCATCCTTTGGCGGCAGCAATAGTTATAAAAATTCTCACAGTAACCATTTTAGCAACTAGAGAAAAACACTCATTATAATCCACTCCTTCAATTTGATTATAGCCCTTTGCCACTAACCTAGCCTTATATCTATCAGCAGTCCTATCAGGTTTGAGTTTAACTTTATAAACCCATTTAGAACCTATAGCCTTCTTTCCCTTCGGCAAAACAGTCAAATCCCAAGTATGATTAGTATCAAGGGCTGCCAACTTATCCTCCATAGCACTCAACCAATTCAAAATAGTTTTATCTTGTTCAAAAGAACTAGGTTCTTTAATATTAGACACATTTGCTAAAAAGGAATGATAATCAGATGCAAGATAAGAAGAGAATACAAATGGATATGTAAGAGGTGTATGAGAAGAAGTAGGCACAATTGGGACAACAATAGGAGCAATATCAGTAACAGATGCATGTGAAACAAAATCATCCAGTCAGTTAGGCCATCGGGTCACACGAGTACTCCTACGAATAGGAGCTGGACTATGTGCTAGAGTAGTGGAGCATGGAGTATCAGAGGAAGAGGGAGCTAAAACATCCGAAGAATCCACATCAATATGTTCAGCTGATGAGGATTCTTGAGACATAACAGACGGTAAAACAGTTGGATTGGGCAAAGGAACTGTTCCTGGAGCCAAGGAAATGGACTGAAAAGGAAAATTATTTTCATAGAAAACAACATCCCTAGAAATGAAAATATGATGGCTTTGCAAATCATAAAGTTTGTAGGCCTTTTGCCCTGAAGAATAACCAATAAAAACATATTTGAAAGCCTTAGGTGCAAACCTGTCTTTATGAGGAAAAGTGTTAGAAGCATGGCACGAACAACCAAAAGTTCTCAGGAAATTATAATCAAGTTCCTTATGGAAAAGAATAGAATATGGAGACTTCCATTTTAGGGCAGGAGTTGGAAGCCTATTTATGATGTAGGTAGCAGTTAAAATCGAATCTCCCCAAAATTGTTTCGGTAAATGGGACTGAAACATAAGTGCTCTAGCAATTTGCAACAAATGCCTATGTTTTCTCTCAACAACTCCATTTTGATGTGGAGTATAAGAGGAAGTTTTCTGATGTATAATACCACAATTGGCAAACATTTCCTGACAACTGTGGCTCAAAAATTCTGTCCCATTATCAGTTCTAACAACCTTGATTGTAGCATCAAATTAGTTTCGGATATGTTTAAGAAATTTTTCTAAGAAGGTTGAAGTCTATTTTTGTTTTTGAGAAGGTAAGTCCAAGTTGTTCTAGAAAAATCATCCACTATAGTGAGAATATAGTGTGCACCACTAATCGACCCTTGCTTATAAGGACCCCAAAGATCCATATGCATCAGTTCAAAACATGCAACTGTACTAATACTGCTTTTAGGAAAAGGAAGTCTAGTTTGTTTTGAAAGATGACATACATCACACAGTTGTTAAGGAAAATTCATGTTATTGAAAGAATTTCGCAACTATTTCAGTACTTTGAGAGAGGGATGGCCCAATGTTTGGTGCCAAAAAGCATTATCAACAACGCTATGACAATGTATTGGTTTATTTTTACTATTGCCTAATTGTGTGATGTAAGACAAAATGGTATTTTGATGAAAAGAAGATTTATCAAGAACATAAAAGCCAGCAATTACCTTCCCAACTGCTAAGACCTCATCAGTCACAACGTCCTACAGAACACAAAAGGTGGCATAAAAAGTGAATTTGGTAGGAGATTGACAAGCTAATTTGTTTACTAAAAGCAAATTATATATGAAAGAAGGGATAAGCAAAACGGATGACAGACTAAGATTATCACAAAGAACAATATTCCCTGTGAAATCTACAGTCTTAATTGTGCCATTTGGTAGGTGAACAGGGGTATATTTAGCTACGGGAGTAGGTTTATCAAACAAATCCATATTATGGCACATATGATTGGAAGCACCTGTGTCTATTATCCAAGAACCACATTCAATTGAATTAACTGAACCAAAAGAATGATTGAGAGTGCTACTTGCAAAGTCATTGTAATGTGCAAAGTTGATGACATCTTCTCCCTTGTCTTTTATTTGCATCAGCTTCCTTTGACTTTGCATAAAATTCATAATCCCTTGTTGAATCATTGCTGCCACATCTTGTCTCCAGGCTGGTTCTTTTATATCTTTCTCCATGGAGTAATCCAAAGGTGATTCACTCACATTTACCAACTCCTTACTCATATCTCCCCCCTTTTTATCCTTGGAACCCTTATACCAATCCGGATACCCTTGAATTTTGAAACAGGTATCCCGAGTGTCTCCTCATTTTACAAAAATTACAATACATGTCATCCTTATTCACCTGTTTCTTGGAACTACCTCTACCAACTCCTTTCCCATTACTGCTACTAGAACCATGCACCAACATTACACTACTCATATTATCAGCAAATGAAATATTTACCTCCCTCTATTTTTCAACCCTAACAGCCATTAAATAAGCCCTATCCACATGAGGCAAAGGATCCATTACAAGAATCTGACTCCTAATAGCATCATACTCCTTATTCAAACCCATCAGAAATTGTACCAATCTATCATTATCCCCAAATTCAATCAATTGTTTAAGAGACCCACGCGAACATTGCTTTAAGGCTCCACATGAACATTGTAGAATGGGAGCCAAGCAGTTCAATTCATCCTATAATCGTGTCAGTTCAGTAAAATATCTGGAGATAGATAAATCCCTCTGTGAAATTGAGCTGATCTCCCTCTTGAGTTGATACAGCAGTGGCCCATTGCACTTTCTATATCGCCTCTCTAGGTCTTTCCACAAATCCCTAGCTGAGCTCGTATATAAGAACGACTCGACGATATCCTTGAAGATGGCGTTTAGTATCCACGACGTCACCATTAAGTCCACCCGACACCATCAATCATAATATGGTGAATCTTCCCTTGGCCTCTCACATTTTCCAGTGATGAAATCGAGCTTCAACTTTGCCCCCAATGCAATTTGCATCGCACGACTCGACAATAGATAATTATTCCCACTCAATGGAGTCGTAACAAGCACCATTCTTGGATGATCTGAGTTCTGTAAGAACATCAGATTCTCCTCTCCAGCCATACTTCCAAAGGAGGCTCTCGAACTAACACCGTCGACCATGACTAACTTTGTGGATCTACCCAGAAATCTCTGATACCATGAACAATCTGGAACTTCTAGGGATTTTGTATTTTGGGGTAAAAGTGATTCGATGATCACTATATATTGCTCTCACTTTATTTACAAAAAACACAGATGGTATTTATACCCTCACCGTCTGTGTAAAAAGTAAAAAGAAAAAGAAAAAACGACACTAGCTACATATACAAAACACAAACATCATTAACATCTACAATAACAAAACTATATAGTATAAATACAAAGTATTCTACAGGACTCGTCACAAACCCTAAACATATCCAAGGCAATATATCCACACATGCTCGAACAGGGAGGACAGTGTATGAGACATTCTAAACATTCATTGAGGTTGATCTTAATTGTTAACCTATAAGACAATTATACATTTCTTGTAAAGTTCCTTGACCATAGGGAAGGGCATACCTTACCAATATAAAGAATGCACATCGAATAAACTTGTGAATTTCATTTCATTTTCAGGCTTATCACTAATTTGTTTATTGCGATCTACCTATAATTTCATTTTCAAGCTTAACTCTCGACCCCCGAGAAAGCAAAGAGGGGGTATGCAAGCCCAAATGTGTTCTATCTTTACTCTTAATGCACTAACATCTACCTTTTTCAGATAAATAATGCTATAGGTAATGTTAGTTTATACTTTTTTCAAAATTTTCTAAGAGTTTATACTGTAAAATTTACTAATTACCTTGTAATATAACCCATTGTCACAAACTATTTTATTTTAACCAAACATTAAAAATTATAATAGAAGATAGACCAAAATGATACTACACTCTAATTCATTATGTTAGATGTAGGAAATAATTCAATAAAAGCTCATATTTGAAATTCTAAATCTAAAAAAACTAACTTATTGTTATCCAAATTTGTTAGATGTTAAAGTCGAATCATTATAATTTTATGGTAACTAAGCATCTAGTTTTAATTATTTTCTTTCATTAACCCTATTTGCTTGTTTGGATAGACCATAGTTATCGAGATTTCTTTTATTTTATAATTTTTTATTTAAAATGTGAAAATATCTCATTAAGATTTGGTTATATATTATTGGTCTATTAGCTCTTACTGATAACTTTATATCAACTAACAACTAATATCTTACACTGGGATAAAGAAACCATTTATTTTTTAGTAAAAAATTACTTTGTTATATGCAATATAGTTATGTAACAAGGGTTATTCGTAATTTTGAATTTAATTTAAATATATTATAAGCTAAGCATTTGTATGATAAACTGAATATAACACAATACAATTGCCTCTTCTAATATTCTTAAACATGTGCAAGATTTTCATTATTGTAGATTAGAAGCTTTACTGAAGATTTACTGGATAAGAAAGAATCATGAGAGGAGAATCTTTTGATTGTAGAAAATGTAGAGTGTGTTAAATATTAAATTATTTTGAATTTATTTAATTCTTGAATTAATTAATTTTATTTTATGAATAATGACAACATGTTTTGTTCTGTAGGATAACAAGAACTGAAACTTTTCTATTTGGTATGATGAAAAATTCAAAGTATTAGAGTGATTAACAAACTAAGAGAAAAATTATTGAACTTGTTAAGAGTGATAAGTTATCTGCTACCAAGAAAATGAGAAGGATTTGGATTCTACTTCCTGTTTTTAGGATTGTGTTTAGACTTGTGATTGCATTAATTCTTGGTAAGTTGTTAAAATCATATTAGACAATGTTATATTTATATTGTTACCTTCTCTGGTGTTTAGAACTCTTGGTTTGGATTATGTAATATAATAGGTATTTGTTATTTGTAATAATAAATTTGACTAAGTTTGTTTACCATTTTAAAATTGTTGAAAAAGGTGTTTGTGGTCCAATTAATAAACAAGCCATTTTTGTGATATGAAGACAAAAAATACATGTAAACATAATTAAATGTGATTATTGTATGAAATGTGAATAAAAATAATTGTGAACAGACATATAATAATAAGAACAAGCTATCTAATAAATATAACATTATAATGACAGTCAATCCAAAAGAATGGTTTGTGTAAAGACAAAAAGTTAAAGTAGGCCTATTACCCTTTAAGGCAAAAGGAAAAAAAAAACTTAGCTCTACATTGAATAAAGCGAAGTTCTTAGTAAATTGAACATGAAAAGAGAAAGTAGATAATATGTAACAAAAGGTAATGAGATGAAAAACTGCTAGTTAGCTTTGCTACACCTCTTCTTTTGTTAAGATGGAGGTGCTTTTCAACTTAAAATTATGTTTTTTTTCGCATCTTTCACATATGATATGGTCTGTAAGTCATACACATAACTTGTTTTCCTTTTTTCCAAGTTTCCTTATCCTTTTTTTTACATGCTTTCTTTAATTTAAAAGATTGTTGGTCTTATGAAATGCCTATGTTGTTCAATTAGTAAAGGCTAAACCTATTCACTAAATATGAAGTTTTTTCAATATGCATTCAAATATACCTCATTAGAGTAAAATTTTTCCATATATTCTTTTAGTGTCTGTCTATCAAGTAAAATTTGTAACCATCTGTCCACAAGGGATTTTGGTTAGACCAAACCTACCACATGTATAAAATGAGTTTCTCAACTTAACTAGTTGATGATCTTTGATATAATGCTCGACTTCAAATTTTACTTATACAACATAATGTGAAGATAGTTTGAAGCTTCTCTTTTTTTTACTGATTTTAATTTTCTTTTTGGATTTGGACGTAAATTTATCATATAAGTAGTCAAGCTTTCTCTCTTCGAATGAAATCTTTTCTTTAGTGCTCTCCTAAGCACTTCCAAGCAAGTGATAAATAGTTTGTCTTTAGTTTTCTTCAAGTATGTATTCAAGCTTCTTAATATGTTATTTGACAAAATATCGTATTTGGATCTTCTGTCAACTTTATGTTTGCATCAAAAAATTTTGCTGCTTTTTTAATCAAATATATACTTTTTTATTCAATAATTCAAGCTTCTTAATTTCTTTTTCCTACCCTAAATTTGTATACTTATCTAATGTATACCATATTTAATCCTTTATGATTTTGTTAACTTTGTTGTATTAGGCCACAAATACATGAGATAATATATGTGATCTAATAAGACAACTTATTTTCTAATAGTTTTTGAAGCCTCTATAATAATTTAACAAAAATATAAGAATGTTCAATAATTTAAGTATTAATATACATAATCAAACATGATTATAGTATTGATAAATATGACCTTTTCTTATTAGATATGAATTCCAATGTTCCATCATCACCTTTAACTTAGACAAGATATTAAAGGAACCATTTTCATGTCTCTATGTTTTTCACCTTAACAACTGTCTAAATTAGTGAGTATATTTTGTCATTAGAATCACTATCAACTATCATTGGAAATTACCCTCCATGACTAGTGTTTAAATGGCATTTATATGTGTATTGTTGGTTTGCATGCATCTATAAGGCCTTTCTTCATTGGTTTTAATCAAACATAATAGCTATCAAAAGTTTTATCAAGTGATCTTACAAAAAATTAGCTACCTTTATTATGTCTCATTAGTGCATAAAGTAAGATCTCAACTTTTCATATTGATTCCTTCGTCTCCCAAACTCATGCTAATTCCTTTGCTTTGTTTTTTTTCCCTATACGCTTTCATATAAGATATTTGTTGTTAATATTCCCTTAAAATAGCCCTCTTTAAACAATCCATCCTTATGATTGTGCCAAGCTTTCATGCACCCTCCAGCCACATTTTAGCATACCAGCAATCATTATAGTTCTTTTATTTTTAAAGTATACAAAATTGAACCCAATGTAGATGCTAAATTCCATTAATGTGGCAATTGAATTAAAAAAAGACATGTTTAAGCTTGATTAGTTGGTTGGAATTAATAAATACATTAAAGAAGAATTTTTGGTTTTATCCTCTCTTCATCAAAAATTTCTTTAATACTTACCACATCATTATTATCAACATTAAATTCATCATAATCTAAGTCCACTAACTCTCCACCAACATTAAATTCATGCAAGATGTTTAAAACCCCATTAATCCTTTATAAAATTATTATTCAACTCTGTCCTCTTTAGAACAGTCAAAATCATTTAATTTTTTTGATACTTCAACTTCCTTATCATATTTTAGATTTTTAGAGTTTGAAGATGATAATTGGTCATTGTTACACCCATATTTGTTTTTATTGTTCAACTAGATGAATTGTATTTGCCTTAGCTTGCTCCATCACATCAATTTGGTGACTTGAAGTTGCCTTACTTTACTCATCTACTTCATCTTGGTGACTAAAGTTGCCTTAGTTTTTTTTTTGGTAAACTCATTTTGTTAAGTTAGCTTATAATATTAAGAATCCTAAACATGTTAACTTACGTTAGATTGTTGAGTTTGCTTCAATTGATTACTTATTTCAATTAGTGCATCTTCAATCATCAAGACTTGGTTATTTTGAACAACTATTAACTCATAAGCAATCAAAGGATACTTCTCAAATTCAGCATAAATTTATACCATCTTCTTATTACCTTTTTTTATTAGATTGCTTATAGTAATGACATGTCGATCATTCTCTAAAAGTCAGTTTCATCCTTAAAAGACTTACATGAAAATTTATATGAAAGCTCTCACTTATCTGTTCTTTTGTTTTCTCATCGAATAAATGAATGAGATTATGGCTATCTCAATCCTAAAATAATCCACACTGCCCCTTTGTACCTTATCTTTTAACTGAAATTAAGAACTCCACCATAATGATATTCAAAATTAAGTATTAGGTCTATTAATAATGTAAACATTGGCAATATTACAAAAGAACTACATATCATTGATAAACATCATAAATCATAGCTAGCCATAGATGATATGGGCTAACTATGTTTATCAAATCATTCAATCAAAGTTAAAGATAATTTAAAACTCAATATAAGCTAGATATGATATAAATTATTTTAAAACAAACATATATGATTTATGTATTTGGACTAATATCTTGTGATGTTAAAAATGTTTTGATTAGAGGTTATCATTTTTGAAGAAAATTAAAGTTCATCTTACTAACCAATTGAGACATATAAGCATAGATGATTTTCATGTTAAATAAACTTTTATTTTGTATATCTTTAATAACAAAGGAATTACAACAACAATCAAAGTTAATGATGATTTAACACTTAATATAAGCTACATTTGATATAAATTATTCTAAAATATATATGATTTATGTATTTAGAATAATATCTTATGACGCTATAAATGTTTTGATTAGAGGTTATCATCTTTACCCAAACTCAATGTCCAGCTTACTAACCAATTGAAACATATAAGCATATATGATTTTCATGTTAAATAAACTTCTATTTTGTATATCATTAATAAAAAAAAAGGAATTATAGCAACAATTTAGGTAACGAAATACTCCCATTTGAACAAGAAAGAAATTTCTATTATTTATACTTTTAATGGCTCGAAGAAGGAATTATGTCCTTTAATCTACCTCACCTAACTTTCGTTATACTTCAAAATGCACTTCTCATCCTAGCAATTTTGACACAATCTTATATTATGGGATTAGAGCAATAATGGTAACAAATTTAGTAGGATAAATGCTTAGGGAATGGATTGTAAACGAAAAAAAATTATTTGGGCTTTCATTTATGTCATTAGAGGTGTATGACATCGTGCTATTACAAAAGCAAAACATTCAACTCATGAGTTTTGTTATGCCATGTGCATCTATTACTAACAAAATGGAGAAATGAAGAATAATGCACTTTTGGTACTATAGGAGGTTGTATGTCATTATATAGTTATGTTGTGACAAAAATGTCCGCACAAGCCTCCAACTCAACGAATTTAGGTAGTTTGATCATCCTTTTTTTAGATCTTTATCATCTAATTAATGATATAATAATTTATAATAATTAATGATATGATAATTTATAATTTAAAATTTGATTCCTTTAAGTTAGTAAGTAATATGTGCTTAATTGATTATGATTTATTCCATAACACTTAGTGTTTAATGATATGAAATGCGTAAGACAATCACTTTGGTTTTAGGTACAATTCAGAAGTGAAAGAGTTAAAGTGAGTCAAAAACACTATAAAAAAGAAATAAACTAAAAATAAATAAATAAGTAAATATTTGAGCCTTCTTCTTGAGATTCACACTCACTTGTCTTCATAGAGTAAGAAGGAGAAGGATTAGAGCAAGAGAAGACTAGAAAATACATAAAATGAAGAGCGTGAGGAATGAAGAGTGTAGAACATGGCTTATGGCCAGGCATGAAATTGTTATGGTCGTAAGACACCTCTCACGATCATGAAAATTATGTCATAGGCTTGAGACATCTCTCATGGCCATGACTCAACATGCATAGGCATGACACTTAATTCACGCCCATGCAAGGTAGCTCATGGCCGTGAGAATTACAGTCATGCCTTTGAGAAATGATAGCTCACCTAAACCCTAAGTTTTTAGTATAAAAACATTGTTTTGTGATAGTAGAACCTATGTTTCGTTTGGGGTTTTCATTTTGGTAGCAAAGAGTATCCATTTTGAAGAAGAGAAGGGGTAAAGCTCCATTCCTTTCGAGACCCATAAAGGGCTAGCTTTCCGATGCTAGTTTGGAGGTGATATCGACACCGAAGAACCTGATTAAGCATTTCTCTCATTGTTTGTTGTTCTTTCTCTCAAGGATTGATTATGTTATCCTATGTTTAATGTTTGGGTGATGTGTAAGGATGAATGAATACTCTATTTGATTTCTTTTATATATGAACTCATTGCTAGAATTTAAATATAATCCATAATTGTTATATCGAGATTCATTTATGGAAACTAATGACTTTTAACCATTAGGGATAACATAAACTAGGTTAAATGACCCGAGCTTATGTGGTTATTGCCTCGATTAATCTATTTTCCTAAATCATAATGTGACTGTCAAATTAATTTTAGAGAGCTTGTTCTAGGTTATTCGATAGTTAGGTTTAATTAATGAGCTCTTCTTAATTAAACATGACCTAAATTGGAGTTAACAGAGCTTATTGTGTGTAGGCCAAGATTGAACTAATGACCAGGTCCCTAACGTATTCACCACTTTTCATCATTTTGAATGTTTTCTTTTTTTTTTCATTAGTTTAGTTTCATTTTATTTTCTCATTTGAAAATCAACAAACCCACCACCCTACCCCCCACCCCCCAATAAACCTAAACACTGATTCTTTTCATTTCAACAGCTTTACACATACTCTCTATGGGGTCGACCTAAACTCACCACTGCTCTAGTTATAGTTTTAGTTATTTTGAGTAGTGCTATGATGCGCTACGTTAATTTTGGCGTCGTTTCTAGGGAGTGCAATGTTTTAGTTTTAGTTATAGATTTTTATTAGTGTTTTGTATGTAATTGTTCATAATTAGTTTTATATTTGTTCATTGATCTTTTCACTTTTTGTTTAGCATTTGTGTGTTAAAAAATTAAAATTACACGTATGAAAGTAATTTTTCTATAACTCATATTCCTAATCTTATAACCATGTTTGAAGTGATCATACAGACTTTAGTTATGGATGAGATAATTAACAGAATTACTTCCTTGATAGCATGTTGGACATACAATAATTCCCGTATAGACCAGAAGTTTCTTGTCATAACTCAGGTGCATCTTTGAAAGACTTGTTTAATATTATGAATGCTAACAATATTCAACTTCAATAGGGTATTCAACAGAGTGTACAACAGTCCCAGGAGGATATGATGCAATTTTAGAAAAATATGATGCAATTCCACCAAGATACAATTTCTAGACTCTAGAATGTGGCAAACTAGATGGGTTAGTTGGCAGAAGCTATCAACTGGCTAGCATCACGAAGCAAAGAGACAACCATCTCAACTCGAGTTGTACCTAAAGGGCGTTATTGCAGAGAACTTATAAAGAGAAGAGGAACTTAAGAATCTTGAGAGAACTACTTAAGGAATTGCTTGTGTCAAAGAAGTGGAGGAGCTCGAAGCAAAAAATGAAATATCATTTAGCTCAGAAGTAAATGTTGAGTCCTTTATTATTATTAATATTAACCCTTCACCTTTACATAGTATATGGAAGAAATTAAACGAGGAGGAAAATGTTGAAGAGGCATTTGAGATACTCCAAGAGTGTGGGGACTCAATAAAGATTGAGATTTTGAAGATAAGGAAGATGTTGAATATGAATGGTTATCAGCTGAGACCCTATCTTGAACAACCTCATGTGAAGAAAGCTCAAGTTGTGACACCCGAGGATTATAATTTTATCACGTTAAGAGAAAAAGGAGTCAAGCTAGTGACAATAAACAAAGGCACTTTTTGGGAGGCAACCCAAGGGAAGTTTATTTCTTTTCTATACATTTTCACATTTCTTTCTTATATGCATGTGTGATTTTAAGTTTTTTTTTGACTTATTTTTAAGTTTTCAACAAAAAGAGAGAGAATCAAACAAACACATAAATATTTTCTCATTTTTCTATTGCTTCTAAGGCTATATGGCTATGATTAGAGAGTGAATTGACTAGAAAAATTCATGGAAACCTAAACATGTACTTTCCCTTTTGTGATTGGTCAATATGTATTATCTTTAGAAGAGTAGTGACTAGTGGTAGGCACAAGCCAGTAAGATTTTGAGCCTTTATAGATTGACATATTCATATCAATCTCATTGTCTTTTGTTTGTTGTGACCTTTATGACATGTACATCTTGAGTTTGCTTTAATTTTCTATTAAAGACCACATTTTTATCATATATATCAACATGGAAATGATATAGGCATTTTTTCTTTTTATAAACTACATTAGTCAAATAGCTTATCCCTTGATGTGAGTTTTCCCTTTGTTAAGCCCCCTTGAGCTTTATTAGCCTTTCTTTTTGTGCTAACCACATTACATGCTTTAAACCTAATGAAATGTCCTACCCAAGCCTTAAAGCTAATGAAGCATTTTTTGATTGTTAATGATTGTGGATGTACAAGAGTATAAGTGTGGGGGTATACATATGGTGGGATGGTTATAATAATTGGGATGTTATTTATGTCTTATTAATGAAATTCCCATATTGATGTAGCTTCTTTCAATTTTTAAATATAAAGAAAAAGAGAAAAGCAAAAGAAAAGAAACAAGAAAAAGAAAAGAAAAGAAAAAACGTTTAAATAAAAGTATTTAGGAGGAAAGACAATTGTTTTGCAAAGTTATTTATTATTAATGTCTCCTCCTAAAGTTGTATGAAATGGGTAATTTGACTATAATGCATATGAGATAGATGTGGCTTTGAAAGATCACTCCTTATAGTTTCAATGTATTGTCATCAATTGTATAAGTGATTCCTTCTAGCTGGTTATGCTTCATGTGGTTTATGGTGTGAGAGTTTGAATTTGAGCTAGGAAACATAGTTTTTGCCTTCATCTTAGTTAAAGTACACAATTTTGAGTGAATGTTGGTTTTTGTGCTTAATGGTATATTGAGTGTTTTCCTTGTTGCACTAGCTTTGATGGCTTTTATGCTACTTTACCCAAATACATCTTACCTTACCCTTGCCTACATTACAACCTTTAAAAGTCTTTTGATTTATGATTATGCATGTGAACTGATAGTTGTAGGTTAAATGGTGTTTTAATAGGCATTTTAGTATGTTTTTTGTTGTTAATTAATTGATTCATGCATGTTTAGGTTTAGAATTGTATTAGTTGGTTAGATATTTGTGTTTTGAGTGTTATATGGGTTAGAGCATGCTATTGAGCTTTAATTTTGTGTGTTTGAGGTGCTTTGATGTATTTGTTAATATTTGAGATCATATATCAAACAACAGAAAAGATTTGGAAGAAGCCCAATGGAGGACCTAAGGCCATGATCGTAGCAGAGACTCTTCCAGCAGGCCACGATCGTGGCTTGGGGGGCCACAATCTTGACAACGATCTTTCAACAGGCCACAATCGTGGCCTGCATGAGGATAAACGCGAACCTACTTCTCGAACTTACTTTTTCAAAGTTTATTTTAGACTTTTAGGCCCGGGTAAAACCTAGTTTTTACCTTAATTAGTAAAAGAATACATAAGAGAAGCAAAATGGCCTAGAAAAGGGAGCCTCCGCTTGCCACTTTAGGAAAAAAGCTAAGGAAGAGAAAGAAGAAGGTGGAGCTTCAACTGCTTCAACCTTTAATCCTCCAAGTTATCTTTTTTTCTTTTCATCTTTTAATTCGTTCATTTGATATATGAGATGGAATTGATGGTGATGAACCTTGGGTTAAGGATGTTCTAACGTCTTTTAGGGATTTATAATTGATTTAATTTTAATCTAGTTGCTTTTATTGTTAATGATGTTGGGTGTTGTAATTATTTGTTATAATTGCATGTTTCGGTAATAAATCAAGAGAGTGAACCGAATGTAAAATGATTACGTTGGTTAATGAGAGTTAAACGATCTAATAGACCTCGTAAATAATCAAATTGGTAATTATACAGAGAGAGATTTCGTGTGAGGACTCGATTGTTTATTAGAATGCCTAAGAACTAGGTTGTGGGTTATTTGTTAATTGAGAGATTGCATGTTCAGTAACTCAATTTAATTAAGGTTTATGATTTAGGGCTTAGTGATTACAACTCGAAAGAAGCTAATCTACCCTTCGAAAGTCTATGACTGACATCACATTAACACAAAAGTGACTAAGTTAGCATTGATGATAAGATAAATCCCCTTTCTTATAACTTGTTAATCTTCCTTGATTGAATTTCAATTGTCAATTGGTGGTGCTTAAATTTGATTTCTTACATTAATTTAGAATTCTCATTTCAATCACTTCATATTCGATTGTTTACTTTTCTGTTTAGTTTTATTTTCATTTTAATTACACTTTTAGGCCTTAGACAAATTAGGATTCAAATAGTTCACTAATTCCTCGTCGGATCGACACCTCATATACTATGCTACGACCTATGTGCTTGCAAAAATATTGAGGGTTTTATAAGATGAACCTTAGTGGTGGAGAAATGAAATGATTTGCAAAGTTATAGAATGTCACAATCATGAATGGTATTTGAGTGTACTCGAGGATCTGTCTTATTTAAACACATTTTATCCAAGCTTACCTCTAGATTGCTTAGTTTCTAAAGGTGATGAATATTGATTGATCATGAGCAGAAGCATTGCATATTGAATTGTTGCATGATTTTTGAAAATTATTCATCTTTGCTTATGACTATATATTCTTGGAACATATGGGAAATGAGTAAATATTTTTGAGTCTATGATTTTGATTATGATGTTTTACCTGAGGACAGTCAAAAGCTAAATGTGGGGGGAATTGATACGTGCTTAATTGATTATGCATTTACTTTATAACACTTAGTGTTTAATGATATGACACGCTTAAGACATTCACTTTAGTTCATGTTTGGTTTTAGGTACAATTTGGAAGTGAAAGAGCTAAAGTGAGTCGAAAGTATCATATTTAAGTGGTCATCTTGAGGTTCACACTCAATTGTCTTCCTGGAGTAAGAAGGAGAAGGATTAGAGTAAAAGAAGACAAGAAAATACATAAAATGAAGAGCATGAAGAATGAAAAGTGTAGAACACGGCTTTCGCCCATGCATGAAATTGTCATAGGCGTGAGATAACTCTAACGCCCATGTCACAACTTGCATAGGCATGACACTTACTTCACACCCATACAAGGTAGCTCACGACCCATGAGACTTACACTCACGCCCACGAGGAATGACAACTCACCTGAACCCTAAGTTTTTAGTATAAAAACATTGTTTAGTGAAGAGTCTCGATTTTGAAGAAGAGAAAGGGCAAAGCTCCATTCTATTGGAGACCTATGGAGAGCTAGCTTCCCAACGTCAGTTCAGAGGTGATATTGACGCCAAAGAACTCGGTTAAGCATTTTTATCATTATTTGTTGTTTTTTTCTCTTAAAGACCTATGTTTAATGTTTGGGTGTTGTATAAGAATAATTGAAGGGCAAGCTTGTGTGGTTGTTGCCTTAATGAATCTGTTATCCTAACTCGTAATATAACTGTCTAATTAAATCTAGAGAGTTTGTTCGGTAACTAGGTTTAATAATCGAGCTCTTGTTAATTAAACATGACCTAAGGAAAAAGCGGGGTTAATATAACTTATTATTAACCTGCGATTAATAGTTGGTAGAAGAAGTGTGGGAACAACAATTCAATGAAGTATGTTTAATTGAGTGTAGGTCGAGATTGAATTGATGATCTGTCCTTAACGTATTTATCACTTTTCATCATTTTTTAATGTTTTCTTTAATTTGTTTTCATTATTTTATTTTATTTTCTTATTTGAAAATCAACCAAACCCTCTACCCACCCCCTTAAACTTAAACACTGATTCTTTCATTTGAACAATTTTATATGCACTTTTTGTAGGATCGACTTAGACTTACTATTGTTATAATTGGAGGCCTAGTTATTTTGAGTTGTGTTGCGACGTGTTATGTCAGGAAGACAAAGTGGGAGTTTACGTCTTGTACAAAACTGCGAAAGACACATTTGATTATTTTCTTTGAAAATACGTTTTCATTTAATTTCAAAAAACTATACTATAAAAAAATAATCTAAACTTTTAAACTACAAAAGTAACTTGGGAAAAAAGTAGAAATCACATAGAGATTAGAAATAATTAATCTTATATTAATTAACAAGTCTACCAAATTTATTTTTATTGAGATTCTATAATATGTGATATTATAATTATTAGTTGAACATTATTATTTAATATCTCTTTTTTGTTGTTTAATTATTACCACTAAGGGGACAAGAATTTAAGTTGGTAGTAAAGATTTTGCTTAGCAATATTATAACATTTGGAATCGATTGTGTTTACTTATTATAAATATTTATTAAGCTAAGGGATATTTAAATATTAAATAATCTCAATCAACTTGCGGAATATTTTATGTTCGACTCCTTTGAGTGACTTTTGATAGTTGAGTGACAGATCAATATCAAGAAAAGCCTAAGTAATTAATAGGATTAGTCCTTTTCGTACATATTTTATATAACCAAAAAAAAAAGGTATAAGGGTAGCTCTTCTTGTCTTAAACCTATTTACTACAATACTAATTGTATTCTTTAGGGGTACGATATTGGCAACTTTTGTCACATCCCTTTGCTCAATCCCACCTTAAAGTAACAAAAACTGTTTTGTTTTAAGGGAGTAGGGACAGAAGTCGAGCAAAAGAACAAATCACAGTCAAGACAGATATTCGATGCATAGAGCAAGCTCGGGTGGTAACCTATACTAGCAGGTCGGGGGCTCTAAGAACTCTGCTGAAAAGAAGACGATGAATATGGTGCCAAGCATTTAATGGTGCTTTTTTTTTCCAAGTGGAATCCACTTGTTTCAAAGTTACGTGTCAAAACCTCGAGCAAAACCCCGCTTTCTCTGCTCTGATCAGTTTCTTCCAGAAATTGCCGTACTGTACGGTCCTCAGAGGTTATCTTTAGTGGGGCAATTAATTCTCATCGTCCATCAGCACTTCTACAGTCCTATGATGTGATCAGACAAAATAGATAACGGTCATCACTTTTATTTTTTATTTTATTTTAAATAAAGTTAATATATTTTACAATCCTTCACTTTAAATAAAAATCTCATTTTTGTTTGTATATTAAGTTATGGTACTCTCTTCGATTCATAATAAATGTTGTTTTAGATATATTTTAATTATTTAAAATAAGTGTCGTAACTTCATGAGAGTATTAATAAGGGTATACTATAATTTTATTAGATTTCTTAATAAACGTGTATTTTTCTAAAACGACACTTATTATAAATCAAAGAAAGTATGTAATTTTTTAGGGTTCTGTGTCGTGAAGTTATCATGCTTGCTCGTATAACGGGATAATCTCCTCCAACAATTACTATTTTGATGGTAACTCAAATGTCCGAATAAAAAGAATTGCCTAATTAATACATGAATTGATTCGACCAGCTCCTATGGATGAGTCAACTCAAAGTCAGGGAAAGGTTTTCTTTCATTTTGCAGTCTAGAGACTGGATTTGCAGTCTCTCTCCAGATCAATTCACTTAGACGGGGCAGGGTCTGGACTTGCAAGCTGCAAAACAGGCCTGAAGAAATGAAAAGCTCGTCACCATAACTGTTTACTAGAGAAAGTCCACGTCTCGTGCCAATCCTTTTTAATTACTGCTAGGCTAGCACTGAATTGCTCATCCCCTGAAGCTGATTCGCCACTACTGTTCGGAGAATTGAATCCTGGAGAAGTTATTGATCATGTAATTGAAGTTGACATGACAAGACACAACTTTTGTTCTGATCTTACCGGTAAGTCCATTATGAGACAGACGAAGAAAGACAATTAAGCACTGGAGATTTGTTAGTAGTCAAACCGAGTCGAAAAACAAACGATTTGTATTTACCTAGGCATAACACTTTCTTAACTGTGTTCTAGCTGCCAAAGTTTCTTAATACTTAATAGAGTTGCCTTCTTAGTAGAATTATAGTTGTCAAAGTCATAAACAAACAACTCTCAAAGCCTATAAAAGACCCCCTGTGCTTGTAATGTACGCGTGAGAAGAAAAAAAAAAAAAAGATAGAGCAGAAGCTTATATAATACTACACTAATATCCACCGGCGAATTCAATAACTAATTCTCTCGCTGGTTTGTAAGTTTTGTTAAGTTTAATTTGTTTTGCATACAAGATCCTGGGATCCTTAATCAATTTTCTTTGATGCACTTCGTTCCTTTTCAAGATGCATGCATTACATGACTAATTCATATCCTTTACTAAGAACACCTTTGCCTCTTTCAAGAATATCACTTATGTATTAACGGCGACTAGTTTTTAACGCAGGTCGATACGGCATAATTTATAAATCTTACAAAAGTAAAAAATATGACATTGTTGTAATTTTATTTAATTTTAAAATATTTTTCATAAAATATCTTTTGTCAAAGGCTTGTTAAATTTTTTTAGGAAAAAATTTTATACATTGGCCATTATGCGCACACTTTGTAGAGTTATTTTAACTTAATTGTAAGAGGACACAATTTGACCAATCCATATAACTATAAAAGCGTTTGTCAATGTTATCTTTTGATTGTATGAGATAGATTAAAATTAGATTGAGTTATGACATAATTAGGTTAAAACAATTTAATTAGGTTAAAACAATTATATGGTTGTTGTCACATGTCTGTTCCAAAATTTTAATTAAAAAATCTTGATTTTATAACTTTTAATACTAGAAATTGTTTTCTTAAAGATTTAAATTAATAAAATATCTTAGAATTAGTAACAAAATAAATAAACTTTATATCTTTTATATATTTTAATGAACATTATTTCGATTTTCATGTCAAGAGGTATTACATTTAGATTACCTTTGTCGTACACATTTAATGGATCAAATAAGTTGATCATCAATTCTGTATTTTAATATTAATAGTTTTCGTGAAGATTCGAGGCTATTAGACTATGAACATAATCAACTTTCATCACATTTTTATTTAAACTAGGTAAGACTACGACACCCCGTAATTTCTCCCATTATCATTTGTGTGCTTTCTTTATTAATGTTATGATTTGTTTGTGTGCTTTCTTTATTAATGTTATGATTTGAATTTTGTTAAGAATTTGTACTTCAATTATTATGTTTCAAAACTTGATTCGAGTGTGAAATTTATGAAATTGTAAGGGTAGGGTAAGTGGTAATTAAATTAAATTGAAATAAATAAATTTTGGTCATAAAATATAAAAGTTGAATTTGGTTTAAACCTAAAAGTATTCAATATTTTAAGAATAAAATTTCTTACAAATATCATGCAGAAGTGATTCAAGATGTTAAGACAAATATTTTAAAAACCGAACCGGACATTGAACCGTTCAAAGAAAAGTTTAAGGTTTAAAAATTCAACTAGTAGTAAATCGCTATAAAATCGGTATATAATAAATAAGAAATAAAATTTATAAGAATATATAAAAATAAAATATTTTATTGAAATAAAAAATATACCAATGTCTATTATTATATAATGAACTAATAATAAATAAATATGAGTCTAATATAAAACTTAAAATATCAATAAAAATCAAATTTGTATTTATGAAGGACGTTGTGTCTCATTATTGTCAAAAAATCCAAATTCTCCAACGCTATTTAAAGAATCGTAAACTACGCTTTCATCCAAAATATTTGCACCAACTTCTTCTAATGCATTTAAATAAATTACAAATTAGTAATATATGAAATTATTCTCAATTATAAACTTGTAATACATTATATTTTCAACTTAAATATGATCAAAATAAGATATGAACTGATCATCAGTAGATATTCTTAATTCATTTATTTTGACAAATATATTTTCTTCATAAATCTCCTTTTTAAGTTCATTATAATCAAAGATCAAGCAAGGGTTCTTCTTCTCCGAGCCAAAAATCAGTATGTTCAATACAATCAATATTAAATGGATCACATGTTCTCTTTTTACTAAGTGCTCTGAACACGTAATAGAGAAATTATAAACTCAATAATAAAAATAAAATTAATGAAATAAAAAAAAACTATAAAATACATGTTCTTCATTCTCATATTATAAGTAATATAAACAAGGTCATTAAGTCTTTGATATTCCAAACGATTTCATTTCTTTGTATGAATGCATTAAAAAATGCTCCAATTATGTTCACAAATTGATGCAGAACTGTTTATCTTAGTAATCTAATGTAAGTTTTCTCAATGTTGGAGCATTGTCACCGAATAATCTCCACCACTTATCTATATTTTAAATTAATAGTTATAATAAATAAATATATATATTATTAATAAGTAAAGAATGAATTAAAAGTATAAAACTTACATGACTGCATTTTTTTCATCATAAGTTCTCACTTTACTGATGACCTA
>JAOSBP010000205.1:17114139-17141144 GCA_027563825.1 Erythroxylum mucronatum | reverse complement strand
TAAAAGTAGTTTTCTAATTTCCTAGAAAATTGGAAAAATAGAAAACACGCTTTTCTTGAAAAATTGATCTATTTTTTAATTAATAAACATGTTTTCTAATTTTTTTTCTATTTTATGAAAATTTTTTCTAGAAAACTAGAGAATTTTCAGAAAGTAAACGCACCCTAAGTGCCTGTATGTTTGCCTCTAAAACTTGGAGATATTTAACGAGACAGTTATCGAGATTCCTAGATACTTAGGGAATCTTGATAATATAATTCAGAAAAATATTAGTTCAGAGTCACCCTTTTACACGTATGTTATGTTGGAATAATTTTTAATTAATTTTGAGCTTTTATATATATATATTGTGTATATATATATTAAGGGCTACCATTAAGGTTGAGCCAAATTAAAGTGATCTAATTAAAAGCATCTAATAGGGTATGAACCAGTTTTATATGTGTAGAGACCAAGATAATAATTTCTAATTTGATGAAGAGCTAAATTAGAAATGTTAAACTCATTAGGTTTAGGGTTTTACTAGTATAAAAATATAGTTATGGTCCTCACATTAGATGTCAAACTATTAGGTTTTCTCTTGGTATTCCCATCACTAGTGAAAATCACAAAACAAGAGCCAACATACCAATTTGGACAAACTATATGCACACTAGTGGTAATCAATATGTGACAATTATCAAGTTTTCTATATAAAAAATAAGTCGGTCTAAAGAAAATTTATTGATAGATATGATTTATTGTTCATTTCTGATTACTATACAAAGAGTACCACTTATAAATTAATATTCCCATCTAAAGATTAAATATTAATCCTGTATTCGGTATCTTGTGAAGAGAATTTGCCAATGTGAGCATATTTTATTTTGTAGTTCAATTAATTCTTCTGTTGCTAATACACTACAAGAAAATTGCAAATTACTAATGGAAAAAAAATTTCGTAGTAAATTAGCGACAAAAATTGCTTTCCGTAAGTAAACTTGTCAGAAAAAAGGTATTTTGCAACCAAAAAAATTTGTCGTTAAAAGAGGAGGGAATTTTATAGCCAAACTTTACCGACAGATAGTAAAAGTCATCGTAAAAATAAACGTTAATGGTTCTCGATAAAAATTGCGTACAAAATTTACCAACTGAAAAAAAATTTTGTAGGAAAATTTCCTACGGAAATATCATTCAATAGGTAAATTACCTACGGAGTCACATTTCTATAGGTAAACTACTACAGAGTGATCTTTCCATAGGGAAATTCAAGAAATTCCCTATGGAATGGTGTTTTCATAGGTAATTTTTCCATAGGGAATTTACCTATGGAATGATATTTTCGTAGGGAATCACTTTACATAACAAAACAAATACAGACAAAGCCGAGAAATATTTGAGGTATATTTCAGTTTCTCTTATTCTAACCCAAAATTGCTCTTACCGTCGCCTACCATCTCCCACCACTGTCCTAGAAAATGACAATTGGAGGTAACGTAAATCGTGTTGCACCATCTACCACCATCATCTTACCATCTCCCACCATCGTTCTAACCCTAAATTGCTTCGCACCCTTATCTCATCAAAGGGTAGCTTCCTTTTTGTTAATAAACTTTTAACCTTTTGATCTTTTGATTTGCTTTGTTCTATCTTATAGAGATGGATGGTGGGTTTAATAATGGCGTTTTGCAGAGAAGAGTTTCCAAGGCATCAAGGGGTGTGAGAGGTAAGGAAAGCGGTAGTCATGTTAGTGGGCGTTTGGGGTTGGATCGGGTCTTGAGGCATTGATTTGCTTATTTTGTAAGGCTAGTGGATGAGAGTTCAAGGAGGAGAAGGGCTTTGGTCGTGGAAATTCACAGTGGGAGAATAAGATTGTGATGTGTGGTTATTTTTCTATATTAGAGTTGGTCAATTGTATATACCAAGATCTATCTTTGAAATGGATTACAATTGCTATCATCCTTCTACTCATAATATATCAACTAGAAACATGTTCTCTTGGGAATTAAGGTGGGAATATTTATCTTTTAATCGAGGGAAATATGTTTTGAATATAAGTGTAAGAAGCGGTAGAGACAAGATCGATGGGTATTTAGGGGATCAAGAAGGGGATTGCACCTCATTCTTACCAAATCACCTTTTAAGAGCTAGTTTTATATTTGTTTTCACTTTTGCTATTTTTGACTTGTCATATTTGTAGTTACTGGCTTTCTTTTTCATTTTTATTATTATAAACTCCCAGTTTCCTATAGCCAATGCATGTATAACATAATTAAAATTGACAACAATTAAATATGCTTCCTAAACAATGAGCTAATTCAAGATGAGCAAATTGTAGATATTCGTCACAATAATCCTACACTTTGCTTATTATTTACGGCAAATTTGAGCTTCTATTACAAATGTCTAATGTAATTAAACAGGGATTTAATACGTGTTACATATAATCCCGCAATCACTAAAGAGCCCTTTTTAATTGAGGATTTTTAGAAATGGTGTCTTTCTATCTAAACATGAAGATACAATTATATGATCTTGTCATTAATTATCTTGTAGAATCTAATATTGGTCTTTTGTTTAGTAGATTAAACTTTTCATATTGTGAAATGATTCTCAACCTTAGGTCTCAGACTACATCTGCATAGCACTTTTAATGTTTTAATTAGCAAAATGATTCTAGCCTTTATTGTAATTAGCACAATAACAATTCTTTTTGGAATAATGAATCCTACCTGTTGTATATAGTTCAATTTGATGAATCATAATAGTTTTTACTCTTTTTTAATAATGACCATATGATTTTTATTTATTCATACAACTGTTGATTTATTGATTGGCTGGAATGAAGTTGATTTCTTTTTGGTTGGATTATGATGGTTGCTATCATGGACTTGGTACAGATTCTGTCCTGGGCATTATCTGTTGTATTTGTTTTCCTCGCTAACCCTGTACTACGTCTCTCTCTCTACCAGGTGTTCATTTCTCCATTTTTGGAGTATAAAGGTACTCACTTTGTTGTCTTGTTTTTCAAATTTATTTTTTAATTTGTGTGTTTATTCATGTTAATCATTGAAATGGGTTTTCGTTTAATGTTTCTAAAGCATGGTTTATTTATCTACAAGTAAGCATCTTGATCATATAATGCTTAGATAACTGCTTAGATGAAGAAATAGTATAATTCTATTAAGTCCACTCCAAATATTGTCATTAGTTAGTTGATATGAACGGTAGATACTTGAAATTAGTGACATCACATACAACCTAACATACTTCCCTATCATCTGACATCACAGAAATTTATGCATATGCTATAATTCAATGCTTTCTTCTTGTGTTATTGTTAATGTGTAAACTAAAGATTAAATGTTCTGTAAGATTAATAAGGATACTAGCATAATGATTATTATATCTAACTATGAAATCACTTTTTTAAATAACAATTTAGCAGAAATAAGTAATGTTGATAGATCTTGGATGTATAGACGATTAGCACCCCATGGTTTTATTAATCATGAGTTTGTTGAGGGAGTTCAAGCTTTTATTAACTATGCATGTTCTCAACCTGCATATATGGATGGTCCAAAAATCAGATGTCCATGCAAAAAGGGTAAACATTTTGTTTTCTTCCTATTGATGAAGTGAATCTCCATTTGCTAAGAAAAGGGTTTGTTCTAAATTACTTTGAGTGAACATGACATGGAGAGTGACTAGTTTATAGGAACTCAAGGGGTAATGAAGTAAACTCGTCAATAAATGTAGATGAGTTTGAAAGGGGAATTGGATTTATAACAAATAATATGGGTGCAACTGAAAATTCTTACACCCAAATGGTTTATGATGCAACCAGCTATACCTTTAAAACAAATATAGAAATTTTAAAAGAAGAAGAACCAAACCTAAATTGAATTTTTTTTGACTTACTAAAATCAGTTGACCAAGAGTTATGGCCAAATTGTGAGACCATGACTCAGTTATATTCAATATCTCAAATATTGAACATAAAGTCTGAAGGACAAATTTATGATCAAAGTTTGGATAAAATTCTTGCTTGGTATAACGAATCATTGTCTCATGATCATAAAATGGTTGATAATTTTTAAAATATGAAGAAACTTATTAGGGGTCTTGGTTTTCCAATTGAGAAAATTGAATGTTACAATTTGAGATATATGTTGTTTTCAGGAGATGATGTGGAATTATAAGAGTGAAAATTTTGTTGTCAATCTAGGTTTAAACCAAAAGCGTGTACTATAAAGCAGAATTAGTACCTTGGAATTGGATGTATTATTTCCCACTAACTCTGAGGCTTCAAAGACTATATGCCTCTGATGTTACTACATCTCACATGACATGTTACAGCATCTCTAACATAATGAACATGAACATAAAGATGGAATAATGAGTCATCCATCGGATGCACTCACACAAAAACATTTCAATAACACCCATTATGAGTTTGCAACCGAAAGTTGAAATGTTAGATTGAGATTGTCAACAAATGGATTCCAACCTTTTGGTCAATCCGACCAACAATATTCATCATGTCCAACAATAATTATTCTTTATAATTTTCATCTATGGATGTGTATGAATGAAGCATATATGTTCTTGACGGTGATTGTGCTAAGGCCTACAAATCTAAAGCATAAAATCGATGTAATCTTACAACCATTTGTATCTGAATTGCATAATCTTTGGAAATTTGGTGTGGAGACATATAATATGTCTCTTAAACAAAATTTTTTGTTGAGAGCAGCTTTGATGTGAAATATTAGTGATTTCCCTATGTATGCTATGTCGTCTGGATGGAGCACAACATTGGCTTGACCTTATTGTGGCAATGATCCTTATGCATTTTATCTTCCTAATAAGGGCAAAACATCTTTGGTTTGACAACCATAGGAAATTTTTTCCTCCAAATCATCCATTTAGATGCAATAAATAAAAGTTCATTAAGAATATGATGGCATAAACAACTCCTCCCCCTCATAAGGTTGGTGAAGAGATATTGCAAGAGATTGATGAATTAGGGTTGCTGAAAGTTACAGAATTTGAAGCTGAAGAAGTTAATAGAAGCATTAGTCCGTTGGAGAAAACGAAGCATCTTTTGGGATTTGCTATATTGAAAAAGTAATTTGATATGTCATAATCTAAATGTGAATCATATTGAAAAAAAATATTTTTGACAATTTGTTCATACCATAATGAACATTAAAGGGAGGACAAAGGATAATAAAAAATCACAAGCTGATTTGAAACTTTTTTGTAAAGGAATAAGTTAGATAAAGATTTTTGCATGTGTAAATATCCAAAAGCATGTTACACTTTGGACAAAAACCAAAAGAAAATTTTGTGTAAATGGTTGAAAAGTATAAAGTTTTCCGATGGTTGTGTTTCAAACTTGGTAAGGTGTGTGGACATGAGGAAGTACAAATTATTTAAGATGAAAAGTCATGATTTTTATGTGTTTATGAAAAGGCTAATTCCAATTGCATTTCAGAAGTTGCTACCGAATAAGGTTTAAGAAGCTATAACAGAATCAAGTTTGTTTTTCAAAAGCTTAACATCATACAAAATAAAGTTGGCTGAAATGGCAAAACTAGGAAAGGAAGTTCCAGTTATCTTGTGAAAATTAAAAGGTATTTCCTATACATGCTTCTTTGACAGTATGGAGCATCTACCCTTACATTTAGAACAAGATGCTAAACTTGTTGGTCCAGCCTAATATTGATGGATGTATCCGTTTGAGAGGTAATTATAGTTAATATTTAAATAAAACTTATAGCATGTTTTAATCAATAATTGTAATAACACTATTTGTATTGAAGATACTTGTATCACTTGAAAAAAAAAAGTTAAAAACAAGGCTAAGGCCAAAAGTTCGATAAGTAATGTTTATTTACTGGAGGAAAAAAGTACATTTTGTTCACATTTTTTTGAGCTGTATGTGCACACAATAGAAAGAAAAGTTTCTCCTAATGATGATATGGGTGAAACAGGTGATGTTGATGGTAACTTATCCATATTCATATATCCTGAATGAACATTGGATGCTCAACAAGAAGAATGTTAACAAAAGAAGAAATAGAGGCTACCTATTATTACATTTTATTGAATTGCCAAGAGGTTCAACCTTTCATGCAATAAGTTTAAGTTAATTTTGAAATCGATTATTTGGTTTTCGAGGTTAGTGGTGTTCACAAATAAAATACATAATAATTCTTTTAGATTATATGAGGAATGGTTAAGCGAGCTAATGCTCAAAAAAACATAGGATGATATCAATAAAGAAGTTGAAAGCCATTTTCCTCGATTGTTTGAGAAATATGTAATTTTTGACTTGCAATAATCAAAATGGTTGAATTATGAGATCAAAGCGTTTAAATGACATTAGACTATTTAATATGATAATTTTTTAATGTAGGTCTAGAAAATCTAATAGAGAACAAGTTCATATGTGATCTTGCGAAAGGACCTTTGCAAATTGTTAAATCATATCCGATGTATTTTGTTAATGGATACAAATTTTATATATAATATAATGGTCATAGCATGGCAACAATAAATAATGAGGTTTGTATACAAGGAGAATTGATGGATTACTATGGCAAAATTATTGAGATACCTGAAATTAAGTACTCCGCATTGCCAATAAAATGGAGTGTGATATTTAAGTGTGAATGGTTTGATCCAACTTTTAATTTTGGAACAAAAGTTCATAGCCGATATAATCTAGTTGAAATTAACTAGCAAAGAAGATTTAGAAAATTTGAACCTTTCATGTTGATGATGCAAGCGACCCAGGTGTAATATGTCCCTTTTTTCAGCTTAAGATGAGATAAGTTAGATTGGTTGGCCGCTTGCAAAGTAAAACCTAGAGGCATTTTTGAATTACATGGAAAAGGAGAAAATAAGAGAATTGAAAGTGAAGCATTTTAGGAAGATGTTCATGAAATAAATGCGTATGTAACATATGACAAGAATTAACCTTTGAATGATTTAAATAATGAATATGTTGAAATTTCATTTGGAAAGGATAAGGAATCCATAGAGGGCGAGAGATCTGAAAAGGAGTTTGACCTTGATTCTAATTCTTCAGAAAAAGAAGAGAATGATGATTTTGATTTACAATTAAGTGATGATAACGATTAATTTATGTAAGTAATAGAATATTATATGAATAATTTTTTTTGCATCAACAATATATTGTTATATATTTAATTTATATTGTTTTATCAATGGAATAATCAATAAAATGTGAATTTCAAGTTAAAAATATGTTATAGAAGAGAAAAAAAGATATGTTGCAGTCAAGGCTCAAATTATCACCATTTGGAAGAGCCAATGCACGTCCAGGTGAAGCATCACAATATGCAAACTCTACAAAATCAGGTGCTGCATATCCAGTTAGTGCACATCCAAATGAGGCATCACCTTCCCCACCTGCAGTCCCTGTAGAGTCACATTCCTTACCTATTGCTACACCATCTAACTCCCTTACTACATAAGGACCATCAGATACTATCGGTGCAACATCTACTGACATACCAGAATCTAAATCTATAGTGATAAAGATATCAGGAGTAGACGTTGCGGATGAAGGAGGCAGCCTCTAACCTAGAGCTAAAGGAGTTGATGGAAGAATTTACATTAAAATTGTCAACGATCTGTGAGTGAAATTCTAAAAATTTTGTAATATATGATAACACTATAGTTTTATATTGAAGTTATAGATTTTAATTTGAAAATGATATAAAATAGATTATATATTAAGCTGGTTCCATCTGGAACGTGCTCTAGAAATATCTCATCTAGGTTTAAGGAGAATATAGAACTTATGTAACAACCCAGATCATCCGCTCACAGATATTGTTTGCTTTGCGTGTAGGCCTTTTTTGGACACTACTCCTGCTAACGGTTTTGTTTTTCCAGCGTGTAGGCCTCTTTTAGACACTACTCCCGCAAGATTTCCTAGGAGGTCACCCATCCTGGTACTACTCTTGCCCAAGCACATTTAACTTCGGAGATCTGATGGGATCTGGTGCGTTATGGCATGGAAAATGTACCTACGAGAGAGAGGTTGCCATAGCCTTATAAGGCATGCTTCGTTCTCCTCTCCGACTGATATGGGATAACCAGTATCCACCCCCTTGAGGCCCAGCGTCCTCGCTGGCATACCATCCGGGTACTGACTCTAATACCAATTGTAACTGCCCAGACCACCGGCTCATAGATTTTTTCCTCTTTAGGCTTTAAGCCCCTCATAGTTTTGCTCAACCCACGACCACATGGTTAAAAACCATGCGCTTTATCAACTTTGCTAACTAGTAACTTATGAGTTGTATTATCAATAAAGATGTCTCAGATTCATAATGTGTAATATGTGAGTATACTAATAAATATTGATATGATCTGACAAAGATGTATTGTCGACCCACAAAGTGAAATTTTTGAGTAATCTGAATTGTATTTGGGGAAACAATTAAGATAGTGTGATATCTAAATAAGTGATTGAAAGATTGATTGATTCCTTTTACTATAGTTGATTGAAAGAAATTACTTGAGTGATGAAGTTAAATGGAAAATGGAGGAGTATATGAGGTGACATACCCCTGCCTCTTGATCAATCAAATAATAATTTCGAGGACGAAATTCTTTTAAGAGGGGGAGAAACGTTGTCCCCAAAATTTTCTTATTATTTTATTAGAGTTAAGCATGATTTAAATTAATTACGAGGTCTTTATGGATTGATTATAAATGTGCTTAAATTGAGAAATTTGAATTATTTGTATTAAAAACCGAATGGGAGAAGTATAAATAATTAAAGTAGAATTTGTGGTTTTTATATCTTGAAAACTGATTTGGAGACTGGATTTAATGATTCAGAATTTTTGCTAAATTTTAGGAAAACATTTGAATATTTGGGAATTTCTAGAATTTAAAGATATTTTGGACATTACTCCCGTAGTACTTCCCAGAAGGTCACCCATCCTGGTACTACTCTTGTCCAAGCACATTAATTCGGAGTTCTGATGGGATCCGATGCGTTAAGGCACGGAAAATGCATCTACAAGGGAGAGGTTGCCACAACCTTATAAGGAATGCTTCGTCCTCTCTGACTGATATGAGATAAAGAGTATCTACCCCCTTTGGGGCCCAGCCTAGCTGGCACAACAGTTCAGGTACTGGCTCTGATACCATTGTAACAGCCCAGGTCTCCTGCTCATAGATATTGTCCGCTTTGGGCCCAATCCCTTAGTGGATCCGAGTTCACACGGTTTTGCTTTTCCCAAGCCCTTAGTGGCTTCGAGAGAACGTGTTTATGAGAGAGAGGTTGCCATAACCTTGTAAGGCATGTTTCGTTCTCTTCTCCGACTGATATGGGATAATGAGCATCAAACTGTGTACGGGAGTAGTGTCCAAAAGAGGCAATATCAGGATGGGTGACCTCTTAGACAGTCTTGTGGGAGTAGTATCCAAAAGAGGCCTACACGTTGGAAAAACAAAACTGTGAGTGGGAGTAGTGTCCAAAAGAGGCCTACACGTAAAGCAGACAATATCTACCAGAGGGTGGTCTGGGCTGTTACAACTTGAGGGCTATATATGAAAGGATATCTCTCAGGAGACAAAGGGTTTTTATTAACAGGCATTTGAGGTACAAAAAATAAATTCTTTAATCTTTTTTATTTTATCTAATTTTATACATTAATTAGATAAATATTATAATTTATAAGTACTTATACTATTTTTTTTTTCAGAAAGAACTTTTTTAGGATTCAAAATTTGATGTTGTCATTTATAATGTATGGGAGAGGCATTCCTGTGCACGTTATAGAGACTATATTAGTTTGATAATCAAGAATGGTGTACAAACTCCTTATATATCTGAAGCAATATGGAGTCGTTGGTAGCGGTACTAAGCAACACATAAGGCAATCTTCATTTCAGAGCGTAATTTTGCAAACAAAAGGAGAGGACTGGAGGGAAAAAGTCTACCAGTACATACTGGAGGATTTATGACCCACTATGAGCACGCAGAAAAACTTGTAAGCATCTAAACTTTACACTTATATTTTGATTTTTGTACTAATTACTACCAATTATATTTCAATGTAATTTGATGTATGCAATTAGAATGAAAATGTATGTTTATTATAGAGAATGGTAATTTTATAAATGTTTGTTTCCATGAATGGTTGTGTTGTTGAGACATTTTTTTGTTTAACAAAGGGTAAATATCATAAAAATAAAGGAAACTCTGTTGAATTTTTTATAAATTTTAGTTCGCTCATAACGCGTTATTCTGATGTAGGAAAAGTCTACGAGCACAAAGTCTACATTACGTAAGCTCTTTTTGCTCATCCACACTAAGAAGCTAATTATGTGACCTTCGTCAACACTCGATATAGATAACTTAATGTATGTAAAATTTATACTTCGATATTAATTTGATAAATAATGTTAGATAAAATTAGCACTTATTAATATAAATAATATAAAAATTATAATGATATGAGCAAATATAAAAAAGCATTTAACAAAAATCTCAGAACTTTGAAAATGTTGATGAGAGTCAAACATATCTTGAAGTAGTTGGTGGTATGGACCTCCATAGAAGGATTTTTGACTTAGGTTCTTTTGCAAACACATGCTATTCGTAATCCTCCACATCTAGCACAATTGGATCTAGTAGGCGGTTTGCATCCTATGAGAGAATCGTTTAGCCTTAGAGCATAGTGGAGATGCTGGAAACTTAGTTGCGATAGTCGATGAACTACATACCCCAGCTTTGTAATAAGATGAATGAGTTGAAAGGGGAGATGTAGCATCTCATTGCAGCAGTCAGATCATCTTCACCAACCTTATAGCCTAGGTTTATAATATTTCAGTACTTAAGTGATTTTATTTAATGTTTTGCTACTCTTATGTGAATTCTTAGTTTACAGTTATAACATACATTTTCAAGATACTTATTGTTGTACATTATAATTTTTATATTATATTACCAATCAAGATAATTTTTATACTATATTGTCAATTAAGATTATATTATTTATAGAAATTAAATGTAGAAAAAATCAATATATTATCAACAGAAAATTATGGTAGGAATTGGTAGTGATGGAGTTTTCGTAGCCAAAATTAATGATGGAAAAATGATATTGTAGGTATATTTCTCAATGGAATTACAATATCAGTCTCTAAATTTATCGACGGAATGCTATATTCTGTAGGTAAATTTAGTGTTGTTTATCCATCGCTAAAATTACCTACAGAAATTGTAAACTCGTCGAGAAATTTCCTGACAAAAATTGTAATTCTGTTAGGAAATTTCAATTTTACCTACGATTGTTTCTTCTATAACTCTTTTTATCGGTAATTTTCATTGCCAAATTTGTTTACATATGAAAAATCAGTATTTTCCATCGCTAAAACTAATTTTTCTTATGGTGATGTTTCTGTTAGCATAAATTCAATTCCTCTATTGAATGGCACAAACTTCAAAATATGGAAAGAAAATGTCATCATTGTTCTTGGAGTTATGGATCTGGACCTTGCGCTAAGGACGAAACATCTCACTACTCTTACAACTACTAGTACTCCTAATCAAAAGAAGGAGATAGAGAAGTAGGAATGTTATGATCACATGAGTCTTATAATCATAAGTTGTTCTAAAAACATTTAGGGGCATTATGTTTGAGGAGGCTACCGTAACTTAAGGTTTCCTTACTAAAATTAAAAAGAGTTTTTCCAAAAATAAGAAGGCAGAAACTAGGAAACTCTTATCAAACATCTTATCAATGAAGTATAAGGGAAAAGGAAATAGAAGGGAGTATATAATAAAGATATCTCATACGTTTGGCTTCAAAACTAAAGGCATTTAAGTTTGAACTATATGAAAATTTACTTGTTCATTTAGTTTTGATATATCTTCTTATAGAATTAAGTTAATTCTGGATAAGCTAGCTATTAGAAGGAAAAAATGTTCCCTTAATGAACTCATTTCCCATTGTGTGCAATAAGAAGATAGGATAAAGCAAGAAAAGGCTAAGAGTGTTCATTTAGTCACAACTTCCAAAGATAAGGGTAAGAAAAGAAAGAAGAATAATGAAGCTGTAGGTTTCAATTCTGCACAAAAGAAACATAAGAAAGAATAGGATTAGGAATTTACCTATTACTTCTATAAGGGTGCAATTCATAGGAATAAGGTTGTACCAAATATCACGCTTGGTGTGTTAAGAAAGTTATGTTTCTTGTTTTGGTTTATTATGAGATTAATTTAGCTTCAATGCTTAGACATACTTGGTGGATAGATTTCGATGCAATTATTCATATAAGTATGCCTATGCAAGGTTGCCTGAGAGATCTCAATCTCTGTAAATGTTTAAAAATTTTAAAGCTAAAGTTGAAAATCAACTTAGTAAAAGGATTAAGTTCATCAAATTTGATCGTGGTCGAGAATACTATGGTATATATGATGGCTCAGGTGAACAATGTCCAAGACCTTTGCCAAATATCTGGAGGAATGTGGAATTGTCCCACAGTACACCATGTCAAGCACTCCTAGCATAAATGGTGTAGCTGAAAGATTAAACAGGATATTTAAGGATATGATAAGGAGTATGATTGCTCTTAGCACCTTACTAGAATCCTTTTGGGGTAAGGCTTTAAAGACTATAACTTACTTACTTAATTGAGTTCCAACTAAAGCAATATTAGAACCTATTATGGGTTGTAGACAGGAAAGAATCCTATCTTAAACGATTTACATGTTTGTGGTTATCTAGTAAAGGCTAGGCCTTATATGCCAAAGGAAACTAAATTGGATTCTAGAACTATTAATTGCTATTTTATTGGATACTATGAATGATCTAGGGGTTTCAAGTTTTATTATACCCTCACTAAAGGAATATTTTAGACAAGGAATGTTCTGTTCTTTGAGGAAGTTTAGTTTATAGGGGAGATAAGGTTGAGATTTTGTCTTAGAGAAGGAGAGTTTTATTATTCATCAAACTGTTGTTGAAATCAATCAAGAAACCACTATAGATTAATAAAATGTTCCTCCCATACAAATTTAAGAAGTTATTCCAGAAGATCAAACTTATTATCCTTAAGAACCAATACCATTAAGAAGATCTCCTAGAGAGAGAAGAAATGTAATTCTGGATGATTATATTGTATATCTTTAAGAACATAAGTATCACATTAGGATGGTGGAAGATGGTCCAGTTAACTTCCATCAAGCCATACAAATTTTTAACTCTCAAAAGTGGATTAAAGCCATAAATGAGGAAATGAAGTCCATAAAGCACAATGACGTTTAAAATCTTATCCCATTACTTGAAGGTGAAAAAGTCATTGGTTGGAAATATATATTTAATACTATGAGGGATTTTAAAGGTAAAGTGGAAAGATATAAGGCACATCTATTTGCTAAAGGATTCACTCAAAAGGAAGACATTGATTTTAAAGAGACTATATTTTTAATTTCTTCAAAAGTCTCTTTTAGAATCATCATGACATTAGTGGCATACTTTAATCTTGAGTTATATTAGATGGATTTTAAAATCACATTTCTCGATGGCTTCATTAATGAGATAATTTATATAGTAGAATCAAAAAACTTTGTATCAAGAGACTCAAAGAAAATATTTTGCAAATTAAAAAAATTCATTTATAGACTTCATTATGATTCCTTTCAATAGTACTACAAGTTTCATCAAGTTGTTATCTTATCTAGTTTTAAGATGATTGTGTATAACATAAGTTCAATGAGAGCAAACATATTTTTCTAGTTTTATATGTCGATGATATACTCCTTGCTAGTAATAATGTAGGCTTATTGCCTATCTCAAAATTTTGAGATGAAAGATCTTGGTGACTTGTATTGGGGATCCAAATATATCAAGATCATTCTTAAGTTATTCTTGGATTATCACAAAAGGGCTACATTAAGGTCCTTAAGAGATTTGGTATGCAAAATTGTAAACCAGGTGATACCCCAGTATCTAAAGAAGACAAATTTAGTCTTAGTCAGTGCCTTAAGAGTGGCTTTGATGGAATACATTATCAGTTAAAGGAAGAAGAGTGCTTTTAACAAACATTCTTTATGGAGCTCTCCCTTACAGGACACTATTTACGAGCTTTTTACTGCTTCAATGGCTTCTTCTTTACTAAATATCTTTATTCATCTTAGCTCCCTCCTTTACTATTAAACTTAGCTCTCTACACACCTCTTTGTCTCTGTCAGCTCTCTTTATCCTTTCTTTTTTTCACTGAACTCTTTTCACACTTCATCTGCCTCCTCTTTCTTATCACCTCCTTCAAATCAAACTTTCAACTGCATTTTCGGTGTTGTTATGGTCCATTTTATCTCCACCCTCCTATGAACTCTTTACTATAACTACTACTCTTTTATCATTTAATCCTTAACTTGACCCAAGAGAAACCACTCCTTTCCTTCCCCTAAATTTAATCTTTCTTCATCTATCTTCTAAGCCCGTTAGTTCTCAAGAACTTCTTAGATCCTCATATATTAATGCTCAAGCTCCAAATTCAAACTCTTCACCTATCAAAAAATCTTGGACTCAAGTTGTAGGAGATGCTACACTTAATTTAAAGCTTTCTTATTATCCTCCTAGTGAAATTTTAGAGCGAAGGATTGTGTCCCCCTTTTAGAACTTTTGAAATTTGGTGTAGACAAATGGAAGTCCACCATATTTGGAATTTGCTTATACAAAAGGAGAACTTTTCTACTTATGAAACAATGGGCAATGAACAATTAGAATCAACATGGTTTGTTGGATATGCTTGTGAACAATGAGGATATATTTTTTTTCAAATTTGTGAGTTTTGAGAAAGCAAAAAAAGTGGTCCAATTTGGACCTTGGTATGTTCATAACAAGTGACTCTTGCTTCAATTATAGGGGCCTAGACTAAAATTGGAGGAGCTTAGGTAGGAAAAAATCCCTATGTGGATCTGCCTTTATGATGTCCCTTTTGAGTACTGGCCTACTGATGGTTTTAGTCTCCTTGCTAGTTATATGGGTTGGTGTATTTCATCTTGGTTACTTCCATGTCTAACTTACAATAGGTGATCCCATTCATTAGGCTTAATGAAGATATGGAACCAGTGAAGGATCAATTAAAGATTTCTTATATATGAAAACCTCATATTGGAAAGAAGCATAAATAGAGACCAAATGGAAGACTTTTTAAAACAGGAAGTCATTTAGAGCTAATAGAGGACAATATTGAACATCATATCTCTACTAAGGTAAACCACCTACAAGTGGATGCTGAAGGAGCAAACAAAGAGGTAATGGTGAATGAACCCTTAGCTGTTCATCTAGAGAATGAAGAAAATACATGTTTTGGTACCCCCAATCTCAAATCCTATAGTGGAGAAATCTGCTTATGTAGAGGATAGTATAGCTGATACTCCTAATAAGCAGAAGCAGCAACAAGAAAACACTATTAGAGAATTTAAAACTATCATTGGGAGGAAATCCAATAGGAAAAAGAGGTCCCTACATGTGTAGAATTCCATATGAATAAATTATCCTATAATGTTAGAGGAGCACATGCTCCTGACAAAAAGCTGATGACTAGAGATATGATTTTGCAGAATAAAGTGACTATAGGTGATAGTTTGGAAACCATAATTAAAGAGGAAAATTGCATCTTATTGAATTACTTTCTAGCTCACTAGAAAGTAATCACCAATCACAGACATCATTTCAATGGTAGAATAATTGTTCTTTATGACTTTAATGCTCTAGTAGTATGCATAAGAATGATGTTAGACCAAATCATTGATCTACAAGTCTCCATAGGGGTCTTAAGATAACCAATCTTCATTTCCTTCATCTATTCTTATAATAGCTTATTTCAGAGGACATCTCTTTGGAACCAAATTAAGAATGTTGTTGTATGCATGGGTCGCCTGCAAAGCGATATTGTCTCAAAACTAGGAATAATCCATAAATCCTGTATGGAGATTTCAACTCCATCCTGAAAATTGAAGAAGGAGAAGGCACTCTATCTGCTAATATTCTTTTTCCAGATTTTGGAAAATGCATTGATGAAGCTTAAATTTTGGATATCCTATCTTAGGTCAAATTCTCTACATGGAACAACAAAAAACTGGAGTAAGTTTTATTAGGAAAAACTGAATATGAGTTTAGCAAATCTCCATTAGATGATAGTTTTCCCAAACGTTTCTCTATCTTCTTCTTTAATAACCTTTCTGATCATTCTCTTTTCCTCTCCTACATCGAAGCAATAAGTCCCAAATATCCTTTTAGATTTAATAATTTCTTAATGGACCTAGCAAGTTTTGAGGATGGAATTGAGAATGCCTAAAGAAATAGAATTAGGTGTACCAAATAATTTATCTTTACAAGAAAGCTAAATCTCATCAAATAAGAGATGAAGCTCTTGTTTAACGAAAATGTTGGTAATACTCATCTTCTTGTTAACAAAACCATAAGGGATCTTGAAGGAATCTAACAAGAGGTCTTTCTTAATCCTATATCCATACATTTACAGAAATTGGAAAGAGTTGTATTGCAGAATTATTCCGAAGCTTACTTTATAACTATTCTCTTATGAAACGAAGATCAAGGTAGACTAGATGAGAAGTGGAGACAAGAATACCTCCTTCTTTCATAAGGTCGTTATCTCTAGAAGAGCTAGGAATGGAATTATTTCACTTAAGGATAATAGTCTTAAGTTTAACTCACAGTCCTAGATTCTGCAAAGATCTCTCAATTACGTTACTGATATAATGAATAGACCCACTAAAACACACTCTATAGAATCATTACTCAAAGAAATCTTGCAAGGATGTATCTTTACTTTAGAGACTAACTAGGTATATAAGCCTGTCACTATTAAGGAAATTAGAGAAACATTGAAATCTTTTCATCCTAGAAAGGCATCAGGCCCTAATGTTTTCAATATCGACTCCTTTCTCAAATCTTGGCCTCCTATAGGAAGTCTTATGACTAAATTTATTTTAGAGTTTTTCAACAAAGGTTCCTTGCTTACAGATATTAATAAGACATTAATTACTCTAGTTCTTTAAAGTGGTTCGCTAAAACAACTTTTATACTTTTGCCCTATTACGATGCAACTCTATCTACAAAATAATTTCTAAAATCCTTGCTTAAAGATTAAGAGGGATCCTTCCAAACCAAATTGAACCTATTCAAGGTGCTTATATTCCTGGAAGGTATTGGTGATAATATCTTGATCCTTTAGGAATTGATGAAATTTTATTCAAAGAAGAGGGGTAATACTAATTGTTACATCAAAATTGACCTTAAAAAGTTTATGACAGTGTAGATTAGGAATTTATAATCAATATATCACACATATAGAATTCCCATATGTTTTCATTTAATGTATTAAGCAATACATGATTTCTCGTTCATATAGCATCCTTGTTAATAGCCAACCCACTAGGTTTTTTAAAGATTACAAAGGGATTCGCCAAGGTGATCCCATCTCTCCTTTCCATTTTGCTCTTATTATGGAAGTTTTCAATGGGCTTCTTAAGAGGGTTATAGAAAGAACCAGGGAGTTCAAATATCACTCTAAGCGTAGAAAATTACAAGGTACCAACCTTTGTTTTACTGATGATTTTACTCTCTAAAGTAGACACAACTTCTATTTCAGCTCTTACCAAAGCTTTAAAGGTCATTAATAGGATGCTTAAGCTTTAGGTGAATTGTTTTAAGAGTGGTTTCTTCCTCTTCAAGAGTGCTGCAAATTAGAATTCTACTATGACTGCCATAACAAGTTTCAAACAACAAAGTCTTCCTATGAATTACCTTGGCATTCCAATCACATCTTTAAGATTAAGTAACAAAGATTTTAGCTGTTTACTTGATAAAATCAACACCAAAATTTCTGTATGGAACTCAAAATATCTCTTTATAGCTGGTAAAGCTCAACTCATTATCTCCATTATGAACTCCATCAAAATATATTGGGCTACTCACATTGCTTTCCAAATCAACATCATAAACATATTGATAAGATCTTCAACATGTTTTTTATGGTATGGAGAAAATGGAAGTCTTAATAGGTTCAAAATGAAATGGGATTTAGTATGGATCCCCAAAGAACAAGGTTGTTGTTGATCAAGTCTTTAATCTTGCAAAACTCTCAATATATTGCAAGTGCACGAGTCGTGAATGTAGTATATGAGATGTCAATCCCTCGATGAGTTGGTGAACTAATCTAATTCTAGATTATCTAAGGCTTAAAGGATTATTGAAAAGAAAATAAACTAAACAAAAAAGTAAATTCATGAATATGGATTGATTGAAATTAAATTGTAAACTTAACATAAAGAAATCAAAATTGAGCACCACCAATGACCAATCAAAAATCACACCAGGAAGATTAGCCAATTATGAGAATGGGGATTTATCTTATCATCAAATGCTAAAATGATTACTTTTATGTTAATACGGTATTAGTCTTAGACTTTCGAAGGGTGGATTACTTTCTGTCGAGTTATAATCATTAAACCCTAAATCATAAACTCTAATTGTATTATGGAATTTGCAATCTCTCATTTAACAAAAAAACCCACACATCCAATTAGATCTTAAGCCCTCTAATAGACTGTCGAGTCCTCACACAAGATCTCTTTTTATATAAATTATCGATTTGATTATTTACATGATTTATTTGATTGTTTAACTCCTATTACCCAATCTAATCATTTTGCTATCGATTCACTCTCTCGATTTGTTACCGAAGTATGCAAATACAACAAATAATCACAATACCCAATGTATTAACATTAAAAAAATCACATTAAGATTGATTCAAGAACAACTACCTAAAGGAGTTTATATCAACATCATCAAACCTAAATCCATCACTATGAAATTCATCTCATACATTTAAAAGAAAGAATAACAAATATGAAAGGAAATGTCATTTGGAAGGGACAAGATGGATTGGAAAGACAATAGAAATAGCAACCCTTCTTCTTCTTTCTTCCTTTCTCCTCCTCTCTTTTCTTCCTCTTCCTTAGATCTTCCTCAAAGTGGTAGAAAATGAAGCTCCCTTTCTAGGGTTATTTCTTTTCTTTATATATCTTTTCCATTTATAGCAAACATTAGAGTTTGCTCGAGCCCAAAAGTTTGAAATATTCCCTAAAAAAGTCACACTTTAGAAGCCAGCCTGGGTTTGTTATCGTGCAGATCACGATCATGGCCCCATCTACCACTATCGTTTTGCTCTCTGTCACGATCGTGGTAAATGGGACCACGATCGTGGTAGACCCACTAAGCTTCTGTCATAATTGTAGCCCTGGGCCTTGCTCTGGCTTTCCTTTGATTCTCCTCCGTTCTTCAGTATCTGTTCTCAAATACTAACAAATACATCAAGGCACCTCAAATACATAAAATTTAAGCTCAATAGCATGATCTAACCCATAAAACACTCAAAAAACAAATATCTAACTAAATAAAAATAATCTTAACCTAAAAATGCACTAATCATTCAATTTAACTACTAAACACATACTAAACTACCCACTAAAATATTATGTAGCCTACAACTACCAAAGGCCTCAACATATGCTCTCTTAAAAACATGAACATTGCCATGCTCACTAAAAGACTATAGAGACTCATCTCTATTAAGCAGTCATTGTGGTGAAAATGGATACACAATTATTTCTTAAAAAATAAGAATATGTGGAGTTTGGATGTGAAACACTATCCTTATATTACTTTGAAAGAAATTTTCAAGACAAGGAAAAGATTTAGACCAAACTTCAATTTTGTTAATAGGAAATGGAGAATCCACTAGCTTTTGGCAAGATAATTGGTTATCTATGGGTCTTTTGGAAGAAGTGGTTGATGTCTCACCTCTCAGGTTTGGAGTTTACGATAAGGCCATAGTAGCAGAAGCTCTGATGAAGAAGGAGCTCATCCAATAAGTTCCTATTGCGAGCTATTTGAAAATTGAAATTAATCATACAACTATTAGCACAATTGAGGACAAGACATTTGGAAACACACATCTAGTGGCATATTTACCAACTAATCATGCAAAAAGGTTTTATTTTATGATTTAGTATCTATCTCTTGGACTAAAATGGTGTGGTTTAGTCATCTTCATCCATGAGCATCCACCGCTCTTTGGCTTGCCATGATGATAGGCTTCCAACTATAGATAAACTTGCTAAGTTTTTAAACCTAACTAATTGGTTTATGCTTTATAGATGTGTTGAGGAAAGTGTAGACCACTTATTCTTTCAATGCAGCTTCATTAATGAAATTTTGAAAGCATTACTACTCAGATGCTTAATGTAATAGCCCATTCCTACACTTAAGAATTTATATGCTATATGAAGTCATATGAGTAACAGGATGAAGTAATGGTATGCATAAGGATGCTCTTATGGATCAGCAGTAGGAAGAATCAAGTGTTTGAGGTGGGAGATGAAGTAATGGTATTTATGAACAAGAAGGGGATTACTGAACATCACCATAAGTTGAAGGCCAAGAAGTATGGTACATTCAAAATCGTGAAGAAAATTAATGACAATGCATATTTCATTCAATTAACTTCGTGGATGGGTAATGTCAACCCAACCTTTAATGTTGCGAATATTTACCCTTACTTAACGAAGTGCAAGTTAGGTTATCCAAAGCATAACTCGAGGTCGAGTTCTTTACAAGTGGAGGGGACTAACGCGGAGCTTTAGATTAGAAAATTTATTTATTTATTGTTTTTTTACTTTTATTAGGACTACAAGGACATTTTTATCCTTGTTATTAGGTTCTAGGTCATTATAACTCATATAAATACTTCTTCATTGCATTGGCGAAAGAACCTTGGTCTATTTTCAATCAAATTACTCTATTTCTCTTAAGGTTTTTGTCTATCTTTTGAGTTGTTTGTAGATCTTGGATTAGATCTGCGTTTTCTATACTTTTGGATTACAATATTGCGTCACTGCATCAATGACAATTTAGATTTTTTGGCTTCATCCCATTTTCAATAATATTATAAACTAAAACCATGCTAAAGAACTAAAATCTTGTGTGTATTCTGACAACTATATGATAATAAGCAAGCAATGCCAAACACACATGACGGTGGCTCCTGTGACATCAACTTTTATGGAAATGTTGAAATCTTCCTAAAATAAGCTACTTCCTCCATTCAACTAAATAGTTAGGCCAACTTTAACAAAATTAGTATAATCCCTTACTTTTCTTCTAGCATGCAAGTTGGATAAAATTTAGTTAATTTGTAGTGCAAAAATGTGGAGAATGTTGACATTTGTTACCATAGACGGAGCCACCACCACTAGGCCCACCAAAATTTTAAAAATTTATATATATATGTTATATATATTTTAAAAAGTTATATATATAAATTATATATATATATAATTTTTTAAAATTTTGGGTATATATACATGTGTAAAGACGGAGTTAATTGGAGCTCAGTTGTACATTGGGCCCCCGAAATTTTAAAAAATTAAATATTTGGACCCTCCTATTTTAAATTTCTAGCTCCGTCACTGTTTGTTACAGATATTTAAGGTCTCTCAAAAGTCACATTCCCATGTCATAATCTTATGGAGCCTATTTCTTTTTATCAACTGCTCTTCTTTATACATATGCTTAATCTTTTAGTAGTTATTCAAAGGAAATTAGCGATCATGATCGTCCATAATGAGAAATTAGATAATTAATCTTCTTGATAAATTAGGGGAAGGCTCCTTATAACCATTAAAGACTTCTTTTAAAATATGAAATAACATATGGTCAATTGGTTATCTTTTGATTTTTCAATAATTCAATCACATATGAACTAATTAGTTTCATTTAAAAGGAAAAGAAGGCATTAATTGGCAAAGTAATTAAAAGTTCATTCAACAAGAATATTTTCTCTTTTTCATTAACAAAAAACAAACTCCAAAGTTTTTTATCTTGTGTTAATTGTTTCTCTTTCAATTCTTTAGGAAATAATATGAGAAGCAAACTGACTTTATTAAAAGTTAATACGACCAAGCTCTAAGTATCAACATATTATTCCTCGATTTCCTTAGATTTGAAGACTTTGTGCGGGTGTAGTGGTCAAAGAACTCAATCATAACCATAACATTCAATTCTATATTATTTATGAAAGTAATGATTGGGCTCAAGATTTTTTTGCCAACCCAATCTTGCTCCTTTGTGACCATCAAGACTTAACTATCCTATAATTGGGCATTATGAGACCAGGCAATGAAGACAATCACGTAGAAGACATGTTCTAGCTCCACTATGATTAACGAGTGTAGAACAACTATCATGGTTGGGTATAAAATAAGCTAAAGTATATTGACTAAATGTGTCAATTATTGACTAGGACATATAGTGAGAACTGTATCCCATCGGGCATGGACGCTACACAATTTCATAGAACATATAAATTGACTGTGCTAAAAAAAACAGGATTTCCTATTTCCTATTTCATCATTTCATAGTTACTTTTAAGACATGACAACCTAAGTTTTCTCCTACATTAACTTGCTTTGATGCAACCAGAAGAAAACACAGACCAGGCAACCAACAATTAGAGAGGGCCACTCAAGACAAGGGAGGCATCAAAATGTCAACCGGGTTATCTGCAAATTTTGTGGGATCTGACACAGTGCTTTTAGACTGACATGATGAGATTTATCAAGTGATTAGCCAATTACTGAGACACCAAAGATTCTGAGGCATTTGCATGAGAGAATTCAAAGCATAAAAATTGACCTTTCCCACGGATCGACGATGAGTGAAAATTGTTACTCGATGTATAGATCTGAGCACCAACAGGACAAAGTTGATGAAAAACCATAGCACATGTGACCATTGGACATATCTATGTAAATATATAGAAACATGTTAACCCTAGAGCGTTTGGTTGCATATGTGGTTAGTGTCATCACTTAATATATCATGTCTATTTAGTATATTGTATATTATTTAGGAGTGAAATTAATGTAATTCATGTTAAGGTTAAGCTGTATATAGTTTTTAAAATTTAATTGGTTGAAATGTGTACAAACTCAATGGATCAGCAACATTTAACCTTAATGACATTGTGTGATTTCTACTCAAGTACACACATTAGGATATTTTGTTGGCATAGAATTGGCTGGAAGGTATAGAATCACATCTTGCACAGCATTTGGAAAAGTGATAGAAACGCAATTTGTTCAAGAAGATTATTAAAAGTGGGTGCAATAATTGTCAATAAAGATTGATTTTTTTGGCCATTTGGTGTAACTAGATGCACATGCATGGTTCCAGTTAAGTGTGACAAAAAGATGGTTTTGATAGTTAGTATCAATGATATCAATGATTCTTTCTACCCTTTTGGTTACACACATTCATCTAGAGAAAGTGAAATCTTCAGAAGAGAAAGAGCTAGCTTTTAAATGGATTGGTGGCATACATTGGGAGTTCCTAGAAGGAGACGAAAAGAGAGAATATAGTAGCGTAAATTACCACTAGAATAAATTAAGAAAAAGGTGGACAAGAACAGATATATATAGAAGAATACATATTGATGTATATTAATTATATTAGTGATCATTTTCATTGATAAGGCATTGGTAATGAAGGTCCTCTAGATAAGTAAAAAGTCATAAAGTGACTATACTTTTATTAAGGGCAAAGTTTTGACAGTTATCTGCAACACAGGATTTCAACAAAGCACCGTCTTAATTTGATAATACGTCCAGTGAGGAGTCGGTGCATTTTTCCCATCAATGCCCTCTTTTGTGGTCAATTTGATCTCATCCCAAGTTCACTGGTTATGTCCACTTAAATATACATCAAGCATTGAGCATAGAGAAAAAAAAGAAGAAGAAAAATTGGGTTTCACGGTCCTGGTTTGGGAGAAAGACAGGAGTCATAATATTATATATTTGAATATTTAAGTTGGACTTTATGATCTTTTGACTTAAATGTGATAGAATGTTCAAAGCTGTATCCTCTATTTAAATTGCATATTGGTCAAAGCTTTAAGCTTTACTATGAAAAAATGACTGGTAATCTCGATATGACATAAGGTTGAACTATTAATCGAGCCTTAGCCTGTTGGCTTAATATCATCTGCAAAAGATTGTTTGCGTAGGAGATTAAAAACTCCTATCTGCCAAGTTTGGACAGCACATGGAATTAATCACTCTAGTTCCCATCACAGCTTAACAGATTTGATCTGAGATAGACATCCAATATCGATCATTATTGCTAAGTACAATTCAGTAACAGTAAAACCTGACATATATATGGCATCTTAATCCCTGATCATCTTGGTCTCACTATTAATTATGTGCAAGGCCTACATTGATTGATCTTTAATCATCGGATAGATCCCTTTCTTATTCTCAAATAAAATCAAGCTTAATGAAGAAGAATGTAGAAACTGGTACGAAAGGATTAGCGCTGTAGTACCTTTAAAGGACAAGGTGCGTGCTCCATTCAGAAGGTTAGCAAGTTCTTTTTGGGTCCTTAATGTAGTGTTTTTGGATCTATCAAAAAGAAAGATGCTAATTAAACAATGAACATGTGGATACAAGGGGGGGTTTAGTTTCTATTGCAGTCTAAATTTCACGTCTGTTTTTGATGCTGACACACCTTCCGATCATGCCAGGTACTTAGCACCCAAACTGGTAATTAACATGTTGTAATAAAACCTTAATCGATATAGAATATTGTCTAGAACCCAAAACTCACGATGAATCATCAAGACATAAAAGTGGAAGCATACTTGGATATATTGTTGTGAGTGTAAAACCCTAAACCTAATAAGTTTAACATTTCTAATTTGGCCCGATATCAAATTAAAAATTATTATCCTAATCCCTACATATATAAAATTAGCCAATATCCTATTAGATGCTTTAAATCCAAAATTTAATTAGATCACGTTAATTTGGCTCGACCTTAATGATAGCTCGTAATGTACAATATTCATATAATATATATATATATATATATATATATATATATACAAGCCTACAAATTAATTAAAATTATTCCAACAATTTCCCACTTAAGCTATATGTATATGAAATCTTTGCAATTGTATATTATGCCAAAATTCTTACGTGCACAAATATCTAATCATCACCAAAAGCATTTTGAACAATTATATCCTTCATATATATCAATAAGGGATAAACGTGAATTTGTTACATTGAGCGTAACTAAAAATATCAATTGTCACATATATTAGTATAAATGAATGATATGGATCAGGAATGAATGTCAACATGAAAATTTCATGTAACGTGATTTTATCATGACTATTTCCAATTGTTCCTTCTTTAAAACTTATTCTTTATGAGAACAAAAAAAATATTCAATGTGGAAATGAATTGCTGATTTTATCAGTGTAGTGTCAACCATAAAATAACCATATAATGTGTCTATTATCCAAACAATATTAAGTATACATACTCCCACTAAATTGTAACATACTCAAAAGGTACTACACCCATACGAGTGGTATGCTTATGAAAAGCCTTGGGTGGTAATCCCTTAATAAGCAAATCCGTACCCATGAAGTTAGTCTCGACATGTTAAATGGACACTTGATCACTATGAACTCTTTCTTTAACAACTAGAAACCTGATGTCTATATGTTTAGACTTTGTCATGCTCCTATTATTGTTAGAATATAGAATTGCTAAATTGTTTTTACCAAATGTCTTAAGTGGCCCGTTAATTCCATTTATAATTTGTAGCCTCGTAACAATTTTTTAGCCATATCCTATACTTGGATTCTTTAAAGCATTTTATAAACTTTGTTGCCATGGTATTTATTGCCTCATGACAAAATTTTGTAGCCATATCCCATGATTGGATGCTTCATAACATGTTATAAGCTTTGTTGCCATGGTAGAAAAAGCTATTAGTGTTTGCTTAACATTCTTCCAGGAAGTTGCTTCTCCAACCAACAAATAAATATAACCTCAAGATGATCTGATCTCCTATATATGAGCACGTAATCTTTAGTTTTCTACAGATACCTCATAACTCTTTTGGTTGCTACTCAGTAGTCTAATCTTGGATTGCTATAGAACCCTTTTTTTTAAATCTCACACCGATTTCAAACTTACCAACCTAATTATTACTTGATTCTGTGGAGTTTTTATAATTTCCTTTAAACCACCAAAGCTCTGTTCATTATTGTCTATACTGGAGATTTTGTTGAAACATCAGTTGTGGAATTTTTGTGCCTTTGATTTACTTTTACTGCTGCAAATAACTAAGTAAGTAGCTCTGGTGAGGTTTTTACGGTGTTAATATAAACATGCATGCATGGGTTTGGAAGTTAAAGCATATATATGCTATGTCTGGTTTGAGAGAGAGAACCGAATATGGATATATTATTTTTGCATGTTTGAGGAATCAAAAATTGTAAGATATTGTTGAGGTGAGTTGGAACTAAAAGAATCAATGAAGTTGCGCTTAAGAAAAGTGCAAAATTATGGAAAAAAGATGATGACTCATACTCTGTCATTTTACTGTACATGCATAAATACTTTGTTGATTGTTTTGTTCACGCATGGAGTTGAGAATTTTGGTTTCGGTGTTGAATAACTTAGATGATTGATGTGAGAATTAAGAATTGTTGTTCACTGTGTTGAATAGATTCTGGAATGGGAAATATGGAACTTTTTGCAAGGTGAAGAAGAAAAATGTGTTTTGTTATCATTTGGAAGCTCATGTATATGGTTGGTGTTCATGCTCTGTTTTTCTTATTGATATGCATGAATGTTTTTGGAAATGTTTGAAGGAATTAAAATGAGTTTGATAGCAAGTTGTAATGAAAGTAGGAAGATTCAGTGAGAGAAGAAAGAAAGAAAACTATATGATGAAATGAGGTCGTTGTTGTCGGATATTAACAGACACGCAAAAACATATATGTAGTAAAGATAGAACATGCTCTGTTTTCATTATATATATGCATAAATGTTTGGGTAAAGTTAGTGA
>JAOSBP010000205.1:17085632-17100445 GCA_027563825.1 Erythroxylum mucronatum | reverse complement strand
TATTCGAAGTATACAAAAATTACTAAAATTATATTAATACAGTCCGAATCAATCCGAAGTTTCATTAAACCAATTTATCCGGAAAATGCCATGAATGCATGCCAAAATACTTATGCACAATTAAGCAAATATTTAATAGCAGCATAAAACGTACTAAATTTCTTTAATATTCTAACCCCAAATTTTGGGCGCTACAATTAATGTTTATGAGATATTAATAAACTCAAAATGTTCATACATTTTGTCACTTGTATGATACTGATATACCTCTTAAAGATTATAGTAAAATTGCATAATAGACATACAAGTTTTCTATCTAGTTTAAGAACTTTTCTTAAACTTAAACTATGTCCAAGAAAATCGGTTCATTAATTTAGTACCAGTTATATTAAACAAAGACAATTTCTACTCAGAACAAAAAATGAATGTAAGAAAACAAGTATTAGTTATATGCTATGACAACCAAAAATGATTAGTACTTTAATAATGTATTTGGTTACTCTCACTATTTTATTTGAAATAATAGTCCTTATCATCATTTGAAAAGATTACTCTAATCTCTCTAGTTAGCTAGGATCCCATTCAAATTTAGTTTAGCATAAGTAACTTAACAAACCACCTAATTTAAATTAAGTAGATAGCATCCTTATCAATCACATCTTATGGAACTCCTAAATCTATTAGGTGACAACATTTTTCCAAAATATATCTTGTATATTATTCCTAACCTTGTATGTAAATTTATATGATCACGAGTCACTCATCCAAGTCGTACAATTTTAGTTAAGTAAAACCTAATAATTTAAGATAAAACGTATTTAAGTAAAGAGGTCGAGTCACTTGACAAACCTTATAATAAATAGAACTCTAGTTTTATTATTAAATAATATAAGGCAACAATCATGTTTCCAACGTGTAGACTTGGCAATCAAGCCCAGGTCTAGCCTGACCAGACCTAGCCAGTCCAAAGTCAACTTTCCAGGCCCAATTTAATGAAGCCTAAAATTTGATCCTTTGCCTAGGCTCAAACTCGGGTTATTTAGGGCTCGAGGATCAATAACTATAAGAAAAATAACGTTATTTTCTTATTTTTAATTTAAATTGTTACAAAATTTACGCCAACCTTGACTGATCCAGGCTTGGCTGCCTCGACTCGATCATACCCAAGTTAAGACAGAAGTTGTGGGGCTGAGCTCAAGCCTGTGTGAACTTGGTCGAGCCCATTGTCAAATATACTTACATGTACTTACTATTTTAATAAGGGATTTAATTTTGTTCGTCTCATCAACCACAAAATACAAAATTACATGTAAAATATCATACTTATAAAACATACAATTAAACATGTACAATATATCAAACATATACTAAAACATGCAATTTATGCACAGATAATCAAATTATTTACATAAAAACATCAATTTTCGTTTGATTATAGTTATTGATCTTCATAATCTAAAATAATATTTTTCAACTCCATAGACAATTAAGTAGATTATACTGATTGATTCCTAAATAAAATAAATTTCTATTCCAAATAGAAATTTAATTTGATGGGAAAATGATATTTAAATCGATTGGAAACTATTTACAATTATCTCAACTTCTTTAGCAAAATTTAATTGAAAACAATTTTCAATAAATTATATTTCTTACTTACTATAATTAAAATAGCACGTTTTTTAAAATTTATCAAGTAATAAATTCTAATCTAATTAGAAAACTATTTTCAAAATTAAATAAAACACCTTTTAAATCTAATTAATAAAGTCCTTTATATTATTTATTTAGAACTTGATTTCTTAATTAGAAAAGCTTTCCATAATAAATTAGAAAACTATTTTAAAAATTATAAATGAATGCTTATTTTTTAATTAATAAATGAAAACATTTCAAATTTTGATCAAGAAAAATATCTTTTTTATCAAGAAAGATATTATTCATTAAGTAAAGAATCAATTTCTAAATAAATAGAATTCTCTAAATAAAATAATAAATTTATTTTATTTCAATTTGATTGAAATAAATAAATTTTAATTAAGAAACACATCCTAATTACTTAAGATAACAATTTCCTTAATTTTAAAGAGTCTAATTAATTAATTTTAATCTAATTAAAAATAATTTTAATTCTAGAAATAACTTTTCTAAATTTTTATTGGGAATCAATTTAGTTGTTGATCTTAATCATATTAAAAATAATTAAATTAAATTTTATATTTTAACTATTTTAAATTCTATTTTTACTTGTTTTAATTGGATTATAGCCAAACTAATTACCAAACAAGCTCAATCCTAACTCTAGAACACACTATTTTGAGTTACTAAACACTCCCTTTCCTAAACTTGTTTCTAAACATCACCTTTTTTCTACAAAACTCTTATTTCACAATACAAACATGAAACTCTAGCTACCACCTTACGTCCCCACTGCTAGTTCTACCTCTTTCTACTGCTAGCAACGCTTCACAAGCGCAGGTTATCACTAACTATTGTAAAGAGGTATATGTTGAGAGAACTTTATAACAATTGTAAAGAGGGCTAAGCAAGAGATAATAGCTCCCTTAGAGCCTAAGCTCATTTATAATACATCTTGGACCATTTAGTAATTTAATTAAAATAAAATATTACTTTCAATTAAACTTTAATTAGAAAAAAGTCAAAGTCAACGCACCCAGTGTACAAGGCTCCCCGCTTTGCAGGGGTCTGAGGAGGGTCATAATGTACGTAACCTTCTTTTTGTATTTTTACGAAGAGACTAATTCTATAACTTGAACTAGTGACCTTATTGGTTACAAATGAACAACTTTACCAGTTGCTCCAATGCTCACCTATAATTAATTCTAATTAAATACTAATTATGCTCAAATAAGATTCAATATCTTATATTGATTCTTATTAATAAATATTTTATATTTAATTATAAAGTTTCTTAAACTTTATAATAAAGTCTAACTTGATTAAAGTGCCTACTTAATTACATACCTTTTCTCTCTTCAACCCATTCTTTGTATGTGACCCATTAGGTTTCCAAAAATGTTGGCAATAGTTATAAGCTATAACCCTAAATCATATTTAATATTAGATAAATCAAACTCCTTTAATTTATCTTTAATTCTCTAATTAAATAATTTAAATTCATAGATCAAGATTGGTGTCTAACAATGCATCATGACTAACCAAATATTTAGGAAAGTCAAAGTGGTTTTGATTAACCTTTCTATACATGATTTTTTTTTCATAATTCAATACTTTCATCATATAATGTTTTGATTAAACATAAAGCATTAAATTATGTCTACTCTATTTGAGTTCAATTATGTTAGTTCTCCGCCATTAGTAATTTATTCAATTAATAACATTTGAAAATTATTTCCAAAGTGTCATTCCACCTTGGCCAAGGATTCCTTGAATTAATAATAATCAAGAACAACGAAACATTCTTCCTAACTACTTTGGTGCGATGAATCATGTATTGATCACTCACCTACCTCTATATAGTTCATTTTATATCTAATGACTACCCACTGAGCTACCATTGACTATAATAATAGTCATAAGTACCATCAAGATATAACAATTTCCATACAAGATACTTTAGAGATCTCAAGTTAAAGAATCACTTATACAATCATCATAATGAGAATTTTCATAGACATAAAAATAATATTCCAAATGGAATTCTTATATTAGGGTCATTTTAGTAAATTTGTTCTCTAATAAGTACCCACAAATTTGTTTAAATACTTTAGTCTTTGAGATCGACTACTTCCTTTATAAGGAAGAAACATAACGTGTGCTACTCTTTTTATGCTCAATTAATATCCAATTTTAATAGAACAATGACTAGAAACAATTTAGAGATCATAAAGGTTAACAACTCAGTGCACAAGGCCCCTTGCTTTACAAGGGTCTGGGAGGGTCATCGATATATGTAGCCTTAATCTTGTATTTTTACAAAGAGGTTGTTTTCATAATTCGAACCTGTGACCTTCTAGTCACAAAGGAACAATATAGGGATCATACATAAATTCAATATGAATCTCATAATTATAATCACGTCATAATTTCATTTGCATCGATTAATTCAAATTAATTCAATAAGAAATGGTAGTTAGCATTCAATTTCATTGGTACCATCCAACGAATCCAATTCAATTGTTTACTTACTTTTTCTTTTCAATTCATTTTTTTTTCAAGGGGTGAATTTTCAAGTTCAATTATTTCATTTTCAAAATATCAAGTGGATGAATAAAAAGGCTTTTAGAAGCCTTTCATTTGTCTATCATTATAGACAATACTATCCCTATTATCTATTATGTAATTCGAACCTAAACTCTATTTACGATTTCTTATTTCTATCTCATGGTCCCTTATTTATTTTCTTACTAAATGATATAGAGTAACCAAGTGATTTCGAAATGAGAGCTTATGGAAAGGGTAAAGATTTAAAGGAGAATTTAGAATGATCATGTACAAATGAAGTGTAAGTCTAAGTTCAATGAGACTTATATGAATTTTGAAATGGGAATGAGTTTAAATGTGATTTAGAACATATACCCAGGATTATCATTGAGCATGCATTATACATAGTCCATTCATACAATTGGGTATAAATATATGTTTATACGTGAGCAATTATTGATGAGTGTGCAATGTGTGTCTTGCATAAATGGGTGGTGCAGGTCAAGTGTTCATTTTCAGGCATTTCTAGACTTTGAAAGCAAATGCTAATCTGGAGCATACTGTGAGTATACCTAGATGGTCTCATTTCAATGTTTGTTTTGTTTGAATTTTTGTATTAAATTGACTACTGGACGATGTTATAAATGTGACGTGTGAATGAAATACGTGATACATGATTTGATTGATAAATGCCAGATTAAGGTCCGATGACATGTGAAAGTGACTAATTGATCATATGTAATTGACGCATTCCATTCCATGAATGCATGACAAATAAAGGTAGTTGTGACTGGAGTCGCCAGTAAAAAAGAGCTTAAAGCTCGACATGTGATAAGAGCCTCAGGCTCAGTTGTAAATGTACCTAATATCCACTAAAAGATATGGGACATTATTTGACTTAGCTCGATATCCACTAAGGGATATGGGCCAGCCGATATCCACTAAGGGATACAGGCTTGTGAAAAAGGCACTTGGTCACAACAAAATAACAAATAGAAAGAGAGTCTCATGTGCACTGCATATGCATAATGAAAGATGTGAATTATGATGCATAATATGAATGATTAAGTGTATTAAATGTGAATAATGTGAAATGTGAAATAATGTGAAATGTGAAATAAAGTGAGAAGTGTGAAATTATATGTTATGTGATTGGGTGAACCATCGATGATGGTCACTCACTGAATTCGCAAAACTCACCCAAATTTTGGAAATATTTTTTAGGACTCAGAAGAATACTCCGTTAGGCCAACGGGAGTATACCTACAGCATTCAAGTGAAGGATAGAGGTCAGGGTCAGTTCGCGTCTGCATTGCATTTCTCTATTTTGTATTAAATTGTTATTCCGCAACTTTTGTATAAATTTGTATTTTGAAATGACTCAAGAGTTTTGTAATTGTGAAAGGGCCCGAATGATTATTGAAAATTGTGTTAAGTGAAAATGTTTATGAATGAATGTTGGGCCTAAGTTAAGCATCGATTTCCACAAAATGTTTCATTGATTTCAAAAATTATTATTATACTGATATATGAATGATTCAGTGCTTTAGGACGCCACCCTCACGGGGCACAGACTCGGATATCACCATTGATGTCGGGTTCGGGTCTTGCAGGAGGGGGGTGCTACACTTTTGACTAATAAACCTCTCAATATGATTAGCGTTGTTGATGATCTCTTAAGTAGTTCCTTTGAATACTAGCCTTCAACAAAAACTATAATTAGATCTATAGTTTCACCCACAATAAAGACTCTTGAGGAGGGGGGAAAACTCTTGATGTTTTATATCAATAGGATTCTATTTAAGGAAAAAGCCCTACATTTTTTAAATAAAATTCCAAACGCTTAAACATTGAAGAACTAGAGGATTATTGGATGTGTTATTGAATGAGGACAATGTTTTCCTCTTCAAATTTGCTTCTAAAGAGTAGACTTAAGGTATAATTGAGGATGTGCCTTGGCATTTCAATAATTCTGCAATATTCTTATAACTTTAAAGGCCTGTAATCATTCTAGAGGATTATATCTAAAAATATGTTCTTATATAGGTAAAAAATAGTTTCCTATATGGGTAAAAATAGGTTCCTATATGGGTTAACTTCCCTTTCCATAAAATAATATTATAATACTAATGTATAAAGAGTTTAAGCTCAATAGCTAGCTATATTAGTAAGCAACTATGTATAGATGAACTAACATCTACAAGAAATTGTTTCAGATATGCCAAGATCTATGTAGGGGATTTTTCTTAGGACCTTGCCGACGTGGTTCCAGTTCTAAGTCTTATTAATGGAGATAACTTAATTGAGGATCCTATTAGATTACATACTAGGGAAAATATCGAAACCTAATGGTAGGATCTTTAAGAATGGAACTTATGAGGAGTTAATAGGACTAAGAGAATAAAATACTATTTGTAGTATATGTCAATCCCTTATGAAGAAGAAGATATCATAAGGGCTATATCAATATCTCAATTCAACATTTCACTATGATCATTATTATGAAAGGATAGTGGTAGCTTATAATCTCTTTTTGGTTAACATTTTGGTTCATTCATCTTTTGATTAGTACATTTTTATACATATTAATTTTGATTGGAAGTGGTCCTCTATAGATCACTTTCATATATGCTTCAAACTTTACATTTCTAAGATAAAACCTATGGAATAATCTAAGGAACTAATAGGGTCATATAAAGAGCTTTGAATACTTTAGGGGAATTTAATTGCATCATACTAGTAGCAAAATCTAAGGGACATAGAAGTAAACATAGACTTCGCTTAGAGTTTAGATATTACCTCAATGATATAGAAGTAATATACTTAAAATAGGAGGGATTCTACTTTATCTGAAGTAATAGGCAAGAAGGGGAGTGACTAATAAGAAGTAAATTAGACAGAACCTTCTTTGACTTCGAATGGCTAAATAATTTTCAAAATAGCAAAGTCATAGTCATAAACTATCTAGGATCAGAACATTCACCAATAGAAGTATAAGATTTAAGGCTAATTTAGAAAGGTCAACTCCCTTCAAATTCTTTAGTATCATATGTAAAATTCAAATATTTTAGTAGGTAGTGGGATAGGGGACTAAATATTGGCATTGAAGGTTATGAATTGTATGAGCTTTAAAGGAAAAAAACTCATGATAACAAAAAGGGACATTAATTAAGGCAAACTCTGCCTTAAATCTTTAAAATGATAGAGAAGCTCTCCAAGCTTCCTAATATGCTCTTGGTGATGACCCCTTGAATGTGTATAAGCTAGAATTTAAAATGAATACATTGGATATATACAATAAGTCCTTAGATATACAAACCTCTTAGATAATACAAAAATCCAGAATCATCTAGCTTAAAGATGGCGATGGTAGTACCAAACACTTTCACTCCACCTTGTAAAAAGCAATATGAATATAATTATAGCATTGAAAAATGATAGAGGAGAAGAGATAACATATCAAAATGAGATTTCAACTATTACCAAGAATAATTTCCAAATAACTTTGTTGTTGCAAAATAGATTCATGATCATGACATCGAAGTTTCACTATAGGATTTCATATCAAATTCACTCACTCCTTAACAATGTTAATTCCTTACAAAAACCTTCATAATAGAGGAAATAGAAATTTTGTGTATAGCTTGAACACAAATAAGGCCCCTAGCATTGATAGGTTAAATCCATATTTTTTATAGAATACTTGGAACCAACTAAAACTATACGTGGTGAAAGCAGTAAGGGAATTCTTCTCTAACTCTAAGATGCTAAAGTTCTGGAATAAAACTCACCTTTATCTCATTCCTAAGGTCCATAGCCCTTTCTAGATGAATGGATTCAGGCCAATAACTTAGTGTAGTACATTTTATAAATTCTTAACTAAACTCCTAGCATTGAGGCTTAAAGTAGTCTTTCCTACTTTAATCAATCCTTTACTAATAACTTCCATTGCAGGTAGAAATATTAGACATAATATCCTTTTTACGCAGGACCTCATGAAAAATTACCATTTGGACAGTCTAGGTAAAACTAATGTATTGAAAATTGACATACATAAGTCATTTGATACACTAAACTATAATTTTATTCTTAAAACATTGGAAACATTTGGTTTTCTCCAAATAATTTATATCTTGGATAGTTAAATGTATCAAAACACCAACATATAACTTTTTTAAATGAGGAACCTAATGAATTAATTAAGGGAGTCAGAAGAATAAGGAAAAGGGGACCCAATCTCCTCTTAACATTTTACAATGGAAGTGCCATCAAGGTTGATAGATATGTATATAAACTTAAAAAATATATTCAAATTTCATGAAAATTATGATCAACTATTTTTTTATGGAGATAACACAACAACATTATCCTATAATACGAAGTTTCTAGATTCCTTTATAAAATTATTTGGATTATAAATCAATATAAAGAAAAGCTTTATAATGTTTTCTAATGATCGTTCGAGTTTAGCTAAAAATCTTTCTAGGAAGAAAAACTAAATATAAAATCCCCAACATTCACTTATCTATTGATCCCTATCACCACTAGGAAACCCTCTTACTAGAACTATATTCCCTTTTTTTAATATGGTAAGGAAAATTTTACGTGATTTGTGCAATAAAAATCTAACTTATGTAAGTAGTTTGTAGCTATTCAATTTAGTTCTTACTAACCTGTACATTTATCAAAATTTCCATCTATTGCTTCCTAGGAAAAATTTCAAAGACAAAGGAAATTATGAAGAACTTCCCCTAGTTAGGGAATGGTCTTCAAAGAAAATATGCAAAAGATATGTTCACCACTATTCATCTGTCTAAACAAGAAGGAGTTTTGGGTGTCTAATCTATTATAATTATGAATAATGTCATGCTATCTAAGAGACTATAGAGAATGTTCGATGATAAAGAATCATTATAAACTAAATGGAATAATAGCCATAACCTTAATGGGAAATTTTATGGAGCATAAAATCAAGGAAGGAAAATTCATGGATAATGCTACAAATTCTAAATCTTAGAAGCAGTCTCCAAACTTTTGTCAATATTAACATGGGAAATGGAAAAACACATGGATTTGGCATGATAATTAGAGCTCGCAAAGGCCACTGTACCTCCTCCCTAACTTTCAAAACATCGGGTTGCACTATCTTGATAAGAATGGAGAATGGCTTTGTAATAATATAGAAACACCATCCTTTATAAGGTACTTCCCTAACTACCACCCTAGTTAAACATATAAGGAAAATCTTGTAAAAACTTGCTTAAGAGGCATTCTCAAAAAGTGACATGGAACAAACTAGTTTGGAACATATATCTCTCACTAAGACTTCTTTTATTTTATGGTTTTCTATAAGGAACAAGTTAAATTCCATAGATAAACTCAAAGGCCCTTAGTCTCTCCCTAATCCACTTTATAAACTATGTCAGATGCTCCATAATTAGCTCAAAAAATTTTCTTTATCTGCTGTTACTCCAATAGGATATGGTGTAAAGATAAAGTTAGGTACAATCACTCCTGTCTTGTAAATAATTAGGATGTAATTATTCATAAGCTCTTCAACTCACAACCTCTATAGAAATGAATATAACTTATTTATTATAACAATTTTCTTTTGTTGTATATTCCATATGGTGGGATGTAAATGCTAGAATTTTCAAAGGCATATGCTCTAAAAGTTAAATAGTTGTGGAAAGGAACTTCAACAGAATACACGAACTCATTTTAATCAAAAGAGCCAGTCTAGTTTTACTTGTTGTAATAACTGATAAATGGAACCTTAACTAGTAAGAAAAGTTGTATTTTGATCATTATCTTTAAAAAAAATTCTTCCAATGTTACCAAACCTTATCCTAAATTAGAACTAACAATTTCATATTTCTATTACTTGTCTCAGTTAGCTAGTTAGCATCTCATTTTGTAACACTTGTATTCTAGGTTGTAATCCTTAATTTACAAAAAATATAAAAATAAGTGCCTTTTGTTTTTATCAATGAAAAAGATTAAAAATGAAGGGCTATAAAAATTCATAATTGTTTTACTAGTCTTGATCCTAATTTGATTATGTTTGTTTCTACATATAGCATAAGTGCTCACACTAATAATAGGAAGCCTTCCAATTTGTGGATAAATGGAAATTTATAAAAGAGGAAATATTTGCCAATTCTATATTTTTAATATTTTCAATACTATATGAAATCTTTTTTAAAGAATCATTTGAAGTTCACATGTTTATTTTTTTTAGATATGTCTTAGCTCATTAATAACAATATTTTTTCAATATGTAAAAACCTAGAAGACTCTCTTAGTTTTTTTTTCAATGAATGAAAACCCTATAAACCTCTATAGTTCATCTATTTTTATTGAGTAAAAACTCTGCAAACCTCTCTAGGTCTCTTTTTTTTAGTGAGTGAAAACCCTACAGATCCCTTTAGGTCCCAATTCTCAATCAAGTGAAATCCTAAACACTTGATCTACTTTAGTTTTGTAGTTCGATAGTTGTAAACCCTACTAGGTGTAATTTAAAATTTTAGTTAAATACCTTGAATGATCTTAAGGTCTCTAGTCTAAAGTTTCAGTTAGATACCTAGAATCTTATTTAGGTTCGTAGTTAAATATTTAAAATCTCTTTTAGATCTCTAATATAAAGTTTAGTTAAATACCTTAAATCTACTCCAAGTTCATAGTTGAATACCAATAATCCTCTCTAGGCTTCAAATCAAAAGTTTAAGTTAAATACCTAAAATCCACTATAGGTTCATAACTAAATACCTATGACCCCTTTTAAGTCTCTAATCTAAAGATTTAGCTAAATACTTGGAATGCACTATACATTTATAGTTAAACACCTAGAATATTTTTTAGTTAGCCAATCCAAAGTTTTAATTAAATACCTATAATTGATTTTAAATTCATATTTAAATACCTAGAATCTATTTTAGGTCTATAATCCAAATTTTTTGTTAAATACTTGGAATCTATTATAGGTATATAGTTAAATACCTATTCCTTTTAAGTCTTTAATGTAAACTTGTAGTTAAATACCTGTAATACACTCAAGGTTTCTAATCTAAAGTTTCAGTTAGGGAAATGTCCACATTGATCCCTGAATTTCTGCTTCGAGCACACTTAATTCCTTCAACTTTAATTTTTACCAAACTAACCTTAAACTTATATATTAGTGTCAAATACATCTAAATTTTGTCTAATCATAGAGTGTGCTACATACGCTACTTTATTATTTGATGTGATATGCATACCCTTAATTCACGTGATAAGTCTAAGAATCAATCGTGTTTTAGGGTATAGTTTGATATATGTTTATCTATTTACACGAACGTTTGGTATGTCTTTTCGGTAGAATTGTGCTAGTTTATGAATTATTTGTGTTTAAGTGATTTTATGGGTTAATACAAGCATTTGAGCTTAATTATTATGTCTTTGAGATACCTTGATGTGTTTGTTAGTATTTCAGGGTCAACAACGAAGAACGAAGAAGTTTTGGAAAGACTTGGACTGAAACAACGACCCACGATCGTGGCCCATCCTACCACGATCATGACAGAAGCGAAGGAGACAGCTCACGATCATGGCCAAATTGCCATGATCGTGATAGAAGCATTAGATTTGGCTCACGATTATGGCCTTCTTGTCACGATCATGTCAGAGAGCTTACATTTGGCCCATGATTGTGGCTTGCGTCGGACAGACGAGCAAACATACAAAAAAGTCAAATTTTGAGGGTTTTTAGGCCTTTTTGACCTCAAAAAACCCTAGGGCTGCCACAAACACATCAACTATAAAAAGAACAAGAAAAAAGAGGGAAAAGGAGCTTCTTGCATCAGCCATCATCAAGAAACCCTAGAGAGAGTTCATCGAGAGATTGAAAAAGAGACGAAGGAAGAGAGACATAGAGAAGAAGCCGACGCGAAGTACTTCCCAGAATAGGAAGTTTCCCGACTTTGTTGCCTCTATCATCCCTTCAGATCTGGCTTCCGGTGTATTTCATTTTTATTTATGTATATAATAGGGATAACTGTTGAGATAGGATTTTATGAATGTCTAAACTCACATTAGGGTTGTTTTTATCTTTGATTCAATAAAAATCTGATTGTTTATGTTATTTAGATTCATTGTGATTCATTTATGCACTTGCATAATTCGATGATAGACTAAGAGGGTGAATCGAACGAAAAATAATTAAATTGGGCTAACGAGAATTAGGTGATTTAATAAGAATAAGAAATCAATCAAATCGGTAATTGTGTGAAGAGAGATCTCACATAGGTTTCTAATAGTCTAGTGGAAAACTTCAGATCTAATTAAGGTTTGGATAAATTATGAATTGAGAAATTGCAATTTTCCATAATCTGATTAAGGTTTATAATTTAAGGCTATTGGTTATAACTCGAGAGAGAGTAATCAACCCTAGGATCATCCAGGACCAATAATCCGACAATTCTCAATTAGTTAGATTATTGTTAAAAATAAGTAAAAATTCCCCTTTCTCTTAATTAGTAGTTCCTTAGGTTGATTCTTAATGTGTGTGTTGCCATTTTCTAATTTGTTAATATTTCGTGATTAATTCTTGAATTGAGTTATTTGATTGAATCGATTGATTGAATTGCATCATTGTTTTTGTTTAGCTAAATTTGAATTTTTGCGATTAGTTTTAGCCTTATATTTTAAGATTAGATTAACCCTCTTAGGTACTACGCGACCAACTCGTATGCTTGCGAAATATCGAGGTTAAAGTATTAACACTACGCATATCGGAAAACCACGACCAAGTTTTTAGCGCCATTGTTGGAGAAGTGATTATTTTAGTTCTTAAGTCTAAGGCTTTTTCACTATCTTCTGTTTTTTAAAGAAAAAATAGAGAAAGAAGTTTGAGGCGTAAAGTAGAGACACAACAAGACATCTTAAAATGAGAAATGAGACATCTGAAGAGCTAGTTTCCAAGTAGAAATGGAAAGAACAATGATGGAAGATAGATATTATAGGGAGTAAGGAACTTTTGCAAATTACAATGAGGCAAAGTATGGTTGAGGAAGTAATGATCCTTATTGGAACATGTACACTCTGGGGTGACAAAACCACCCAAATTTCTATTGATCTAACAATGTAGGGACTCATTCAGGACATCAAGACCTATTAGGACTTCAGTAAGATGAGTCCAATTCATGAGATTCTAAATTGGACAAGATCCTGGATAAGCTCACGGACATGGAAGAGGGCCACAAGAGACTAGAAGAGAAAATTAAGCAAGTAATGAAAAATCATGCCTCTTTTATTCACAACCTAGAGATTCGAGTGATACAGCTTTCCCGTGAATTTTGTACGAGAAGTGTAGAAGACTCTTTAATTAATATGGAAATACTTTAAAGAGAGCAATATGAGGCTATTGCACCTAAGAATGGGGGCGAGCTAAAAGGAACAGTGAAAAACCAAACTGAACCCTACCTTATTGAAGACCAAGAGACGAAGAAGGAGATTGGAGAAAAGAAAGCCAACCCTCCCTTTGATTCACCAATTCTTGATATACCATATGTACACATCGAAAAACCTTGAGGTAGATGTTCATCAAAAGAACCTTATCCTTCCGATTAATGATGAACAAGTGACATTCAACATGAATGATGTATTAAAGAATATGAAGAATAGTAGCTCATTTAGGATAATTGATGTGTTCTAATATTCTAAAGAACAAAAGGATGAAGAACAACTGACAACAGACATCAATTTTGAAGAAGCTATGAAAGCCTTTGTTCGTGAAAAGGAAGAAGCAAAGGAGATGAAGGTGATTAAGGAAGAAAGATAGCAACTCACCTTCTTTTAGGACAACCTGTTGGATTTGATGGAAGATTCAGGGAGTTTTATTATTCCCCATTTTCATGATAGTTCACTTGAAAAAAGAACATTATTGAGCTTAATTGGTTTTTATAATGTTATCAATATTGTCTTTCTGATTATTTTGCAATATGTGGCTTACTTACAAGCTACAAAACAAATGTTGAATGAAAAAGGTGGAAGCAAGCCACTCATAATTGATCCTGGTAGAGTTAGCATTGAGTTACTGACATTAAAAGAAGCGTTGCATGCGAGGCAACCCATGGAATTTTAATTTCCTTAAATTGCCTTCAAAAAGCTTGAATTTCGTAGTCAGGTTATTTCGTTTTCAAATAAAATCAAAAGGCATAGGACGTCGACGTGAATTGTATGATCTATGAAGTAACCAAAGAGAGTTAAAAGAGCAACAAGGAGTTAATAAGGGATTTTGGAAAGTGGAGAATAACAAAAGAAGAAGAAAAATCATGAGCATGTCACTTAAAATTTTACGATTTTACCATCTAACCATCTATAAATACATTTCTAACTTCACTTTTTCACTCACTTTCATTTCCACTTTATCTCTCTAAACTTTATCTCTCCAATTAGTCTTACTTCTCTCGACAAAATTTCAAACCTCCAAATTTCTTTCGACTTCCACCGAATCACAAGCCAATATACCGCACATCAAGCAAGCAGTAAAGCATGACCAATCAGTGGGGCGAACACTGTAGGAAAATCCCGGGAGGTACATCACATGTACCAGGTGCGGAAAACAAAAATTTTTGTTACCGGGACCTTCC
>JAOSBP010000205.1:16998679-17012216 GCA_027563825.1 Erythroxylum mucronatum | reverse complement strand
TTGAAAACCTCTTACGCAAATAAGATATTATCCCCTATACGACGATTCCTAAGAAAGGCACTTTGGTTGGGGCTGATGACTGAAGGGAGGAGATCTCTAAGCCTATTCGCTAAAATTTTCGCAATCATCTTATAGATAAAATTACAGCACGCTATAGGCCGATAATCTCCGACTATGGAAGGATTTTCTACCTTAGGGATAAGAGTGAGAAACGTTGAATTGAGTTCTTTGAGGAGGCGCCCATGACGAAAGAAGTCTTAAATAGCCCTAAAGACATCCCGCCCAACTATATGCCAAGTATGTTTAAAGAACACACCATTAAAGCCATCGGGGCCTGGAGATTTATTGGGATTAAAAGAATTGAGAACCTCTGTTATCTCCTGAGTTGAGACATCAGCGATAAGTTTAGAAAAGACAGCCTCTGGTATCCTATTAGGAAAACACTTATCCACAAAAGCTTGGGAGGAAGGGAGGGTCTTTCTAGCCCCTAAAGTGCTTCGAAAAAAATCCAAGAAATGATTTTGAATCTCATCCACTTCCACAATTCTACTGCCAGATGGTCCTATGAGCGAGTGAATGTTGTTTCTATTTCTATTGGGCAGAAGAGAATGATGAAAAAAGGTCGTATTACGATCCCCCTCTTTGAGCCACTTAATCCGGGAAGCTTGTTTGTAGAGGGATTCTTGATCAACTAAAGCACTAATCAAGTTTTGAATGGCTACAGTTTCCCTTTTTACCATGAAAGGGCAACTAGGTTGATGTCTCTTTTGATCTTGTATTTGGTTAAGGGAATTTTGGCATTGCTCAACTCTTGCATGAACATCACCTACCTTACTCGAATTAAGCCCTTTGAGAGCCCGCCTTACCAATTTAAGCTTGGATACTACACAAAACATAGGAGTGCCTGAAACTGGGCTATTCCAAGCCTCTTCTACAACCTGAAGGAAAGTGGGTTGAGACACAAGAAAGTTTGAAAACCGAAAAGGAGTAGGGTGCTTAGGCTGAGCCGAAGGAGACCTAAGTACTATGGGGTAGTGATCAGAGATGTTCGAATTAAGAATAACCCCATGAGAACTAGGGAACATAGCAGTCCAAGCAGCATTAACAAGCAGTCTAGCTAACCTCCTAGCAACATAACAATCACCAATTTGTTTGTTAGATTAAGTGAATTTAGGACCACGAGAGGTAAGATCAAACAGAGAACAAACCGCAACATAATGCCTAAAATCACACATACTCGGGGGAGGAAAAGGGCTAAAAGGATAAGTCTCATGCGAGTACAAAACAGCATTGAAATCACCAGCTACAATCCAAGGAAAATTGCCTACTGAATGGTGAAGATGTTCCAAAGCATACCACAAATGTTTCCTATGATTAGGGCTATTTGACCCATACATACAGGTGATAAAGAACACTAAAGTGCTATTAATGGGAGACACCTCAAGGTGGATCGGCTGATCACTAGAAAATCTAGGGCTACACAGTAAAACACTCGGATTCCAAGCAACTACTAACCTAGCATTAGCACTAGAATCTAAGTTATCAAAAGCATGCCAATGAGGGAACAAAGAAGAACATACTTTATTCAGCACAATGTCAGACTTAATACGAGTCTCAGTCAAACACACAAAAGAAACAGATACACTCCTAAGCAAAGCACGCACAGCTAATTGCTTCCTAGTATTATTGATACCTCTAACATTCCAAAAAGCTAAATCCATGGCAGCTAAAACACAACAAAACCTCTACTTTTGTTTCCTCCTAGTTTTCCTAGTAGTTCTTACAGTGTAATCCCCCTCTGCCCCCCTCATTATTCCCTGGACTCTGATCAGGAATCAATTCCGATTTAGAAGGATACAGATGTGTAGCTACTTGACTTGTTTCCTGGATCTCAGCAACCCCTTGAATACCAACTGGTTCATCTAACTCTTGGAGCTGACAATGTGTCTCGAACTCCCTGGAAGAGCAACTCTCCTTTTTAGTGGATTGAACCATTACATTCACTGGCCCCTGTGTTGGTGACCCGAGAGCCTCCCCTTGTGCTAGTGGGGTACCAGAATTGTCCATCTCCAGAGGCAAAAGCTTGGCCTGGTCTTCAACTGTTACCTTCCCATTATTCTACTGAGCTGGTTCCTCTACCAGTTGAGGTTCCATCTCCTTTATCAATTCCTGATGTAAACCTGATTCAAAAATCCTCCCAGTAGGAACCCAGTCCCTTTTCTGCTTCGGCATCTCTGGCTTCCACTCATATTCAACCATGATTTCTTTGAAGGACAGATTCCCCTCTTTATTATAGGTAGCTAACTGAAAAGAAGTAGGCCAGTGTTTACCCAACTCCATCTCCACACACATCCTGGCATAAACAATCCGAGTCATGTTTGTTCTTGGCGTATCCATCAGCAAAGGATTAAATCCTTGATTATTATTACTTTTGTTGTTGATAATAATAAGGAAAAATCATATACTTATTTTTCCTAATTCCTTACAATCAGTTTGAATTTTAAAATTATTTCAAGAATTATTATTATAAATTATATTATAATAAATAATAAAGACGTTATCTTTCTTTAATCATTCTTATTATTTTAATTGTTTTCAAGTATGATAACTGCTAATTTTATATTCGTTATTATTATTCACCATTATATTATTGTTAAAAATTATTATGGTTATTCAATTATTCTTATTATTTTAATTGTTTTCAAATATGATAAGTGTATATTCTTTATTATTATTAACCATTTTATTATTGTTAAACTTTATTATGGTTGTTCAATTATTCTTATTAATTTTTTTTGAAGGAAATTATTTTTATTAATTTAATTGTTTAACGTTTTTTATATTTAATAATTTCCTTCTTACTCTTATTCTTATTATTAAAAATTTTATTATTTATTAATAATATTAAATAATTTCATTAAATTGCTAATTATTTTTAATTTAGTTCTTAATAAGAATAAGCAACAAAACCATATTTCTAAAAATCAGGTTGTTTTGGAGTTGCAGCTTAAATAATGTATAACAATAATGGAAAGTGGCTTTAGATTTGACTTTGCAAATGGCTTAAAAACGGCGTCTGTGGATGGGTCCCACTGACGCTGTCCATTTAAGGGGAGAGAGTTCAAATTTTAACTTAAAAACGGCGTCGTCTTATTCTTAGACAAAATAAGATAGAGGAGGATTCGACAGAAGATCTGAACTCACTTTCCGGGGGATTTTTTAATCCATTTCCAATTTGTAATTTGTCGCGTAACTATTTTGTTGGTGACTTGACCTTATGATTCGATTTCATTCTGCTAGGAAATTATAAAAATAGCGGGAAGATCTTTGTTCGATACGCTATTTTTTAATATTTCTAATTTACAGCAACAAATTTTGTTTTTACAAAGTTGTTGCTCCAATAAATTTTTTTATTAGACAAAGAAGAAGATCTTCGAAATATTGGTTTCTCTTGATCTTCAACGGAAGATCAGCTAACGGCTTAAAACTCTTAGAATTACATTATCATTATCCAATTCAATGGAAGATTTGCTTTCTTCAGTAAAAGGGAAAGAACGAGCAGAATGTCATAAAAGATAATGATTGGACAAAGAACGTAGAAATTGGAAGATTAAGGTGAAGATTCTTGTGATTGGGAGAGATAGTTTGGAATTAAAGATGACAATAGATTGAGGTAGGTTGAATTTAAATCCTTTTTTTTCGCTCTAGTTCGGTTTGAAGATAAAAATAAAAGTTTAAATTTAACTCTTCAAATTTTATAACATTCAAAATTTGATTGAGCTAGTAGACTCAAAAATATATAAAATTTTTAAAATTTTAATTTATAAAAATAAAATGACTTCATTTGAAACAAAAAATAATTAAAAAAAAGTAGTCGAGCTTTGGACCTAGACGGACTGCTAAGCTTAAATTTAAACTTAATACAAAACTTGAAAGACCAATTTAAATTAGACTCATTAATTTTGAATTAAATTAAATGAACCCAAGCTACATTGCCAACACTAATCATAACATGATGAGTCCTTGCTTTTATTAAAAATTATCGCATAAGATTTTAAATTAAAATAAAATTTAACAGAAGGTTAATTATTTTGTTTATGCTAGCGAAGATTATTATTAGATTTCAGTTAAACGAATATGGTCCATAAATTGGAACGATAAGCCATCTGAAATTGTAAGGAGATTTTACATCACCTTAACAAAGAAATTCTCGTCATAAAACTCGTTGTGTAATGTATGGTTGGGGTGGGGCTTTTCCGCGTCGAAGCTAGGGTCTTCGTGAGTGTAAGAGTAATACCTTTTTTGGTACACTTGTTGGAATATATTAGCATGTAAGAAAATATTATTAAAAAGACAATTTGTACAATTCCACAATTGAGCCTTAAAGCAAGTTTTATAAAATTCATATAATTAAGATACTTACAGTATTCATATTTTAGTTCAAATTATTTGAAATCCATGAAGTTAAAATTTTAAAAAAATTTATATATTGTACCTTATATTTAATCAAATAATGCATATTTATGTAAGAGTAATTTTGGATAAAATTGAATTAAAAATAAAAATAATTGGCAGTCTTTAAAATTTTGAACCAAAAAAAAAGTGATAAAGCTAATAGTAAGGATAAAAAAATGTGTTGTTAGAATTTTAATCCTATGATTCTTTCCCCCCTCTGCGAAACCAAAAGCAAACAAACAAAAACAACAATTTCAAAGATACACCTAAGAACCCTCCTCTTATCACTACTATAATGCCCCAAATAACCCACAGTCGTACACTTAACCATACATCACTACATAAAGTATGTAACTTAGAACTTCTTGGACATAATGCTACTCAAAACACCAAGAACATGAGCTCAAATTAACACACATTGTTCGTTAAGGTGGTCGCGTCTATGGATATCGATACCAAGGACCGTGACAATGGCTATGCTCTGAGCGGAAAGTTTATGATGGCTGCAATTGTCATCATCTTCTTCGTCGTCATTTTGATGATGTCCTTCCATCTTTACGCAAGGTGGTACCTTCTCCTTGCTAGCAGCTGACAACTCCATTGCAATCAAAATTGTTATGTCTAAAAATGGCAATGGGCTGGCCTATGAGCTAGCCTCTCTATTTTTTTAAATAATTAAAAGTGTAAAATAATATTTTTTTAATTGAATCCAAGCTTACTCAAATCTTAATTCTTCTAAAAAAAAAGATATCGTTTTGTTTAGAATTGTTGAGACTCAAATCGGTCGAGCCTGAGCCTGACCTTGACTAAGTTGACCCATTAAAAATACTTAAATCTGGATCTATGGGCCAACCTATTACCATCCCTAATCATGCCCATCTCGTCTTCTATGTCGATCCCACCATCCCCTACTCGAGAAATGCCACCTTCCCCGTTGGCGGCCTTGACAACGTCGTCGGTAAGTCGTTGCTTATATTCATTTACTCGTCGGGGACCCAACATAAGGAGTCCATACTGTTTGCTTGTCAGATTTTGAAGAAAAGGAAATGGGTCAGACTCTTCCTAAGTGTAACCATAGTTTTCATATTGAATGTATTGATATGTGGTTTCGTTCCCACTCAACTTGCCCACTTTGTTGGTCACTCGTTGAATTTGTACCCTAATGTCCTATCCAAGTTAATTCTTCTTCTGAATCAGAGATAACTGAAGTGCACTCAAGTCATGATCCACGTGCGACATATCCGCTCGGGGAAGACCAAGTTGGTCCTTCTATGTGTTCAATGCATAGTAGTCGACCAAAACTGGCGGGATGTGTCGGCGTCGCTATAGAAATACCTACAAGGCAACCAAATTTTGAGGCCGAGTTAGGGACCGAGTCGCCGTTGAGTCAGGCGTTTAGATCATTAAAGTATTGGATGTTGTCATTGACGAGGATTCTTAGTAGAGAAAAAAGAGGTAGATTGTCACCGGAGGTGAACGTCGAGTTAGAGAAACGCGAGACTGACTCGGAGTTGAAACTCAGTTTGTTAGTAAGTGCCGTATGGTGAATATATAATTTAAAGACAAGGTGAAGCAAGCAGAAACATTCAGCGACGGTCGGAGACTGGGAATGATTTTTTAATGCGTCATAATTACAGGATCAACTTTCTATTTTGAAGTTGACTGTTGTATATTACTGGGCATGGGTATGATTACTTTGTAATAGGAAACTAGGATGAATAATATAAATATAGGTAAAAGATATTTTAAAAAATTTGTAAATTTTCTTAATTTTTCATTTTTTAATTTTAAAATTTTCAAACAAATTTCTTTTTCAAAATTTAATTAGAAAATAAGGATAAATATATGCAACACAAATATAAAACTTCTACTAATTAATGTTATTAATATAATAATTTAATTTAATTTTTAAATTTGAAATAAATGAATTAAATTAGATATAAATTAACAATTTATTATAATTTATTAATTTAAATTAAGTTTAATTGATTTCACTCGAGTTTACAAACTAAATTGAGTTATTATATTACTAATATTTGATTAATTCATATTTGATAATCATATTAACCATACTTTTTCATTATTTTAAAAATTAAAGTTTAAGAAAGCATTTTAAAAATTAAAAAACTAAAAGAAACTTTGTAAAAATTAAGAAAATTTTCTATTTTTTTAGATTATGGAAGAATATATCTTTTATTCTTATAAATATTGATTTGATTCTTTATATATATATATATATATAATGTTATATATAATGGTAATTACAATAGTCCATAAGTTCTAGGAAGGAGGTGCATTAGTAGTTTTGTGTAGATTTCTTGGGATTGTTCAAATGATAATTAGAACTGCCAAAAGGCACAAGACTACAAAGTTAACGAGGGAAATCTAATGCAAACATCCCAAAACCATTGTTTCTAAATCTAAATGTTGCTACGTGAGATATGTTTATGCGAAATGTTGATGTTTGACTTATGTATATGTGAAATGTTGATGTTTGAGTTATATTAATACTGAATGTTGATGTTTGAATTATGTTTATACAGATTGTTGATGTTTGAGTTTTGTTTATACGTATTGTTCATATTTGAGTTACGTTAATATGGAATGTTCATTTTTGAGTTATGTTTATGCGGAATGTTGATGTTTGAATTATTTTATGCAAATTGTAGATATTTAAAATATGTTTATGTGTATTGTTGATGTTTGACTTGTGTTTATGCATAATGTTGATATTTGAGTTATAGATATTCAATATAATGGCACCTAGTAGAAACAAAAGAAAGAAGGTGACAACTATTGAAATTTGAAATAACTATTGAAATTGTTCCTCTCCCACAACAACTAGATCAATCCAACCCTAGCTAATAACAACAATCAATTTTATCCACCAATGAAGCCAGTTAGCAACAACCTCCATCCATCTCAACTATTGTTGATGGATCTTCAGATCTGTTAATCTTTACCACCTATAATTCGACTTACGCTCAAATATATATTTACATGTTTAATGCATTATTATTATTATTATTCTTTTATTGTCAGGTTCCAATATCAACATCAGAAAAAGAGGTGGATGTATCGCTAAAGGTTTTGAGTTGCAACACATAAATGTTGCAATGAAAAATAAATTGTCTATACATATTGATACTTCGCAAGGTCATCCTATTGACAAGATCCAATTGGCTAAATTATTCAGTGAGTTAGGGATCATTTCTAGTGAATTGCCTTGCCTTCAACATGCCAAACAGTTGAAGGAAGACAACTTACTACATAATACTTTCGACAAAGTTTCAGTAATTTTTCAATTTATTTAATCATGTGCATTTTTTACTTATTTAAAGATTAATTTCACAAGATTAATTTCACTTTTACTTATTGTTCACAGATGAAGCTCAATATCGTTGATATCAACAATCCTAAAGTTTCAAGCTGTGTGACTTCACTGTTGAAAAAAGGGCCAAGGATCATTGTTATCAACTACATAAATTCTACAAATCTTTTTCTTATGATGAGGAGGCAAGGAGACATGTTCCTAAATGGATGTCTCTAAAAAATTGGAGCCAAATGTGTGATTATTGGGTCTCTTCCAATGTTAAGGTTTGACTTCTTTCTCTTCACATTTGCTTCCATTAACCTTGTTACACAATTTAATGATTATTTCTTTTTTTATTTAGGAAAAGTGTGAAAAAGCCAAGGTTAATAAAGCAAAATGAAAACTCCTTACATCCAAGGGTCCAAATCATTTGTTATTGTACGAAATGAATATGTAAGTTTTTTGTTTAGAAGTTATAATTATATTAGCAAATATAATATTATTTATTGTGTTTTTAATTCCTTTTCATAAAACAATTTGAGAAAGAACTACATGGACAAGTGAGAAAGAATACATGGACAAGAGTGTGATAGGATCACACTATACAAACTCACTCACTATAAGGAAGGTCAAGGGTGGATGTCATAAGAAGCACAAGATAACTTTGTAAGTATAAAAATTTGATTAAATTTTAAGTTCATTTATTTATGTAATACGACCTAATAATATTTGAATTGAATATTGATTTTGTTTTTTTTAATTTTAGAATAAGATGCGGGAGTTGTTGCAAAGATCATTGTTTGATGAAAAGGAGCCAAACATATATGAGATTTGCAAAGAACATTGTCCTAACTAACCACTACAATGGTATGAGGTCCGTATCAAGAAGCACATGTAAATGTGATTTCTTCTAATTTGTGGCTTCACACTACTCCTAGTTTTGTTATTCCTTCTTGATTAAACAACACATTACCTTTATCGACTCTCCAACTTAACTATCAAATTAAGCAGCCTAACATTAAAAAAAGGTAATTCAATTAATGAGCTATGTCATTGGCAAAATTATTTGTATGTTATGTACTAGAGAGATAGCATCAACTGACTCATATCTAAAAGAAAAATGTGCTTATGCACTTGTTTGCTAAAAGAGGATATGTTTAATTAATTAATAATGTTAAAAAGAAAGTTATTCTCTCTAGCATAAACGAACAAATAATTTTCCCTCAAGTTGGAATATTTCCGAAGAATATAACAACTTTACTCCATTCATGCCAAGTAAACATAATTCTTTTACATTTATACTTAAAAGTAACCTACGCATCTTAAAAGTGTATAGATAAAACACATAGGTCTTTCTCAAACACCATCCTTGGTAAATAGCTATAATATCTTTGTGTAAAAAAAAACATCTAAGCTATATCCTTGTTTTCTATACAAGGAGAGTAGACCTCTAACCTTATTACCTAAATATATAAATACACACAACATCAATTTATGTAACCATTCTATAGAGTCTTGTGCCATCGTATTTTTATCTATTGCAACCCAAGTACATCGCCTCGCTAAGACTGCACATGATGGCTTCACTATAGTTGAAGAGCACTACTATAGACGATCAGGGCCTGGAAGGGTCTCTTCAACTCAACCACACACCACTCATTATCATTATCAACCTCACCACCACAAGCAGTGTATTTATCAGGGCCCTTTAATTTCCACAAAGAATGTAACACCCTGATCTAAACCCTTTGACAAAAATGTCTGAGAAAAAAATGTGTAAATCGTATGACTGACGAATGTAAAGAGAATTGTGAGGAAATAAAACATCGATGTTAATTATATTGTTTGGATTTGGAGATTTTGTAGTATACAATAATGTTTCGTACCAGAGATTAAGATGTAATTTGTTGTAGCATAATAACGTGATTTTATATGCATAGAGACAATTTAAGTCTCATAAGTTGATTATTTAATACATGATTTAGAACTTTCTGCAATAGTAACTGCTTTGAAAGCTTCGAGACACTATATGTACAGTGAAATATTTCGGATCTATATATAAATATATAGATCATTAAAGTTTGAGGTAATTATTGGGTTTGAAAGAATTGAATACGAGACCGAGACAATAGATATAGTTACTTGAAGAATATGATGTATTGAACAGAAAATTCAATAACGAAATAGCACAAATTTAGATATTAAGGTTACCAAATCTAGTGCAATGAAGAGCATAAAATGTCTAGTTGAATTTTTGGAAAATCAAAGTACTATTAGCTATTGAATTTAAGATTAGTTTCCCATGAAAAGATTAGTAAAGCCCAAATTGAGGATTATGAATTTATGAATCTTACTGAGAAATAAAAAATGAATCCAAATTTTGAGTGTGAATTCGAAAATGATACCTTGTGATTGAAATAAGAAGTATGTGTACATGATACAGATGATTGAGCAAAGAGATTACTAGAGAAAGCACAGATAACAACCTAAGCTATACATCCTAGTAGGAATACGCCGAAATAGCATTTAATGACTAAGGATGTAGAAGCATGTAACTGCATGTATGAGTTGCCAACAGTCTTAACTGTTGGAGATATGCTTAAAGCTTATATTTTGGAGTTTATAGGGACATGAGATCAATGTACAACTTTGATTTACTATAAGCGTAATAACCATTATTACAATGATATCATTATAATACCATATGAGGCGTTATACGACAAACAAGGTCATCTACCGTTATATTTGGATGAATAAGGCCTAAAAATGGTTGAAGGCTAGAATTTATTAGGGACACTGTTGATAAGTGAAATTGATCTGTGTTAGAAATTAAGTGATTCAAAAAAGATAAACGAGTTAGGTGGATCAACATCGAAGATATGGAATATAGTGAGATAGACATTAGAGTTAAGTTTATTAACACCGAAGATATGTGAATTATCAAGTGAAAGATGAATTGTTTATGAAAGTATCACCTTCGCAAGATGTGCTCAGGTTAGAAAAAAAAGGGAGCTAAACCCAAATTGGTCCCTATGAAATTATTGTGAGAATAGGACCATTGACTTACGAGTTAGTATCACCACTAAAAGATGTTTCAGATTCACACAGTGTTACATGGATATGTTTAGGAAATATCGTTATGATCTGATATATGTGTTATTGATATCGGAGGTGAAATTGTGACTAATCTGAAATAGATTGAGGAAATAGTTAAAATAGTATGATATGAAAATAAGTACTTGAGAGACCGAGTGATTCCATTAAATGGAGGAGCATACGAGGAAATAATACCCCTGCCTTTTTGATTAATCAGATAAGAATTTTGACGACGAAATTTATTAAGAGGGGGAGAATTGTAACATCTCGTTTCCATACTAAGGGTTAGAACCCTATATTCTGTAATTGAGAAAAATAGCAATGAGAGATTAGAAAAATGCGTGTCATGCTCATGCATAATGTTAGATACACACACGTGAATTTGATTATTGCACACATTACAATGAATTGTTCATGCACTCATTTGACAATTTTTCGGGTATAAATGATTGCTTTATGTGATTATAATGTGAATTATTGATTATGTGTCTTAAAAATTAAGTTGGAGTATATAAGTAGTGAATTAGATTTTTTAGTAAAATATGAGAATTTTCTGAAATTAAGGGTATTTTTGAATTAGGAAAAATGTCAAGTGACAGAATAATTGATGAATAGTAGAAGAAATAAGAGTCAGATGGTAGTGAAAATTTTTATGAATGACATTAAGATTTAATGACAAGTGTCATTGAAAATTGGAAAAAAATTGGAGACAAATAGACTAGTTTTTTAAAAGAGCCAATTGGAGACCATAATAAAATGACAAGTGGCAAGTGACAAGTGTCACAACACTTACCACTCACCACTCACGATTTTATTTACCTAAATTAAAGACCATCTCATGGTCTTCCATTTTTCTTTTTCAATACATGCTTCTTTTCTTCATTTTTCTTCAGCTTCCTCTCCTTCTCACGACACTCTCTTCTCTAAGCATCAAAGTTGAATCTTTCCGTCACTAGGTTCTTGCTATCTTTTCTTCTTGATAAAAAACCCACCTATTCTACTTTGGAAAGATGATGATTGTGGGATGCATGGGAGAAGCTAGGGTTAAGTGTGATTTGAAGACATTAAAGCTAAACAAGTATAAGCATTACTCTTCTTGATTTATTGAATGAAGCATGTATGATGATAGTTAGAGGTTAAATAGACATAAAATGGTGTTTTATGTATGCTGGAATGTGGGCAAAGAAATGAATACATTGATGTCTTGCTTTTACATGTATGATGATTAATGATTCATAAATTGATGTAGAGATGATTTAGAGTTAGAATGAATCCACAAATAATATAGAAAGAAGTGCAAAAAAATTGATTTATGAATGGATATTTTCATGTTCTATTTTTACTGTATAAAACGTGGATCATTGGTTGTTGTAGAAATGAATTGGATTGAGTATTGAAGTTAAAGAAAAGGCAAGCATAGTATCTTGAAAAGAGAAGAACTAGGATGGAAGTTTAGAGATAAAGTGATAATGGTGTTTAAAGTGCGTTGGAATATGTTAGCTGTAGCATTTCCATTGGATATGCATCGGTATTTTATCCATGAATTGATATGTCGATATCCAAATGGGATGATTTTTAATTTGGATCAAATTAGAGACATATGGCTACATTTTTCATGAGACATCGAATTCAAATTTTGTCTTTAAGAGTTTCAAAATTTCAGTTGAAGTTGAGTACTGGGTGCAGTGAATTGATGGATGAATACATATGTTTGTGTTCTATTTTGAGAGTATGAAAACAATGAGCGATGAGTTGTTATGTAGATGTTATGAGTTATGAATTAAGGGTATAATGAAAGTGAAAGTTATTTTAACCAAGATGTTGAGTTATGTGAGATGAATTACGGTGATAGCTAGAAGTGAAGTGAAGGTGGAAATGAAGATGAATATATGCAGAAAGTTGATGATGAATGTATATATGTATATGTTCTATTTTTAGTGTTCATGAACAATCATGAACTATAATTTGTTAAAGGGTGATATTGAGTTGAAATGGAGATAAGAATGATGGGGAAATGATGAGTAATTAAATTAGAAATGATAAACCAAGCATAAGATGTTGAATGTAGTAAGTAAAGAATTAGAAATCTAGAAAATAAGGATGGAATTGGATAGATGTTGGGGTAAGAGGTATAACTTTTGTTGTGGATCTCGGATTGAGGTCATTTAAGTTTTCTTTCGAAGAGGACTTCGAGGTCTACAACTTCTATGAAGACCCCGAGGAGAGATTTTGCTGTCTAAAGGTCAAACTTTCACATTTCTATAAGTGACCCGTGAAGGTCTGCCTGGCGGACATTCGTTGTCTATTTAGACTTAAATTAGGCTTAAATGAAGCTTGAATTGAACCTAGAATGGTGCTTGGATTAAGTGATTAAATGTGTGATATGTATGAAGTAATAATTGGGGTTATAACTTAGTGAATGAATTGATGATATCAAAGTACCAAAGGCATGAGTATAATGGGGATGAAGATGTTCATATGATTGTAGTTATGATTCGAAGGAGTTGAGTAATATGTATCAAGTAAATGTGAATGAGAATTGAGTATTATGAGAACATATAATGTTAGAAAAGAAATGACAAGAAATTGAGTTATGATATTAGAATAACCAAGTGTTCTTGAGGTGTAAGCCTAAGAATAACCTAGACACATACAAAGGATAAGGATTGAATG
>JAOSBP010000205.1:16949736-16963520 GCA_027563825.1 Erythroxylum mucronatum | reverse complement strand
ACAAATAACTATGTCCAAATCGCAACATAATGTTCAACACATGGTTAAACTATTAACCATGCTAATCTAGTTATACCAATGTAATCTCTAACTAAGAGTTTTTACAAAAACATAACTAAACTTCAGATATTATATGATTACTCCCCTTTGAAGCTCTCGGTGAACTCAAGTTGGTGCTACATCTTCAAGAGGATCGGAAACCTAGCCAAGCATAACTCCGACGATGTCCATAACTGCTATAATCCCGACGCTAAACATGGCTCCAAGGATTGACGGTGGAAACGACTGTGAAATATCCGTCAATGGATGATGATAATCGGAGATGGAAGATGAAGGCGGAGCGGTTGAGGATCGTTCGTCCCTGGTGGCTGCCGAACTGCAAAATCAAAAACAAGAAAATTGTTATTAGTATCGTATTTCTCTGTTGTTATCTGCGTGTGGCCGACCTCTCTTTTTAACCTAATTTGGCAATTATTTATAGAGTTGAGCTCGGGCCGGGTCACTACAGTGAGGCAAATTTTCCATTTAAATTTGGGTATCCGATCGTACCTCGCGACGTACGAATAAATATGCGTCACAACGTATAGCGTTGGCTTTCTCGTCGCAATGTGCGAATTTACATGCGTCGCGACATGTGGAAGTGACTTGCTCGTCGCGATGCGTGGGAAGGACCTCACGACCTGTTGACTTTCTGATAGGTTGACTCCTTTGTTCCTACAATATAGAATAGCACTTTACAGTGTCAATTATCCTTAGGAAAATTATAGAGAAATTGATATCAAATTGTGACAATTTACTAACAATTTGCGAATTGCAAGAGCTCGTTATAAGAAACCAATTTAAGCACAAAAGTCATCAATTAGGAGTCAAAGAGTGCATAAATAGTTATGAAAATGCAGCTAATTTATAATGTAAAGTTGGCTCAATCAGTATAGTCAACACATCAGCCATTCATTCCTTCCAGATCAATTTCAAAGAAAAGACACAATGGTTTCAAGATATTCACAATCAACAGCTGAACATTACTTGAATGAAACATATATGTAGAGAAAAACATAGCATAGTGCCTTCGTCAACTACAAGAATGATAGCCATTGTAACACCCACATACCCCCTAGGAGGATATGCAAGTTTCACACGAAACAGATCTGAAACAATCCAAATCATAGAAAACATTCCTTACATGCATTTCAGCAACTCAAGCAAACATACATTACATATCATTAAATGTTTTTGTAGACAAACCATAATGTAACTCATAAATAATAAAATTATCAACATACGTGCTTATCAAAGGTTATTACAAACCATTAAACAAAATACAAACTATCTCATGTTGTCATATACAACTCAAAAACTCAAATATACATCTTTCAAAACAAAAGACATTCTTCTTGGTCACTGTGGTTATCTTTGTCCCAGTCTTTAAACCTTCTTATCAGAACCTACACGGAGGCAAAACCACCGTGCTAAGCATATAGCTTAGTGGGGAATAAATAAACATAATGCATAATAGAGACTGTTTCTAACAGTCGTCTAACATTCATATATACAAATTCAAATCATATAACAACAATCTTTAATTGTTCATAATATATAATAATCCAAACATTATTTCTTAGAAAAAATATGATTAATCAATCAATACAGAACGTTCTTGCATCAGAATAAAACTCGTAAGTATCATAATAAAGTATAATCCATTCAGATCAAAATATGACTTATATCATAACATAACTTTTTTTTATATCAAACCAGAGCTTATCTTTTATCATAACAGAACTTGTTTTGTATAAAAACTAAACATGCATCAGAATACAAAAATAAGTTAGACGGCTAATCCTTTTTACAAAAGTGGGTAACGGGACTAGAACAGAAGATACCATGATTGGTATTTGAAACAGAAGAGACTTAAGTCTCTAAAATAGAAGACACATAAATGTCTAAAATCAGAAGACACCGAAGTGTCTGGCACAGAAGGCACCTTAGTGTCTGGTTACAAGAATAGCTGCAGACCCTTCTAGGCATGCCTATTTACCCATGACTAGGACTTAACAGTTTTAAAATAAACCATTTCAGATTTCAGAATTTCAAGTAAATGATGTAGTGCATAACATATGACCTTATTCATTTGATCAAACTTAACATGCCTTGTCAATACAAACATATGCATTAAAGCATTAATAAATGTATTGAGTCGTCACACATTATATATATTTACACAATTAGAAAGCACTTCCAATGCAATCCCAATTATCAAACTCCTCGGACAATTGATGGTCCGGAATTATCACAATATCATAATCACATAGCAGTGAAGTAATGCATTAGCATGAATTCATTTTCATATGCTCAAACTGAACCCATTCATTCTCACTTGAACAAACTTATCATGCCTTATAAATGTACTAACGAATACATTAAATAATTACACTTTGCATATGCTTACCTACGTTCCTAATTCCCAAACATTCATAACTAACACATCACTTTTATCATTTAAAAAAAATATGTGTTCATAAGTATACTTCATTCCTTTATCAACTTATAAGTTCCAAAATTAGCTACTTTGTTACCTAATAACACCTTCCTTAAGTTATTACTTACATTAAAAATCCAAATCTTATACAAACTTTAATGAACTTATTCCATATCAAACAAGGTTCATTTTACACCTTAATTAAGTCCAATTAAACCATTATAAAGTACCTTAAGCTTATATTGTCCAACAATTGCCCAAAACTAATATTTTCTCCTTCCTAAGCACATCCCTTGACCATGGGAATAAGCCTTATAAATCCCACGATCGTGGTTCGGTTCACTCACCCACAATCTCACATTTGTTTCCAAAACTTGACTTCTTCACTTCCATTTGACACTCCTTCACCAAAGACCATCAATTTCACTTCAATTCTACCTTATTCATGCTTCAATACCTCATCAAATTCATGTCTAAACCAATTCAAAAAACATTCATTAAGTAACTTACAAATCAAAATCTTCCACGCATCAGAACGAAACTAGAATGTATCATACAAGGATCATTTTTCCAGCATTTATTTATCATCATCTTAACACATATTTCATGCCAATTAAATTATCATAAAACTTGTATTAATACATGCTATCAAGTTTAGTAATCCCTTACCTAATTACCTTTAACTTCCTTCTTCAAAGAGCTAACCAAACTAGCCCTTCATGCAACCAAAACATTTCCAAAATCTAGGTAGGTGTAGGGTGATCTTAACACCCAAAAGACAATAGTATAAAAAAAACTTGTTGTAGCTTTCTTGATGCAATATCTTGCAAGAATTCTATGTGAAATTAAAGAAAAATTCAAAGTTAAGAGAGGTGAATGATTTCGATGGAGATGCTTCAATAAAGGTTGCAGAAACTTCTTGCAGGTTTAACACCTAAGTTACTTGGTGTCCTAATCTTGGAGGAGCACATGTCACCAATGCATGTATCATATTTGTCCTCCCTGTAAGCTACCAATTGTCACACACCTATTAGGCCATTTTTCACTTAATCAATGTTGCCAAATGTCATTCAATTATACTACCATTTTTCCCTTATTTACTTATGCCAAATGTCAATACATTAGCTATGCCAAATGTCACTAAATTTATAGGCTTAGTTATACAATTTTCATGTACCAACTTATCTTGCCACTTGACATTTTCCTTGTCCAAATGTATATTTTAATACATCAATTTTCTAATGGTATCAACTAATTCAAAATCACTAAGTATGTTCCATTAAACCAAAATTCAAGATCAAACCAAATTGCACAACATATACAACTTACAATCATGTCAAATTTAATACCTATCACATATGCCTTCATGAACATATATCATTTCAACTAGGGTATAATTTGAGGCCTTACAATTCTCTCCCCCTTAAAAGGATTTTGTCCCCAAAATTTAAACCTGATTAAAATAGTTGAGGATACTAAGCCCTCATAGTTGATTCTAGTTGTACTTGAATTTCTTGCACAGGAATCTTAAGTATATCATTAGACTGATATCTTCTCAACATAGAATCATGAAACACATCATGCAACTCAACCAATTCTTCAGGAAGAGCTAACTGATAAGTTATCATACTAGTCTGATAATTATTATACACATACATCTAATCTGACTTGTACCTCTCGAATATTCTGGCATAGAATACATTTTAGATCTAAGCCCTTCTAACAATAACAATAGTGTCATCTCATAGTCAAGAACCCATAACATACTTTGGATACTTTACAAGAAACAATGTACATACACTCTTTATAGTATATTCAGCTTCTTGTGCCTAAGTCTCAAACTTATATGACCCCAATATTCACATCTGATTCGTTCAAATGGAACATTTGATCTATATGATACAACTCAGTGAAAGTTCTCGCATAAGAGATTTCTTTTCGCAATTATCTGTACTATTCACGAATTCCTTATCAGTCAACTATGTTTGTAGTTGCTCTTTAACTATTTATATTATTTCAATAACCTCATTTATTATCATATCTCACATAATAAAAATGTTTTATATACTAAAGCTCGGTAAAGCAATAAACATGTTCTTTTACTCTTATTCCTTGGTATATACCATCAAGATCATCGCATTTTTTTACGATTTATTTTCAAAAAGATCACCAATTATCTTAAGCTGATCATACCTTGACCTTAATTACTATCATATACTAGCGTATAATACATATGTACACTGTAATATGATTCACCAAAGAAATCACATTATCATATGTAAACTCACAATAACTGATCACCTAAATCTTGAGAACTTCCACATATATAACTATCATTTATTTCATCTTACTTAAGTATGTTCTCAATCAATTCAGAAATACAAGATGCGTAAACATTTTATACTGAATCACAAACTCTTAACATGATACCTAAACAACCATTCTGGTTCCAAATTCAATCTCTCCAGGCAATAGAAATTTTGGTTTTCTTTCAACTTTGCTTGTGCACTTTAAATCCCATCACTTTTACTTACATCTCTATTCTTTTCTCCGCCAAATCCACAAAAATATATTTACTTCCACATGAATTTCAAGGTATACAACCACAGCATAATACTAATCTCATATTCTTTAATATAACCACGAATACAAATACACTGGCTCTATGTATCAAATACACTTGTTTGATATCAAATCAGAGCTTATCTCTTATCAGAACAGAACTTGTTCTGTATCAAAAATGAGCATGTATCAAAATAAAAAAAAAAGTTAAACTACTAATCCTTTTTAGAGAAGTAGGTAATGGGACCAGAACAGAAGATAACATGGTTGGTCTCTGAAATAGAAAAGAAATAAGTCTTCAAAATAGAAGACACATAAGTGTCTAAAATTATAAGACACCGAAGTCTTTGGCATAGAAGACACCTTAATGTCTAGTTACAAAAGACACCTTAGTGTCTGGTTTTATGAGTAGCTTCAGACCCTTCTAGGCATTCTTATTTACCCCTAACTAGGACTTGACAGTTTTAAAACAAACCATTTCAGATTTCAGAATTTCATGTAACTGATGTAGTGCATAACATATGACCTTATTCATTTGATCAAACTTAACATGCCTTATAAATATAAACATATGCCTTAAAGCATCAATAAATGTATTGAGCCATCATACATTATGTATATTCACACAATTAGAAAGCATTTCCAATACAATCCCAATTATCAAACTCCTCGGATAATTGATGGTAAAAATTATCACAATATCATAATCACATAACAGTGAAGTAATGCTTAAGTATGAATTCATTTTCTTATGCTCAAATGGAACCCATTCATTCTCACTTAAACAAAATTATCATGCCTTATAAATGCACAAATGAATACATTAAGTACTTACGCTTTACATGTACTCACCTAAGTTCCCAATTCTTAAACATTCATAACTAACACATCACTTTTATCATTCAAAACAAATTTGTGTTCATAAGTATACTTCATTCCTTTACTAACTTATAACTTCCAAAATTAGATACTTTGTTATCTAATTACACCTTCCGTAAGTTATTACTTCAATTAAAAATCCAAATCTTATACAACCTTTATTGAACTTATTTCACAGAAAAAAGGTTCATTTTACACCTTAATTAAGTCAAAGTAAACCATTATAAAGTAACTTAACCTTATATGGTCCAAAAATTGACCAAAACTAATCTTATCTCCTTCTTATGTACTTCTTATTATCGTGGGAATAAGCCTTATAAATCCCATGATTGTGGGATGAGTGAACCAAAGGTTCACTCACCTACAATCTCCAATTTGTTTCTAAAACTTGACTTCTTCACTTCCATTCGACACACCTTCACCAAAGACCATCATTTTCACTTAAATTCTACCTTATTCATGCTTTAATACCTCATCAAATTCATGTCCAAACCAATTCAAAAATCATTCATTAAGTAACTTACAAATCAATATCTTCCACACATCAAAACCAAACCAGAAGTTGTCATACAAAGATCATTTTTTCAGTATTCATTTATCATCATCTTAACACATATTTCAAGCCAATTCAATTATCATAAAACTTGCAATAATACATGCTATCAAGTTTAGTAATCCCTTACCTAATTAGCTTCAAGTTCCTTATTCAAAGAACTAACCAAACTAGCCCTTCATGCAACCAAAACACTTTTGAAATCTAGGTAGATGTAAGATGATCTTTAACACTAAGATGATAACAACATAAAAGGTGTTATAAAGTAGCTTTCTTGATGCAGTAACTGACAAGGACTCTATGACAAAATGATCCCAAAAGTTCAGAAGTTAAGACGAAATGAGGGAGTTTTGGTCGTGAGAGAGTGCAAGATAGTGAAGAATGGGCAAAATAGTTACTCCAGTAGAAACTTGCTTCATTCATTGCTAGGTGTCATCAAGTTGTAGCAACACATGTCACTACGCATGTTCTTCATTTGTCCCACATTAGAGCTACCAAATGTCACCAATATATTAAAACATTTGTCACTCACTTATTGCTGCCACTTGTCAATTTACTAACTATGCCATTTGTCAATTTACTAACTATGCCATTTGTCAATGTATCAACTATGCCAAATGTTACTAACTCATGCCTTATTCATTCCAATTTTCATATACCAACTTATCATGCCACTTGACAATTTTCCTAGTCCAAACGTACATTTTAATACCTCAATTCTCTAATGGTATCAATTAATTCCAATTCACTAAGTAGGATCCATTAAACCCAAAATTCAAGTCATATGCAATTCTCAATCATATCACAAATTTTACACCTACCATACATTTACTTTTATGAAAATGTAACATTCCATCTAGGATACAAATTGGGGCCTTATAGTTTAAAAAATTCAGCAAGTTTTTCTAACCAATATACTCAATTAATAACAATCAATGCAAACAAGGATGGGAAAATTACTTAATATAAATCAATAAAATAATTGAACAGTAATTTAAAGATGATAGGGAAGAGAAAATGCAAATTGATTTATAGTGGTTCGATAAACAACCCTTGCCTATGTCCACTCCCAAGGCTCTTTTTAGAATTCCACTATAATTCATCTTTCAAGACGAAAAATAACCTTTGTACAATATTTTTTTAGTAAAGAGAAACCTTTCTTATAATCTTCTTCCAAGGTGAAGAGAAACCTTAATTCCACTTGCACACCCCTTGTACAATAATACATTTCAAAACCAATTATTCCAACCCAAAGTTTCTCACTTATTCACTTCATAACTCCAAAATGGCTCACTCACAAAAATACAAGAAAATGATGCTCAAATGTTTCTTTACAACTCTCAAAACCTTCTTGATGCTAAAAATAATGAGAAAACACTTATTTATAGTATTTTGGGACCCCTACTAGCTATTGAAGCCAAGAACTAGTCATTACAACAGCTACATACAATGCATTGGTAAACTAGTATCGTATACTGGTTGACCAGGGTTCATTAAAAGCTATAAATTCACTAGATTGGTCAACTAATAGGCATATTACCAATATGACACATTGGTGAACTATTACGTCAATTGATTTTATAACAAACTCATCGTACATAAAACTTAACACATTTAACCTTTTTTGGTCGACCACTAACCTATATAAGTTGATCAATCACCCTAAAATGTTTTTTAATACCTTCAAATGCTAAAAACTAATTTTTTACATCCAATTATGGTTTAAACATTTCCCAAAATGTTCCTCTAACTTTTTTTTGAAAAAACAACGGGCTTTTATATCAAAACCAAAAACTTCAATGCCTTTTAGTGAATGAAAAGTCTTATTCAATAAAGAAAAATGAAATGTTTATGCATGTTAAGCTTTTATAACATCAAAGTGATTAGAGGAGATTGATATTAATATAACAAACTAAAGAATGACCTTGATAAGCTTTCATATTTTTTATTCTTGGTTTAAAATTCATTTTGTCGATTGTAAACTTTAACTTCTCTTTTTCAACTTTATACACTATCATCTTGAGTTTAGGACTTCATTTTTTTTGTTATATTGCTTTTCATCTTAATAATAAACTCATAGTAGTAATTCTTTTTGTTATCATTAAAACACACTAGAACCTCCCTTAGTTCAAAAATTAAGATGTTAGGATCGTTAATTGTTATATCTGATGTCAAAGAAAAGATATATGCTAAGCCTATATCATGATGATCTCGTTATCTATAATAAACCAGGAGAATAAGTAATGGTGGTGGTTGTCCAACATTAGTGGTCTCATATATGATCTTATAAACTGCCATATCATCATCCTCCATCTTAAAGATCAAAGATGTAAGAAAGGATGAAATGTGTTCCAAAAATTTAACATCAATTGACCTAAAATACTTGTCAACATTAATACAATAGCATTCATATCCCTTTTGTAGATGTTAGTAGCCTAAGAAAACATATTTTAAAGATCATATATCTAACTTAGTTCTTTAGGGGACAAACATAATTAACAAAATAAGTTCTACCAAATATTCATGGTGTAATAGGAAACAAGGGTTTAGTGAAAAAAGAAAACTATAAAATAATTTCACCAAAAAGAAAAGATGAAGGCATGTAGTTTATCAAAAAATAGGCAATGAAAATTGCATCAGCCACAATTGTTTTGGAATGTTCATTTGGAATAAGAACGCTCTAGTGATTTCAAGATGTCCATTATTTCCATCTTTTTTATAAAAAAAATCTTTGTTCTTACACAAAGCCTGATTTGCAAGAATGGATGCTTTCCTCCTACCTCTATCTAAATTGAATTATGGATGCTTCTTTTGTCTATGACTCCTTGAGCCTTCACACTTGTTTTGAACTCCTCTTACTTCCTCGTGAACCTCTTTTCTTGATTGTAGCTACCGGTTTGAACAGGGGCTTTTCTAATTTTGATAGCCCGCCTAATTTCCCCTTAAACCTAGGTCCTGATAGTTTACCATTAATGGTAAAATGTCACTTGGAGCATCTAGCTCATCCCTAAACCCAATGTTGGAGAGGGAGGAGTTTCCCCCTCTTTTAACCTCTTAACAAACTCACCCCTCTTCCCAGAAGGTAGGAAAGCAATCCTAAAGTCGTGTTGTAGGAGATCTAGATTCCTTTGGCATTTTTCAATTTGTTGCTTGAATTAAAGAGGGTCCTGTTACCCCTCTTATAGAAGTGTTACAACAAGGTGCAACTAAGTGGAAAGCATCCCTAGTTGGATACTTTTTGGAGAAAAGGATGCCATAGCTAAGTGTTCAACACTGGGTTGATATGAATTGGAAGAAATGGTTCTTCAATCAACACTAATACCTGAAGTTAATCTATTCATCTTTCAGTTCTCGTCAAAGGAAATGGCTAGTAAAGTGATGGATATGGGACCTTGTCACAAATAAGGTAAGCCAATGTTTTTATAGAATTTGAAAATGTTATTCAAAATTAGCATAAATGAAATCAAGACAATCCCTATTTTGGTTAATGTGCATAAAATCCCTTTTAAATACTGGTCTTATGAGGAATTGGGTTATTTAGCTAGTTACTTGGGAGTCCTCTAAATATGGATGAAAATATAGCAAACATTAAAAAGGTGGGTAATGCAAGGGTGTGCATAGAAGTGGAACATAAGAAAATAATACCTAAAAGCATTCCTTTCATGAAGTATAATAACCGTTGAGAATTAATGAAGGATAGAATTCTTTTGTCTTATTCGGGGAACCCTTATATGAAAGAAGCAACCAAAGTTTGGATTCTAAAAGGAATAAGAATGAAGAGGGAAGTGGAAGATATCTAAATCCAGAGCCACCAGGTACCTCTAAACAAGGTGCTGAAATATATGTAAATGGTGAAATTTAATAAGAAGCATATCCAATTAACACTGGAAAAACAATTACTGATCATAAGAATCTTGTAGGAGAAAAATAGGAAAATAATAATAAGATTTCAAATGTAGGAGCAAATGTTGTTAATATCAATGTGATGGAATTAGAAGTGAGCAAAATGGAGATTCTCCAACCTTTAGACAGATTGATAAAATGTGAGACAACAAAAAAGTCAAATTTAGCAAGAGATATCATTAGACAAATTTTAGGAGATAGCTAAACAAAATAACTCAAAAGAAGCTCTAAATAAAGAGAATTCCCAGCAGTCAAAGGATGGAGTAGATGTAATAACAAAGGCTAATAGAATAGAAACTCCAAAGGGAGTTGTAGATACTAAGGAGAGTTTTGATGTGGAAAGTGGCTCTAAGTAGGAACAAGATGAGTGGCAGGCATTAGGGAATGGAAGTAGAAAATCCAATAGCAAGATTAAGTATAAACACTCCTTATGGTTTGCATAATATGGAATGTTCGAGGAAATAATTGTCTCAACAAGTAACTAGCTTTAAAAGATCTTATTAAAGCTAGCCAAGCATATTTTGGTGGTTTGGTGGAAACCAAAATAAAAGAGATGTTTTGTAATAGTCGGTTTCCAAAACTATTGAGAGTTTGAGTGTTAAATTACTTAGTCACATTAATTACATCATATTAAAATGAATTTGGTGCATTCAGGATATGATTTTATGATTTCATTCACATGTATAATATAAGCATACACACATACAAATGTTGATTTAGAAAAATTGCACTTAATTGACATGTTCCAGGGTATGAAAGTTTCTAAATAATTATGACATGATTGTTCAAGTGTCTAATGTCTTGTATTTTGATTTACCAATAGAAAGAATTGGTGGATTGCAACAAGTGATTTGGAGTTATTTGTCACAATTGGAAGATTGATGGATTAAAATGTACATTTAGACTAGGAAAAATTTCAAGTAGCAAGATAAGTTGACACATGGAAATTTAGGATGACTAAGCCTATACATTGAATGACATATGGTAGTAGAATTAAGTGACAAATGGCCTAGGAACTAAGTGAAATATGGTAGCCTAAAGAGAGGACATGTAGTTGGCCTAGGCACTTGAGAAGTGTCCTTAAACTCATCATCCACTCACATCACACGACACACACATGGCAAAGCCTCTTCACTTGTTGTTTTCTGCTGAAACTTTCTCCTTCTTCTTCCTTTCACTGCTGAAATTTGCAAGTGTCTTTAAACTCATCCTCCACTCACACCACATGACACACACATGGCAAAGCCTCTTCACTTGTTGTTTTTTGTTGAAACTTTCTCCTTCTTCTTCCTTTCACTGCTGGAATTTACTTCTCCCTCACATCTCTATGTTTTTGCCTAAATTTTGTTCTATTGCCACACCAAAATCTATGCAAAAATCCTTCATAAAGGTAGTTATAGAAGCATAACATTGTTGTATTTATTTTCATCTTCTTGTCTTTGCTGAAACCATCCTACACCCACCTTGTTCCTGAGATGATCTTGTATGCATGTGAGGCAAAGCAGGCTTGAAACATTTAGATGGCATTTAAGCTGAACAAGTAAATGAAGTATTGATTTATTGTGGCATGTGTTAGCATAATTTTATGATGACTGATTAGGGATGGATTGAATGTAGTGTTGATGTTGAAGTTGTGCTGGAAAATGATGGATGAATTGGTTACTTTTCTGTTTTATTTTTGGATGCATGAAAATAGTAGTTTATAGGTTGTTATATGGATGATTTAAGTTGGGATTTGAAGTATAATTGATGATGAATTCATGCTAAAGATAGGTTTTATTGAAGTGTTTTCAAATTTGGAAAAGTTAGGACTACATGTAAGATGTTATGAAGTGAATGGTAATGAACCAAATGAGTATACTTTTGTGAGATTTAATGTAACCAATATGGAAGCTAGACTAACATGAAATAAAGTAGCTTTATAGGATATGAATTTTGGAAAAATTCAAGTAGTAGTGATGTCTTTAAGTGTGTCAAATTCGTAGAGAATTGAGGAAGAAAGACTGTATACGATCATGGCTTGATTACTTGCCTTATGATATGATCGTGGCAAGTTCCCCTACTATCGTGGGCCTAGTTCTAGATTGATAATTTCTGTTTTGTGTACATGTTTAACTAGATGAGGAAAAGTCACTCTAAATTGGTGTACTTGGTCTTGATTAAGGTTTAGAATGGACCTAGATTGTTGCAAAAGAGCCTCAAGCTCAGATGACATGGACTCAGTATCCACAATGGATACGGGCCAAAAATGATCTCGGTATCTACAATGGATACGGGATAGTAAATTGGGTTGATAGGCACTTTGTCATAACAAATCAAAAATGAAAATAGAAACACATGTGCATTAGCGTATACATCACTACATGTATCAAATGAGTGAATTGAAATGTATTTTTGAATTGATTTGAAATAGTGAATTACAGTTGAAGTTAATGGAAAATGTGTTATGATATGCTTGTGAAAGTATGATAAACTTGATGTACTTGTTGAAGTATAATGAAATGTGATGTGGTATTTAATACTGGATGATATGATATATTTATTTTTGTGATCTGACTTGAGTAAATACATCAATGATGGTTCACTCACTGAATTCACAAACTCATCAAAATTGCAATGTTATTTTTCAGGTTTAAAGGAGTTTTAGCTACTAAGGTTATATGGTAGAAGTCTAGTACTTGCATTTTGGGGACAAGAATGGCTCAAAGGTCTAATCAGTTGAATCTGAGGAGTCTTGATAGATGTCTTGTGTATTAGCATTCCATTTCATGTTATATTTTTGGTTCTAAGATTGAACTCAAACAAATTTTATGTAATGTATATTTGGACTTGGATTTGTAATGACACATGTGACTTTTATGTTTGTGAATGAAATGGGAAGAAATGAACACTCAGAGTGCTTATGATATGTTTGATGCCTTTAATGAGTTAGTTTGATTGTAATAATGTACCATTTTTATAAAGTATGTTTTAGAATATCCTCTAGTGTGTTTAGGCATATGCTCTAGAGGAGTGGTGTTGGCTCCTGATTTTTTTTATTTGATTAAGCATGATTAGATGATTATTGGGGTCTTGATAGATTAATGTGTGTTGGAATTAATTAGCATGTTAATGGGAGTAAATTAACATGTTAATTTGAGTAAGATCATATGGCATAAGTTGATTGAATTAAGGTGGTAAGATTACATGAGGGCATTTTAGGAAGACAACTTAAGTTTTTAAGTTACTAGGCTTATAAGTAAGGGCATTATGGACTTTTTAGCATCATAAGTGATATAAAAGGCAAGAGAAAGGAGTGGTCTTTCATTTAGAAGGGAGGGAAACGAAATTTAAGAGGGAGAAGGAGAGAGAAGCACGAAAATGGAGAAAAGAGAGAAAGAAGAAGAGCAAGTTAGGGTTCAACTTTTC
>JAOSBP010000205.1:16936067-16949636 GCA_027563825.1 Erythroxylum mucronatum | reverse complement strand
ACCTAATTACCTTCAAGTTCCTTCTTCAAAGAAACCAGCCTTCATGCAACCAAAATACTTCCGAAATATAAGTAGATGTAAGAGGGTCTTAACACTAAAATGATAACAACATAAAAAGTAGTATAAAGTAGCTTTCTTGATGCAGTAACTTACAAGGATTCCAAGAGAAAATGATCCCAATAACTCCAAAAGTTGAGAGGAAATGAGAGAGTTTCGGTGGAGAGAGTGCAAAATATTAAAGAATGAGCAAAACAGATATTACTCCAGTAGAAACTTGCCTCATCCATTGCTAGGTGTCATCAAGTTGTAACATAATATGTCATTATGCATGTTCTTCATCTGTCCCACATTAGAGCTACCAAATGTTACCAATATATTAAGCGATTTGTCACACACATATTGCTGCCACTTGTCAATTTATTAACTATGCCATTTATCAATGCATCAACTGTGCCAAATGTCACTAACTCATAGGCTTAGTCATTCCAATTTTTCATGTACCAACTTATCTTACCACTTGACATTTTTCTTATCCAAATGTACATTTTAATACATCAATTTTCTAATGGTATCAATTAATTCCAAATCACTAAGTATGATTCATTAAATCAAAATTCAAGTCATATGCAATTCTCAATCATATCACAATTTTTAACACCTATCATACATATATTTTTATGAACATGTAACATTTTAAATAGGGTACAATTTAGGGCCTTACAGACTTAGAACATTATCTTCCTATATTTTAGTGGTTGTTATGAAAAAGAAGTATATAGGGCTTTTTAAATAAATTTCTTAAGTTTACAATACATATATTTTAAATTTTTCACATATTTTTTGATACAGATAATAATGATAAATATAATTTTTTTAGTGATTAGTTATTAAAATTTGTATTTTTAATTAATATTATGAAATTAAAATTTATCTCTATCAAATACTATACTTATTAATTTGTTATAAATTTTTATAACAATAAATAAGAACTATAATGGACAAAATAAAAATAAAGGCACATATATTAAATAAAAATATCATAATTATATTTAAAAATAATTGTGTATTATATATTAATTTTAATAATATATAAATATTTTAATAAAATTAAAAATAGTGCAATGAACATATTTCAGTTCCTATATATATATATACACATATATCCCACATCTTATTATCATTATTTAAATTTGCATCGATGTCCCCTTTCCATTCGATACAAATGTTTGATAGCTCTACATTATATTCGACGGTAAAAAATTATAACGATCAGCCTCATACACACTTGTTGGTTGGAAATGTTAATAAACTATAAATACATATAATAGGAATTTGGTAAGATGCTCAAACTCGTTTCCAGAGTTGTTAACAATGTCTCTTCTATAAGAAATTTTATTCTCAATTCTGGAGTCTAAGTTGCCAAGAGTTGAAAACCTCCACAAATACTCCAGCAGTGACCCTCAATATGACTGACAAAGCTTAGCTATTATCATCAACTCAGATTGAAAATAGCTTATGAGAAGGTGGTCTGTCCTTAAAGTAAGTTCATGATGATCAACGTATGGGGAGAGAGAGAAAATCCATACATGTCAGGGGAGCTGAGCTATGAACTTGAAATATTTGGCATGATTGATGATGGAAAAGCCGAGAACTTGAAGCAGACGCCTGCGTAATGCGTCAACTCAGAAAGTATTACTGTAATTCAATTTTTTGTTTCTTGGAAAGAGGCCAGCTGATAAGTTGGGAGGCCGAAACAGAATACTTTCATTTTCAACTTCAGCTCCTTAGCTGTTTGCTGAAACCCTGCAACAAGTTGCTCCAATTCTGCACCATGCAGTTTTCAATACTGCAGGATGGATCAATTATACCCCCACAAAGAAAATTCCAATTAATTTTGTACCTGTGATCCTTTTTAATGCTTTTGAGAGATAAATGAATAACTGCAGGATCTCGATTACTTAGCTGGTCAAATTAGTCATTTGATGCTCAACTTCTAAGTTAATGAGCTTTGAATTTTCTGTGTTAGAGTAGTAGTCTGTATAAATGAAGGTAATAATATACTTGAATATATATATATATATATATAATACTTAAATTACATTTCTCTTTTAACATCAGCATGACAATTAGTGACAAAATCTGATGAAAGGTTCTTATTGGAGTTGGGAAAGATTCTTCTATTCAATTCAATGTGATGTCCTGAAAGTCAAATTGCTAGTTCATTTCTTTCTAATAAAGAGAGACTGCTAATAATGATCTACGCTTCTTTAGCATAATTTGTCTAATAAGAATTGGGTGCCTGAATCATTTGGTGTCAACAACAGTAACTACAAATAATTAGTAAAAATTTTGTTGACGTGTAGAATCTGAAAAGATTTAGTACTTCATCTGATTCATAATAAGTGTCGTTTTAGATATATTTTAATTATTCAAAATAAGTGTCATTTTTGACTTTATATGCATGTCTATAATTTTACTTCCAAAATTAACATTTAATTTCTCTCTTATCTTAATTACACAGATCACAATTTCAAGACAATTTAATATGCAATTTCTCTCACAATTTGTTATTAATATGCAATTTCTCTCTCATCTTAATTACACAGATCACAATTTCAAGACAATTCATAGGAGTATTAATAAGGGTATATCTATAATTTCATTAGCTTTCTTAATAAGCGTGCATTTTTTTAGAACAACACTTATTATGAATCGGAGGGAGTAGTTATATTATCACTCTTACCTAGTTGATAGGTTGAAATCTAAAATTTACCGACTTGAACTTTTCTTATTCTTATATTATTATGCCCTTTAATTAGTTATTTCCCCAAATCTTGTCTTGTTAGCTTCCTTTTATTTCCTACCATTTTACATCTTTCTGCCATTTCATTACTTTTAAATCAACCACAAAGGAATATTTAGTGGATGAAATTTTTATATAAAATTTTACCTTTTTTGATGTGTGAAAAAGATTTGTTTAGAGTTAGCAAAGAATTAAAAGCTAGTTGTAACAAACATTAACTCTACCTGCCATGTCACATACTATTTTAAATACGTAATTAAATCTAGTTTTTCATTTAAATTTCAAGAAAGCACGTCTGGGCCTTGTTGGTCAAACAAGATGAGGGGTTAGAACGAGTCTAGATCCTTTATCCAATATTATGGTGTTTTATTGTGTCAAATAAATCTCAGCCATTTATTTATGTGAGGCTCGCATGGGGTCCGCGTAGGTCCTGCAAATTAAATTGCTGAGATTTTATGAGACAGAATAAGACAGAGTAAAACTGAAAAGAGGATCTGGTTTCGATTAGAACACCCTATTTTTATTAAGATATTTCAATTCATATATTTTATGTGAATAGATAAGATTTAATTAAATAAAATTAAAACTGATTAATTGAAACAGAAAACTTCGTACTCCTCCCCGTCAAGATGTTTTAGCGTTGGAGTTACTCTAAAGCATGCGTTACACTCACGATTGCTCAGGCTAATAGAAAACATCCACGTCATCATCTTCACAAATCGTAATCGCCCTTCAACAATCGCACGGCCGAAAATGCATCAAGGTTCCCGAGACTCTACATCGTGCAACTCACTGATCCCACCTCGCTTTCCCACCTGATTCACTCTCCACCGTCGATCAACCAGAAGACAACAAACGTGACCATAAAAATCGAGTTTAGATCTGCTGTTCAGATTTATGGTGTCTTATTGTGTCCAGTGAATCTTAGCCATTTATTTATGTGGGCTTCATGTTTATTTACGTGGAACTTACGCGAGATCCGCATAAATAAATGGCTGAGATTTACTGGATACAATAAGAGATCATAAAATTAGACAAAGGATTTTATTCCCTAAAAAACTCTTTTTTAACCACTTGTCTGTTTCGGGGCACCTTGGTTGTAACCTCCAACCTATAAAAACCTTAGACCATCTTAATGACCCCTCTTTCTTCTTTCTGTACTCTGCTTTTCTGTGAAAGAGCAGCAAAAATGTGTGGAGGTGCTATAATCTCTGATTTCGAGCCGGTAACCAGAGGTCGGAAATATGTGGCGGAGGATCTTTGGGCTGAGCTTGACACCATATCCGACCTTCTGGGCTTGGATTACACAAACAATGCTAAAAACCTTTCATCAAAACATTCTTATGAACTGAAAGTGCCAAACCAACTAATCAGCCAAGGTAATATCTTTACTAATCAGCCAAGGTAATATCTTTCTTTCACTAACTTCTCTAATTTGTTACCAACTCGAAGTTAGTCTCTGGTAAGTGGGTACTTGGAGAAAGTTTGTACCTTGGGTTGTTTTGGGTTCGAATTGCAATTGAGTTTGCACCTTTAAGCGTATTTGCATGAGTCGTGTATGGTTGCGATGTATCAAGTCAAGTAAACTTCAATCAAGTTCGATTCTTTTTAAATGATTTTTGTTGTGTTCTTCGTTTAAAGCTTTAGGATGCCGTAGATTTACAATCACTTAAATGAAGTTGTTGATTTTGGAAGAAGTGTTTGATTAAGTTCAGGTGTATTTATGTAGTGGTTGGTGATGATGACAAAACTGAAAACCCAAGCAAAGCCACAGAGAAGAAAGAAATGAACAACAAAACTATTACTCAGAGAACCAGAAAGAACTTGTACAGAGGAATAAGGCAAAGGCCATGGGGTAAATGGGCGGCAGAGATAAGAGACCCTTTCAAAGGCGTCAGAGTCTGGCTTGGCACTTATTACACTGCGGAGGAAGCTGCACGGGCCTACGACGAAGCTGCTAGACGCATCCGCGGTGACAAGGCCAAGCTCAACTTTCCTTCTCCACCAAAAGTCCGACCAGCCGCCACCACCCCACCCCCAGCGAAGAAACGATGCTGTGAGGTGGCTGCTCCTACAAGCTTCCAAAGTTTCGTGTCACAACTACCATCATACACGGGCTATGGTTACAATACTCCAAATGATAATGACGTGAAGGAGCAAATCTCAAGCTTTGACCTTGAGTCGTTTTGGGGCCTGGAGCCAGAGCAAATGGCAGTGCCGGTGACCAGCGGCGAGTCATCTATCTCGATGGTGGATGACCTGTGGATGCTTGATGACCTCCTGCCATCAGCAGCAACAGAGCCAGCTTTCGTTTTAAGTGAAACGAATTCGTTTTAAGTGAAACGAAAAAACAAATAGATAAATAAACCCAAGTTAATGAACTAATTAGAGACTATGTTTATTTGTGTTAATTTAAGGTTTTGCATGTGCTTTGTCCCGTAAGTTTCGAGTTCTAACGTTTATTATGGTGGTTTTGTGTGATCGCCGTACGTATATAGAAATAATGTTGGTACTTTGTTACCATAATAGTGTTAGATGTACGTTGGTGCCGTCATCATTAACAAAGCATATGCATCATCCTTTTTGTCCCTTCTTAACGTTTGTCTCGAAATTTTAAATTGTTTGCCTCGTAGCTTCAAATTTTCAGTGTTTTTTTATGTCCTCCTCTTATCGCTATTTGCTTTGTTTTTGCTACTTTTAATTTGATAATGTAGTAATGTGTTATCCTATTATTTAGTGATTTTATGTTCGTCAATGTAATATTATTATAAAATATACACACATATATATATATATATTGATAAGCATCTACGTCCAAATTATATCTTTATATATCAAATTAGTTTTAGAACGGCCACTTTCAGAAGCTAGCTTCCGTAAGACATGAGGAAAATGAAGGGAGTGGTTCTTTAAAAGCAGCCGGCTACTTTGAACTGTTTATAGATTATGGCAGACAAAAAGGACAGTTTTTAAGCTGCCTTTTATGACTTAGAGCTAGACATAAGATCTGAAGAAATCTATCGCTTTTCTTTTCTCTTTTCATAATCTTCAAGACCTTAAAGTTAGACATGCTACTTTTTAAAAGTTCAAATTACAGAGAAATGAGTGGCCAACTTAAAAATATACAGTGACTAAATGAATGATATACAATTGCAATGGGAAGGAAACTTAACATTAACGAAATATACTCATGCAATTTTTCTTGTTGGTTACAAAGATCTAAGGTTAGCGTCCAAAATCCCACAGAAAATTCTGAAGTTTCATGAAGTTTTGGGTGGTCTTAAGTTTACCATGTATCCGTAGATAAAAAGTTTGCACCATAAAGTTTATTTAGAAAAAGCTAGATAGAGCTATAGTTAACATGAATTGGTTAATCACTTTCTCGGAGAGTAAAGTCGTTTTTTTTAGTATCCTGAGATCTCTGATCATACTCCTATCAAGATAGATAATTTGTTTTAAAAAGTTGGTATTAAGCACCCCTTAAGATTCAATAACTTTCTAATTAATGTGGAGGGCTTTCAAGAAGCTAGCTCTAAGCGCTTAGAGATTGAGGCCTCGTAGTACAAAGTAGTTCATTTGCTTGCAACAGCTTAAAGCTATAAAATAGGAATTGAAGATGTTAAATGTTAGAAAAGGACATAATATCAAAAAGGAGATAGAAGCAACAAGAAACAACAAGTAAGAAGTAGGCTTTCTGTTATCCAAAACTAGCTGGTAGCTAATCTAAGTGATTGCGATTTAGCTAATAGGGAGAGGGAAGCTATTAAGAACTATATGTAAATAGTGGATAATCATTGTTCCTTATTACGGAAGGGAGCTAGGATTAATTGGATCAATGAGGGGATAAATGCACAAATTTTTTCTTCAATATAGTGTCAACAAGAAGAAATATCAACAAAATCACTTCCATAAAAACTAAATTTGGGGAAATGATATAAGGGCGAGTTAAGATTGCTAAGGAAGCAAGGAAATTTTTTACAAAATTTCCTAGTAATAGAATGAAATGCTAGAGGATATGGAGAGGATTCACCTAGTAACAAAATGAAATGTTAGAGGATATGGAGAGGATCTTTGGCACTTTGTCAATGCTAAGATTCCTAAAGTTGAAGCCAGTTTACTAATTAGACCCGTCACCGATCAGAAGGTAGAGGAAGATTTTTCTAAAATGAATGGTTCAAAGGCTTCATGTCCAAATGAATTGAATGGATTTTTCTTTCAAAATAACTTGGGATAAACTAGGGAGATTCATCAAAGAAATTGTGCAAGAGTTTTTTAAAAGGGGAGAGTTTGCTTAAGGAGATAAATAGGACCTTTTGTGTTTAATTCCTAAGATTTCTAATCTAGCACCTTGGGGTGATTTCAAACCTATCGCTTGTACTAAGTTTCTTTATAAGATCATTACCAAAGTATTAGCAAATAGGTTGAAATTTGTACTTCACTTCATCATCAATGAGAATTAGGGGGCGTTCATGAGCAATAGACACATTGGTGTTAACATTCTAATATTACATGAGCTCTTGAAAGGGTATATAAGAAGTAAAACTCCACATAATTGTGCTATTAAAGTGGAACTTCAAAAAGCTTTTGATGGTGTCAGTTAGAGATTTATTTATAAACTATGGAAGTCATGAGATTTCCTTAGAGGTTTATCAAATGGATTCAAAAATGCATTTCCACTACTTCTTTTCACGACAGTAATTAATGGAAGCCCATCAAAGATGATCAAAGGCAAAAGAGGACTTAGGCAAGGGGATCCTGTTTCCCCTTAGTTATTTCTAATTTACATTGAAGTTCTTACTTTTTGCTGAAGCTCATAATCTCAACTGCCCCTAACTTTAAGTATCACTCTAAGTGTAGGTTGTTATCACTAACAAGCTTATGTTTTGCAGATGATGTTATCCTCCTGAATAACGCAAACACTCATTCAATTTCTCTATTGATGAGTACCATACAAAGTTTTAAGGAGCTTTTTATGTTAATCATCAATTTTCAGAAAAGTTATTTCATATTGCCAAAAAGTGCAGCTCATCTCTCAAATATCTTGTCACAAGTCACTAGAATGAAAATTACAAGATCCTTCTCTCCAGTACTTGGGAATTTCTATCACTTCGAGAAGAATAAGATATAGAGAATGATGTCTACCTGTAATTGAAAAGATACAGAAAAGAGTGGGTCCTGGACAAATTGAACTCTTTCTTATGGAGGTAAACTTCAACTTCTGAAGCTTGTTACAATGTCAATGCAAACCTACTGGTGCTATCATATATTTTTATTAAAAGGATTGGTTAAAACTATGGAAAATTGATGAAGTATCCTATGGGGTAAATGGAAATGAGAGAAAGGAATAGCTAAAGTGAACTAGAAGCACATATGTCAACGAAAGGAGGTTGGAAGGTTAGGGTTGGAAATAGTCAACAGAAGCAACAAATTTCTAATGATGAAGAGAATATGGAGAATCTTAAATGGAAAAGAATCTTTGTGGATCAAATGGGTTAGCAGCTATATATGAAAGGGTGAAAGTTTATGGGCAATTAACACTAAAGACAGTTACTCTTCATTCTTTAATTAAATCATCAAGTTGAGGGAAGAAGTGCAACAACATTTTACATATAAAGTAGGGGCAGGGGATATGATTTCATTATGGTGTGAAAACTAGACTAGTCAAGGGGCTCTAATACATAATCAAGTGATAAGGGATTCACTAGTTAGGTTCTTAAAAAAGCCAAGGTTCAGGAGTTAATTTAAAATGGCAACTGGTCTCTTTCCTCAAATGAGTTGAGAATTTTGCCAAATCCTCAATACAAATACCATAGAGAGAAAGAAATTTATCTGTGGGATGGATTATCTATATCGAAAATAAATAATAGAAAATCAAAGAGTTAATGGATGGGGCAGTTATAAGAATAGGGTGGTGCAAACTGATTTGGAGCAAGGTTCTTAAACCAAATGCCTGATTTTTACTTTGATTAGCTATGCTGAGCAAACTCAACACTATGGATAAACTAAAGTTTTGTCCTTACTTTGCAATTTGGAGGAGGAGGATAGAGATCATCTATTTTTCAAGTGTAGATATTCTAAAGAGGTGTGGCATAGAATTTCTTCTTTATGCACCTCTAACCGTAGCTAAAGTAGCCTAATAGATATCTTACAAGAGGTATCTCGAATGCCTAACTCCAAGCATGATGAGGAAATTTATATGGCGGCAATTGCAACTTGTCTTCGAGAGATACGAGAAAAGAGAAATAATAGAATATTTACAGGGAAATCTAGATGCTTAGGCTCTCTTATTGAACTCACAATTACAAGTATAAGAGAACAACTTATTATCAACCAGATGGTAAAGAATTATGGCAGGAGGTTGGGGCATTCATGGAGAATTTAAGTATTTCATAATGGGGTTAATAATAGCTGTAAAGAAGAACACAATAATTATCCAAAAAAATTCATGAACTGTCAATAGTGTATTGCTATACTTAGAGGAAGTAGAAATAAGAGAGCATTTTTAAAGGCCACTACTCTGATCAAATGACATTACGTAGAAGCATGGAGCTACTAACATGAATAAGAAAGAAGAAAAGTGAAAGGGATGAAAGGAATGGGAAGATGGAGGACCTTTACACCCAAAGAACAAAAGAGCTAGGGCTAGCCAACAAATAGTGGTAGGGAACAGGAATCAGGTAGATACTTCTTACTTTTTTAAGCAACTCAAGCAGATGAAACACAATAATCAAATCAAGAAGGCAATGAAGTTTGTAATTAGAAAGGGAGAAGACTCACCTGTAGAGATAAACGAAGGAAGCAGTTTGAAGCAATCCCTCCACAACCAGTCCCCATACCTAAAAAAAGTCAAAAATTAGCAAGAAATATGGAGCTTTATAGAAGAGTTGATAGATAGATATCTTACTATATTTTTACACCCATATTTGATGTATTTTGTTTTATTTTTTTACTTTTATCGTATATTTGGTACTTAATTTGCTTCAAATGCTTTCATAGGTGATAATTGCCTTTATGAACTTAAAGGAGAAGAATTTGGATGAAAATATGACATAAAATGAAGAATTGGAGAATAGAAGTGATGCATAGCCTTGCAACAAGCCATGTACTTCTCTCAGGCCAGGTAGTTTCCTGATTTTTGGGCATTTCAGTTATACACGGTCTGATGCATTAGCCTGTGCATCTCCCAAAACCCTAAGTTTTGTCATAAAAAGTTGTTTTTGAGGGCAGACGATGAAAGGAGATGAAAGGAAGAATTTTGAACTTCTCAGAAGCGACTCAAGGTGCGATTGTGAGCCAGAGGAGTAGGAAACACGAAGATTTAATTTTCAAATCTATCATAATACAAGATCAAACCTTTACATTGCAAGAATACAAGATAGAAGACAATTAGGGAGATTTAGAATTATGATCCGTTGTTTTAAATTCGTATTTCTATTTATATATGTTTGATTTCATATTCACCAATATGTAACTAAATATTTCATTAGTATTTATGATAGATGAACCTTATTTTGTTACCTTAACGTGTGTTGATTCTTTTATTAATGAAATTGGTTGATTGATTTGTTAGGATCCAATTACGTGTCTTATTTATGTTCTATTAGACCTAGGAATATTAGATCATAATCTGATTTCATAAGTAGAGATTAAGAAATCCTAGGTTTGAATGGAACTACCATAATTGGAAGGAGATGAATGTAACCCTAAAGATAGGATGACAAAAATCTTCTAGATTAGGGTTAAATTTAATAGAGGGATTCACAATCAGTAAAGCAATCCTTTAAACTTTAACTTGAGTAATTTGGTTGAAAAACCTTATGATTAGTTGTTAGCGATTAGCTTACCATAGGAATCTCCAAGGTTAAACAAATCAACAAATCAACTCAATAATAAAAGATCAATATGTTAAAGGCTCAGGGGATTTTGAAGCCTAGATGCTAATTCTCGATATCGATAATTTCCTAAGTGCTTCCTTAATCCTCTTTTTAACTTTGTTACCTATTTTATTTTACTTGCTTAGTTTTAGTTTTTTTAATTAAAAAATATATAATCAATCCTTAGGCTAGATAATAGAGAAAAGGTAATTACTAATAATCACTATCTTTGTAAGATTGACTCGTACTTTGTAACATCTCATTCCCATACTAAAGGTTATAACCCAAAAATTTGGTACATGTGAGCTCAAAGAGAGATTAAAGAAATGCACTTTCATGCTCATGCGTAATGTTATCATATACACACATAAATATTGAATCTTTGCACATAAAAATAATTGTACATGCATCCATTGACAATTTTCGGGTATAATTGACTTTAAATGTGATTTTATTGAGAATGAGGAGTAGAGGGAGTAGAAAGTGTGATTTTGGTATGAGTTGTGTTAAGGAAAGATTTGGAAACAAAATTGGTAGTTGATCTGGAAAATGTTCACTGAATATGCTTCAATCTTTTAGCCATAACTTTTTCTCTAGTTATCTAAATGAGATAATTCTTGATTTGGATTAAACTAGAAACATATTGCTACATTTCTTATGAAGACATCTAATTTAAATTTGTTAAATCAAGATGACTTCACATCTATTAATTTTGGTGACAATCAAATAATAATATTATTAAAAATAAATGAACTATTTTGATAAGTGTGTTAAGCGTGCAGTAAAAAGACAAAAGAAGCGAAGAAACACAGAAGAAGTAAAAAGACAGAAGAAGCAGAGAAACACAAAAGAAGTAAAAACATAAAAGAAGCGGTAAAAGACAGAAGAAGAGGAGAAACACAGAAGAAGTAAAAAGACAGAAGAAGCGAAGGAACCCAGAAGAAGTAAAAAGATAGAAGAAGCGGAGAAACACAGAAGAAGTAAAACGAGAGAAGAAGCGGCAAAACACAGAAGAAGTCGAAAAACACAGAAGAAGTGAAAAACACAAAAGAAACGCAAAAAACACAGAAGAAGAGGAAAACACAGACGATACGAAGTCAAAGATACGCTAGTACATCAGATAGTTAGTTAATTGGAGTTAGTTACAGAACTCAACTGAATAACGGTTTCTACAAGAAACAAGAAGCAGTTATCAAGAAGCAGTTGGAGAAGAAGACTATAAATACATATCGTAGTCGAAGACTGAACTGGTTTTTGATCTTTAAGCTTTCAAGCTATTACTTACATAGAAAAAGTTTGTATTCAAAGTGTGATATCTGAGAGCAAACCCTACTGTAACAAAAAGTTCGCAATATCTTTCTAGTGAGAGAAAGGAAAGGCTGAGAGCCTGAAGAGGCTAAGAAGCAAAAAAAATACTTGTGTAAGAGACCTGAAGAGGCTCTGAAAGAGAGGAAAAGAATACTTGTAAATTTGGCAAAGTATAGTGAAATCTCAGAAGGATTCTGAGGACTGGACATAGCCCAAGGTTTGGGGTGAACCAGCACAAAAATCGTTATGTCTACTTCTAACTCTTTACTTTAATTTCTATTGTTCTTAAACAAGTATATAGAAGTTATTTGTGATTTAACTACGTAGATATTTTCATATAAACATTTTTGATATCCATTTAAGAGTTTGAAAAAGTTCGTTTTCAAAGAAATATCAAAGGGGTTTGTATTCATGAAAAGAATACACAATTTAACCCCCTTTCTTATGCATTTTGTATATTGTACGTGAATTCTATAATAACAAGTGATTTACTTCAGTTGGTATGAGAGCTTGGTTTCCAAGAACCACCATTACAAAGTGAGGACAAAGATCCATGGCTGAATCACATGTTTTTATAACTGAAGGAGCCTCCGTCATAAGACCTCCTGCATTCAATGATGAGGATTATCATTATTGGAAGGACAGGATGCGGCTCTTCACAGAATCCACACACATTGATCTTTGGGATATTATCAAGAATGGACCATACATACTGATGGATGGTGAAGGAAATACCATTCCCTGTACCAGATGGTCAGCCGATCAAAAAGCTAGATTTCAACTAAACTCAAAGGCCAAGTTCTTTCTAAGTTGTGCTTTAAGCAAAAGTGAATATGATAAAGTTCATGGATGCGACACTACAAAGGAGATGTGGGACACTTTATCCATTACACATGAAGGCACAAACCAGGTGAAAGAGCCCAAGATAAGTATTCTTGTACATCAGTATGAGCTGTTTAAGATGAAAGAAGATTAGTCTATTGATCAGATGTTTAGACAATTTCAAACTATCATTAATGGACTAAAAGCTCTTGGGAGAATCTATAATAATCAAGACCGTGTCAGGAAGATTCTCAGAAGTCTGCCGAAAAGATGGAGACCCAAAGTCACTGCAGTACAAGAAGCCAAGGACTTGAGTAAATTAAAGCTTGATGAATTGTTGGTTCATTGAAGATACACGAAGTGGAGCTTGATGCATAAGACAAACTAAGAGGAGACAAATCTATAGCATTAAAGGCTGGTCAGAAAAATCACAAGACTCAGAAGAATAGAAGTTCATCGTCAAAAACATTAAAGATTAAAGAAATCAAGAATGCGAATACCAGTGAATCTAAATAAGATTCAAGTGAAGATGATGATGAATTATCTTTCATTTTGAGAAAGATCAGAAGAATGTGGAAAAAGAAAGCTAAGGGAAATAAAGAGTTTTCTTTTAAGAGAAATAGCAAAGATGAAGTTAAGAATGAGAATACCTCTATCATTTGCTACGAGTGCAACAAACCAGGATTGTTGGGCCCCGATTCGTAATAAGCATGTATAAATTATTTTGAGGATTTTAGTTTGATAATTTTGACTTTTGGAGAG
>JAOSBP010000205.1:16889590-16900555 GCA_027563825.1 Erythroxylum mucronatum | reverse complement strand
ATTTTATCCACTTAAAAACTCATATGTCGGAAATCTCCAAGATTCCGCATTACCGATGAATTCCAAGTTCATGTAAGGGCATATAACATTATAAATCATTAACTTATACATCCAAATGACTTAAATACATCTTTGGACTCATATACATCCATATGTATATATCAATACACAGTAGTATCTCCAAATATAGTATAGCACAAAAGGGCTCCGAAAATCTGGCGTTACAAGTCCTCCCCTCCTCAAAAGAGTTTCGTCCTTGAAACTCCTAAGTTGAGGACAGAAATAAATAGGGGTATTGACGTCTCATAGTATCCTCAAGCTCCCATGCCATCTCCTCAACCTTATCACTCTTCCAAATAACCTTAACCTACCTCCTTGCTACGTAATTTCTTTATCTGTCGATCCAAAATATTCACTAGTTTCACCTCAAAATTCATGTCTTCTCTCAGCTCTACGGGAGGTGTCTCGAAAACATGAGATGGATCCAGTAAGTACTTTTTAAGCATAGAGACATGGAATACATTATGGATCCTATCCAAGTCCGATGGCAATTCCAACCGATACGCCAGTCCCGACACGCTCCAGAATGCAAAAAGGTTCGATATATCGAGGGTTTAGCTTCCATCAACTCTGAAATCTAATGATACGTTTGCATGGCGATATCCAAAGAAAAAATCTGTCACCAACTGTAAACTCTAACGATCGTCGGCTAAATCTCTAGTCATTCGGCATACAGATTCTGCCTCTAAAAACTAACAACCCATCTTCTCTCAGTCTGAACCCCTAACTCTCTTCAGATGACAGTTTCTCTCAAATGACTCTTAACTCAGGATCATCGGGTTACGATCTCCTGATCTCATCAAATAAAATCGGCTGAACTTCAAACTGTGCTAATAATGTCCCATCATCCTTAGCTACTAAAAGTTTAACACCAAGGCTCTGCACACTCATCAAATGTGTCATGTAAGGATATTGCCTATTAATTACTGCCGAATAAGACTTACGAATTAATGCATCGACTACTACATTTGCTTTTCCCAGGTGATAGTCGATTATTAAGTCATAATCCTTAATCAATTCCAATCATCTCCTTTTTCTAAGAATTAGCTCTTTTTGTGTCATTGGGGAGTTCAGACTCTTGTTGTCAATTTATATACAACAAGTATCCCCATAAAGATAGTGTATCCAAATCTTAAGTGCAAATACTACCGCTGCAAACTCGAAATCATGTATAGGATAATTTAGCTAATGCTTTTTCAGCTGTTTAGAAGGATATGCGATCAATTGTCAGGCCTGCATAAGTACACAACCAAGTCTCTAGTGACTGACATCACTGTATACCTCAAACCCTACTTAGGTACATAGGGCAAGCACTATTGCTAAAGTCAATCGCTGCTTTAGCTCTTGGAAACTTTCCTTGCATTTGTCCTCCTGCTGAAATTTAATTTCCTTCCGGGTAAACCTTGACGAAGGGCTACAAGCACGGAGAAACCCTGAACAAATCTCCGATAATAACCAGCTAACCCCGAAAACTACGGACTTCTGTGACATTCTTGGGTTTTTCCCATTCAAGTATAGCTTCAACTTTCTTCGAGTCCATAAAAATACCTTCCCCTGATTTCTAGAAAATTGGCAAACACAATCACTACATGTCTTTGATCTTGACCATTTATAATCACACAACCTTAATTTTTTTAGTGTAAAAGAGAAATTAAGGGGCCAAACTGGTTATGTACTAATTGAAGACATAAAAGGAGGCAGATTCCTTTCCCTTTTGAGAGCCATAAGCATCTAAATTACTTCTTTCTAGTTCAAAGGAGATATCAAGAATGGTGAACATATTTGGGCATTGATCAATCTTAGTGATGTTATTCACAATTTTAAAATTGAGAATATTATTCTATGTTTAAGGTTTGGGATTCTTGTATGAATAATTTAGATAGGTGTATTTGATTATTCATGTATGCATTCATTGCCAAAATCAAGATTGCAATCCATAATTATTGTAATTTTGATTCATATGAAGTAAACTAATAGTCATACATAATTAAAGATAATATAGCATAAGTTAAATGATTAAAGGTTATGTGGTTATTGCTTAGATTAACCTGCTTTCCTAATAAGTAATATGGTTGTGGTAGTAAATCTGGAAAGTTTATTCTAGGTTTATATGGTTATGACATTAAATATGGAGAGTTTATTATGGGTTTTATGCTAGCTAGATGCAATTAAAGAGTTTATCATGGTCTGCCTTTGATATTATAAAACCTTAAATCACTATTTGTTTGTAGGTTCTCAAGTTAATGAAAGAGTTAAGTGTCACACCCGACGAGATAAGTTTTGAAGACATTTGAGTTTGAATAAGATTTGTGAATATGGAATATCAAAGACTTTTGAGACCATACTTTAAAGTTATGGAAAAGCCAAGTAGCCTTACAAAAGAAGGAAAAATTCTCAAAAAGATGAGAAAGTTTGAGGTTAAGCCAACAAACTCACCATGTTACTTGTTGTTGATGCATGGTGATAGGTGTAGATTATCATATACTTATCTATGTGTTTAACTGTGTTTTTAAGTATTTCTTAGATTCTTAAGAGTATAGGCTTGGAATTGTGTTATTGTTATTATTTGTATGTGTTCAAAGTGCTTGATTAGTTTAGAGTAAGAATTTGATCTTAATTTTATGTCTCAATAGGTGTTTAATGTATTTGTGAGTGTTTGGAAATAAGAAATTAAAGAATGGAGAAGATGTTAGATGCATCCAGGATGCACAATCATGCATGTAAAAGCTAAGGAACATTGAATAGTTCTCTATCATGATCGTGATACCATGCACGATAGTGATAGAAAAGGAGGATTCACACAAGTCATTATCATACACTAAACGCGAGATTTTTTAAGTTTTGAGAGTTTTAGGTTGTTTTTGGAATTGAATAAAGTAGGGAGAACCTACACACAACCCTAAAACCCGCAAGCACTATAAAAGAACATGAGAAACACCTAAAAAGGTAGAAGTCACTACATCAAAGTAGATCAAAAAGGAGAGATCAAAGAAAGCTTAAGAGAATTTCCAACATTCCAGATCAAGACTTCAACTAGTTTTTATGCTTTTCCCTTAATTTCTTTCATAGTCTTGAATGTGTATTTGGAGTTGTAAGATTTTTAACATGATTGTAGGTTTCTAGATCTATATTTAGGAATTATTCTAGAATTATTTTGTGAACCTTATTTATTGTTAAATTTAAAACATTGGTGAATGTGTGTGATATTTGTCATGCATCTACTTGTTAAAAAATCTAGAGAGTGAATAAAGTCATTAGTGTTAAGGTGTGCAACAAGAGTTGGTAAATTAATAAACCTACAATTATCATATTAACAAACAGTTAAAGAGAGATCTTAATTGTGAAATTAATTATCTACTGGATTGCTTCAGATCTAATTGAATAAGATAATAGTAGTTTTGTGAATCAAGAGATTACAACTTTATTAATATTAAATTTAATGAGGGTTACTTGATTAGATTTTGAGATAGGCTGATCAAAACTTTAGGATATCTAAGATCAAACATAATTTGAATCAACAAGATAAAGGGAAACAAAATAAGGATAGAATAGTTCCTAGGTCTTCAAACTTGATCAATTTTAATTTCATAGGCAGCTCAATTATTTAATTCTTACTTTTTTTGTTAATTGTTTTAATTTTATTTATTTATTTTAATTCACATAAATTCTTAGTACCTTAGACCAAGATCTTTTCAAGTTGTTTAAATGTCCAATTGTTCCTAATAATATAAGATACAATCGGCATACTTGCAGTATTGAGAGTTTTATTATCATATAAAACTTGCTCAACACAAGGCATGCCTCGGGGCTAAGAAAAAGGAATAATAAAAATCTTGGAAGCATAAAAAGAAAATGCAGACCATTAAGATTTTTTTTCAACTATTCCTTCTTCTAATTTTAATTTGGAACTACTTCCTTTTAGTATCTATTACTTGCTTCTTGTTAATCCTTTAAGACTAATGCCTGAAGGCCCATTAGTAAAAGATCATCATTTGTTTCTGTTAATCCTTTTAAGGTTGGGTTTGTAGATCTATTAGGTTTCAATTTCTTTAGCATTTAAGTCTTTAGACCTTCAAGAGATTTTGAACTACTTCTCCCATAGACATTCAGCCTATTATCCTTTTCTTTAAATAACTTAGAGCTTAAAAGCTTTAGACCGAATTAGATAATTTAGACTAAATCTAATATTTTGTATTAAGTTTAAAACAATTTAAAATATCATTTTTGAAAATTTTAGTACCTTATTTTAAGGATCCTTTAATCCTTTTATATAAAAGTCTTTACTTTATTTCTTGTTTTCCTACTAAAAATTCATTTTATTTCTCTCATCATTTTTTCCATTTTTTCATTTTTATATAAATTAAAACTATCCATTTTGAACTTGAATCCAAATGTTTTGACAATCTAAGCCCTTTAAATAGGTTAAATGTACCTCATTTTGGTGGCTAAGTTTGGAAAAAGCTTAATGCTACAAAGGCTAGTCAAAGAGAATTGTAACTAATAATCGGGGAAAGGCTTGTAATGGGGAGGTTATCATAAAACTACTAGCTCTAGTAATAGTAGATGGCACTTGGATATCTTAGCAGTAGTACTTTGTTATGGACTAGTAAAAGTTGGGTCTTGCATTAGTAGAATGGTTGGACTAATTATTAGTGAGTTCTAGAGCTAATTTTAGGACTTGATTGTTCAAAAAATAGGTCGTTCACCTAAGGATATTTAATTTTTAGTTCATTTTTATTTTTAAAAAGAAAAGACATATGACTTAGTCTAGGAACATATAGATATTTTATTTTTAGCCCTAAACCAAATCATAAACTCCTAGGTATTTATTCACATGTTTTAAATTTTATTTTACTCCCTAGACATCATTATAGTTATATTATTTTAACCCCGAGGTTAAACTATAAATTCTTAAACTTCCTGTCACATGTTTAAATTTTTATTTTAATATTTTATCAATTTAACTATTTTATTTTAAAGGTCAAACCGTAAACTCTTACACATCCAAACACATTCTATCTTTTCTTTATTCAGTATGCTTTTATTCACCTTACACCCAAGTTGATTTTCTTTTTAAAAAATACACAAATTTACAAACCATTATCTTGATCTAAATAACCACTTAGGTAGAAGAAATAGGATGAGTAACACTTTCTTTATTTTATGATTTGACCTTGAACTCATTTTTTCAGTTAAAAGCTTTTTTAGTTTATTTGTTTTAAGTTATTTTCTATCTTTCCTTAATAAGGAAATACATCGACTCCACTGAATAATTTATTCAATATTTTGTCTCATCTCTATACAATGCATCTTGAAAACATTAGTGATAACTAGGAAGGAAGAAATAAAATTTATGGTATTTAAAGGAAATTGTAGGTGATGTTACATCACTAGGGTTAGGGAAAGTTGGAAGAAGCCTAAGGATTCTAATATATTTCCAACTTTCAAATATGTAACTTATTTGAGAAAGAAGATGCATCCAAGTTAAGGTTACATAGTTAACAATTATGCACCAAATAATGTTACAATACTTATTAATGTAAATTTGACATTGTAAGCAATAAATATTTTATCTCATAATTGATCATAATTTTACCTCATATTTGATTTTTTCTTAATATTTTATACTTTTGTTGTATATTTGGTATTTAATGTGCTTCAAGTATGTTTATAGATTATAATTGCATTCATGGACTTAAAGGAGAAGAATTTGGACGAAAAGACGGCATGGAACGATGAATTGAACCATAAAAGTGATGCACGACTGTGCATCTATGCCGTGTAGAATCGCATTTCAGGTGCTTTTGGACATACACAATATGATACATGACTGTGTATTTGAGCATATAAGTCCTAAAAACCATACTTGTTAATATAAAAAGATGTTTTTAGTAGCTAATGAAGGGGACAAACTCTTGGAGGTGATTCCAGATGTGGGGTTCATCTAGAAAGGATGATTTTGGTCCAGAGAAGTGGAAAACATGAAGAAATCATTGATAGATCCATCGGAATACAAGATCATACCTCTACATCGCAAGAATACTTGATAGAAGACAATCAGAGAAATTTAGAATTATGAACTCGTTGTTTTCTATTTGTTTTTCTTTCAATGCATGATTGATTTTGTGTTTGATTTTGTGTAATTAAACAGTCAGTTAGTATTTAGGTTAGATGACCCTATTTCGATACCTTAATAGTTTTTGATTTTTCTATTAGTGCAATTGATTGATTGATTTATTGCGATCCAATTCTTTTTTTTTTATGTTATAGTGTTTTGAAATATTAGACCTTAATCTAATTTCATACGTAGTGATTGAGAAATCCTAGGTTTGAATAGATCCGTGGTAATTAGAAAGAGTTAATTGCAACCTTAGAGATAGGATAACATAAATCTTCTAGATTAAGGTCAAACCTAATAGAAGGATTCATAAAATTGTTACGCAATCCTATAAGATTTAACCCGAGTAATTCGGTTAAAAACCGTAGGATTAGTTGTCAGTAGACTCAAGGTCAGCTACTAGCATACTATAGGAATCACCATGATCCAATAAATCATCAAAAAATTGCATGATAAAAAGTCAATCTATTAAAGGTTTAGGGGGATTCGAAACCTATACACTAATTACTCGATATCGATAATTTCAAAGTGCTTCCCAAATTCCCTATTCAATTTCGTTAATTATTTTCTTTTACTTGCTTAGTTTTAGTTTCTTTTAATTAAAAATCTAAAATCAATCCTTAGGCTAGATAATAGGGGAATGGTAATTACTAGTATTCATCGTCTTCATAGGATCGACATGTACTTGCCAATACTAGCTACAGCTACGTCGTGCATTTGCAATTATTATAATATTGACTAAATCACAAAAATAAGTCAATCAATTTTTTGGCATCATTGCCGAGGACATTAATATTAGGAAAGCTTGAATGCCATTACTCTAGTCATTTTTATTTTATTTTATTTTATTTTACTTTTTATTTAGTTTATTTTATTTAATTATATCTTATTGTATTTGGGGCTTATTAATATAATTATCATTAAAATATTTTAATTGATCTTGGGTTTGTTGTTTATTGTAGGAATTATGATTCACTGTCATAGCCATAGCTCACAATCAAAGGATAGAGCAGATGAAACTTTTGTGGGAGCCAAAATATGTCTTCACGATCTATATGTGTGTACTCATATATTTACAGAAGTGCAACCGATGTTTAGGCCATGTCACAGCATTGGTGAGAGTTATCACTACAATTATGAATTTCGAACATCAACACATAAATGGAAGAGACCAAATGTGTACTATCAACCTCATAGTGTAGTATATACGAATGGCTACAATTCAGAGTGGAAAAACTCTTATGCCTATGGGTGAAATGATCACACTCTATTGAGAAAGAGGCAATCACCCTTAGTAGTGAAGAAAAGCTTCCTAAAGAAGAAGACAAAGAAACCTCCATATAAGAAGAGAAAGTAGAGGAGTGGAGGAAGCGAATTGAATAAGATGACCTAGAAGCCTTTGTTTAAGAAAAAGAAGAAGACGAGAGGATAGAGGGGGTTGAGGAAGAACTAGTGGAGGAACCAAGTAAGAAAACTACTAATGAGGTGTTGGTAGCGACCTTAAATACGGAGGGTTCACACTTCCTTGAAGAAAAGTTGTTTGAGTTAGCCAATAATTCAGGAAGTTTCATTATCCCTTATTTAATTAACGGTTTGTCATTAAAAAGGGAATTATTGCTTGAAATTGGTTTTACTAACTTAACACATTATGTCCTTTGGATTATTCTACAATAGGTGGTTTGTTTACAGGCTATGAAACTGTTTTGTGGAAAAAAGGATCGAAGCAAGCCACTGATTATTGATCCAAGATGACATTAAACATGCAAGTTATATCGAGCTAATGATGTCAAAGAAGTGTTGCATGGGAGGAAACCTATGAGTTAGTTTTAATTTTATTTCAATTTTGATATTATCTTTTGTTTGCTTTCATCTTAGTATAGGATTCTATTTTCTATTATGTTATTTCCTTTATTTCTTTTTATCTTTTTCTTTTATATTTTGGAAGGATGCCAGTTTCATATTGGATGGATCCAAATTAGAAAATCATCACATTCAGGAAAGTACCTATTTAACCCTCTCACTTTTTCATAAATGCTTATATTGTGTGCTTTAGGGACAAAGCTTATTATAATCCTAATTATAAATTTCAATAACTAATATCTTGAATTAGTTAAACCTGTCTATGAATTTTATCTGTCCTTGTTGAATATTGATTTAAATTGGTGTGCAAAAGGATAATTGTAACACTTCACTCTCGCAAGACACATACCTGACATCTTGAGTGATATTTGAGTGCAAATCCCGCAAAAGTGGCATACTAGGAGCAGTCAAAACTTATTGAAACTTATTACATTTTTTTTCACATTTATCAATATTACACTTAAGATCATTCTAATTTACAAACCTTTCCAAATTTCAGAAGTTAATACATACAGAAACATATTCAAACATGCATGATACAAAAATTGCGGAATTCATTCTTATATACAAAATTTAATGAAAATATTTATGTAGACGCGAATTGATCCCGACCTCTATCTCTTACTTGTATACAGTGGCTATACTCCTATTAGCCTAACGGGGTAACTTTTCAGAGCCTGAAAAATAATTGCAAATTTTGGATAAGTTTTGCGAAGTCAATGAGTGACCATCCTTGATGGCTCACTCAATCACATAACACATACAAATCACATTCATTTCAGATTCACTTCAGACATATTTCACATTCAGAAATCATTCAAACTATCTAAATCATATATCGCATTCATATGCAATTCTTATGAGACTCACATTCAATTTGTTACTTTGTTGTGACTGAGTGCCTTTTTCACTAGCCCATATCCCTTAGTGGATACTGGCTTGGCCCATTGTTGGATCCCATTTCCAGAACCTAATCCTTGCGGAATAATACATATGTTGGATCCCGCTTGCTTCCAGAACCCAACTCTTACTCTGATACCACACATGTTGGATCCCGTTTTTGGAACCCAACCCTCTTGCTCTGATACCACCCATGTTGGATCCCGTTTCTAGAACCCAACCCTCTTGCTCTGATACCAACCATGTTGGATCCCGTTTTTGGAACCCAACCCTTGCTTAATAATACATATGTTGGATCCCACTTGCTTCCGGAACCCAACTCTTCCTTTGATACCAACCTACTGTTGGATTTCGTTTTCGGAACCCAACCCTCTTGCTCTGATACCACTCATGTTAGATCCTGCTTGTTTCCAGAATCCAACTCTTGCGAATATCATCATACTTAACTTGAGCATGCATATTCCCGTGAGGGTTTAATGCAATAACCCTTCAAGGGAATATGCATGCTCAAGTTAAGTATGATGATATTCGCAAGAGTTGGATTCCGGAAACAAGCGGGATCCAACATAAGTGGTATCAGAGCAAGAGGGTTGGGTTCCGGAAACGGGATCCAACACCCATATCCCTTGTAGATACCGAGTTGAATAAGAAAATATCCCATATCCCTTAATGGATACCAGGTACATTCACAACTGAGTCTGAGGCTCTGATCACATATTGAGCTTTAAGCCCTTTTTCACTGGCGACTCCGGTCACAACTACCTTTATCTTTCATGCATTCATGTAATAAAATGCATCAATCACATATTTTCAGTCAGTCACATGATCTCATTTACACATTCTCATATATATTCTCATCAGACCTTAGTCCGACATTCAGAGATCACATTTAGAAGCACTTATTCCATCGTGTTCACGTACAAGTAGCACTTCAATATCACATTCATGTATCACAAGTCTCATACCTTCATTGTTTGGAATTCAACAATCAAATCACATTCTTAATCAGTTAATACAATATAAACAAACAAGTAATAAAGTAAGACCATCTAGGTCTACTCACAGTATGCTCCAGATTAGCATTTGCTTCCAAGTTCTGGAAACGTCTGAATGCGGACATTTATCCTACACATCCAAATTATGCAATATACACATTGCATACACACATTATTAACTTTGCACAATTTTAAGCATTTATTTATCCACAAATGTGTACATGGACTATGTATAATATATGCTCAATGACAATCCCAGGTATATTATCAATTTCACGTCATATCCAAATTCTCATTTTATAACTCAATTACTCCTTATTTCATTCTTAGCATTATTTGCTCTTATTATCAAATTCTTATTCACTTTATCTTGATACAGTTTACTCCTCTTCTTTGAATCACAACCTCAATCATGTGAATATATTTATTCCCAAACAAACTCATACCTTTGGTACTTTGATATCAACAATTCATTCACTAATGTTATTCCAACATTATAACATTACACATTATCCAAACTCTCCTTTCTTCTTATAAATTTCTCCAAATTTTCAAATCTTCGAGTCTATTTTCCATGATCAATTAGACAATGAAAACGAAGTAATTTGGCAACACTTTCTTCCATAAAAATGTTCCACATTGTCTTAAGTTTCTAATGACACTAAAATCATTCAATTTAGTTCGATATTTTGAAAGTTATACTCTAAATATTTTCGGACTATTCTCATTCTGTAATAGTATACTATACTCAACTTCCATCCAGAAATTGAAAGTCTTAAAGACTGAATCAAATTTCAACTTCTTCGGATAATTTGTAGCACTATGTCTGTAGTTTATTAAAAATTCAAAATAATCTCATTTGGAAATCTAGAGGTCAAGATATATCCAAAAAACCCAAGCATATTCAGTGAAATCACACCAGTTCATAATATTCCAACAGATTCCCTCACCTTCATTCAATCAATCTTTTTTCAAATCAATTCAGAATGCTACCAAATTTTTATAAAGAGATAGAATAATGTGTTAGGAACC
>JAOSBP010000205.1:16869261-16884170 GCA_027563825.1 Erythroxylum mucronatum | reverse complement strand
ACCGGCCGGTTTTAACATTAAAGGGTTATTACCTCGGACCGAACCGGACACATGGCCGGTCCGGACGATTTCCGGTCAGACCGGCCGGTCCGGTCCGGTTTTCACATCATTGGTTTTAACTCAATTTGATTTTTAATAATTTATTAGGAATTAAAAATATTAAATATAAAAATAAAAATAAAATTATTCAATTTAATTTTCGTTCAGTTCAATCAACACCTTTTCTGGGGAAAACGAATTAATTTGTCGCGTCGAAAACAAATATAAAAAAGAATTCCGATGATTGCCAAATGCCAGTTTATAACATCGATACACTCGCCAACAGGGGTAGTTAGGTAAAGCAAATGGGGACTACTCAACCCATTTAAATTGAAAAACATCCAAGTGCCAAGTCCCAACCTGAGCAACGTTGAAAGTTTCCATATTTGACCATACGAATAAGCATCCCTCGGTCGCCCGCTCTCTCTCTCGTTCGACACTTTCTCTTTATATGTATTTGTCCGTAAAATAAGTAGACAAAAAAGGGAAAGCTTTAGATCCAAAACGAAGACTCCATTTCTCATCATTTTCTTCTTATATCTATTTGAATCACATCAAAGAACACCAAGTTTTGTTTAACATTAACTATAATGAGATCATCGGCGGAGCAGTTAAGGACGAGCGGAGGAGACTCTGGCCCACGCTACGTCCAAATGCAATCAGAGCCGTCATCCATGCCCTCCTACACCTTCTTCTCCTTCTCACACGACGTCGCCAACATCTTCGACGAGTTGCCTCACGCCACCATCGTCTCCGTCTCCAGACCCGATGTTAGCGATATCAGCCCCGTTCTTCTCTCCTACACTCTCGAGATTCAATACAAGCAGGTTAAATTTCCACACCTCTCGCTTTTTATTGAGATTTCGGGAGTTGTTCGATCTTGATATGAAAATTTTGCTAATTTTTATTAACTCTAGTTATCGGTCGGAACAATTAACCATGAATTCACTTGATTATTATTATTAATGTTTTTGTTGTTATTAATAATAATAATAATTATCATCATCATTGTTTTCTTTATTATTTTCATCGTCATCATTATTATTATTAAATTTCACTTTATGCTTTTTTCCCCTAAAAATAGAGAAACAGATCAAAGTTTGCTCTACATTATTACTTGTTGTTTTTTAAGCTGTGTGTTATTATGATTTTTTAATCATGATATATTATCTAGAGGCAATTGGTTTATTTTACATTGTTAACTTGGTTGTACATAATATTAGATAATTATACCGTTATGTTTTGGATTTGGTTACCAGTTCAAGTGGCGGTTAGAGAAGAAAGCTCCACAAGTGTTCTTTCTGCACTTTATGTTGAAGAAACGTGCTTTTTTTGAGGACATTCAAGAGAAGCAGGAACAGGTGTGTAAATGTTTATTTTTGTATGTTGTAATTCTGTTGCTCTGAGATGGTGTGTGGTTTTTAATGGATTTTTTATTGGGGAACTTATATTAAAGGTTAAAGAATGGCTTCAAAATCTAGGAATAGGAGACCACGCACCTGTAATGCAAGATGATGATGATCCTGACGAGGACACTATACCTTCGCATCATGATGAAAGTGTTAGGAACAGGTAAATTAATTTTCCTTGCGTTGAGATGAGTGCCAAACGTCAAGCATGTGCTCCCTTGCGATTATTCTTACAGGATTCTTACAGGAGGGTTTTTTGTTCAGAGATGTACCCTCAATGGCTGCTTTACCTGTTATTCGTCCAGCATTGGGAAGGCAGCATTCCATGTCAGATAGAGCAAAGGTTGCAATGCAAGAATATTTGAATCACTTCTTGGGAAACTTGGATATTGTAAACTCTCCTGAGGTTTGTTTGAACTCTTTGCTCTTTTACACTTGTGATGTTTGTCTTCTTACTACCCATGATATTGAGATCCTGAAAACAGTATACCTGTTCTTATTCTGTAAGAGCCTCACAGAGTTTTTGATGACCTACTTTGGAACTGTATATTTATTTGAAGAGTGAGGATTAGAGTTACTCTTCTTTAAGTTGTCAACAATGTCATCTTATATGCATGCATGCGAATTGAGAAAATTTTCAGATTTCTGTTATATAGGAAAGAACTGTCTGATTCAACAAACCAAATGTACAAGCTTATTGTATTCTTGTTGCATAATCTACTTTACCATGTGATTGCTAATATTTTTTATCTCAATGTTACTTGATGTGGCAGGTGTGCAAATTTTTGGAAGTCTCTAAGCTGTCATTTGCACCTGAATATGGGCCCAAACTAAAGGAGGATTATGTAATGGTGAGGCATCTGCCAAAAATTCCTAGGGAGGATGATTCTAAGAAATGCTGTGCTTGTACCTGGTTTGGTTGCTGCAACGATAACTGGCAGAAGGTAATGGAATGGTTGAAGAACTAAGTTCAAACTCGCTTATGCTGTTGTAAATCAATAAGCTTTTTGGTGGGGCTGAATGGCTGGCTGACTGGATGATTAAATTGTTGGAGTTGTTTGCTAACTTCCTATGCATATACAGTTTAGCTTATAGGAGCCCGCTGAGCTTGTTTACTAAGAAAGTTGTTATTAGAACATGCATGTTAAACTTTTATCATTTGAGTAGATGTTTTGAAATCTTCCCTTGTTTATTTTTCTCTACTCAGGTGCTAGACAAGTACCTAAGCCATTGTACTTAAGACTACTTTTTATACGTTATCTGGAGAGAGAATTCTCCCATAATCCTTTTTATTCTGCAGGTGTGGGCTGTTCTGAAACCTGGATTCCTGGCTCTGCTTGCTGACCCATTTGACCCCAAGCCCTTAGATATAATAGTTTTTGATGTATTACCGGCCTCTGATGGGAATGGTGAAGGACGAGTATCTTTAGCTGTTGAAACAAAGGAACGCAATCCTTTACGACATGCATTCAAGGTACTTATTTGGAGTTTGCTCTATATGCTGATGCAAAGCCAGTATAGATGTAATGGAGTTTTGTCAAAAGTGAAGATGGGTTAAATCCACGTTTGGGGATCTGACAGGCAATTGTTATGTAAAATAAGATTCAAGGAACTGAGGGATCATTGTTAGGAATGTCTTTGCTTCCTTATAAGTTAATTCATGTCTAGTCAAGTGTATAACAGGTCTTTTTAAGTAGAACCCATCCTTATGATGCTTCCAAAGGCTTTGACATAAAGGACTACATTTTTGAGTTTCTGCCATCGCTAATTTATTTTAAAGCTAGTATGATTCTTTATTAACAAAAGATGTTTCATAAAGTATTGGTGGCTGTTTCCAACATGATGGATATTGCCTCCTTATTGTGATATTCTTTGTCTTTGTTTATCAATATGTGTGATGAATTTAGAGAATTTCACTCGCTAACAGATGATTGGAAAATTCATAGGTTAAATGTGGAAGTCGGAGTATAAAGTTAAGAGTCAAGACTGGTGCTAGAGTTAAAGATTGGGTTGCTGCAATTAATGATGTTGGACTTAGGCCCCCAGAAGGTTGGTGTTATCCTCACCGTTTTGGATCATTTGCTCCTCCTAGGGGTTTGTCTGAAGATGGCAGTCAGGCTCAATGGTTCATAGATGGTAAGGCAGCTTTTGAAGCTATCGCTTCATCTATTGAGGATGCTAAGTCAGAGGTTTGTCCCTCCAAGTTTAAGCGCATAGGATTTCTCCATACGTCAAACTGGTTGTTTTATTTAGCTTGATTATCCATTGTTTGGAATGTTGAAATTTTATGCAGATATTTATTTGTGGCTGGTGGCTATGCCCAGAGCTCTATTTACGGCGTCCTTTTCAAACACATGCCTCCTCTACACTTGATACTTTGCTGGAAGCTAAAGCTAAGCAAGGGGTTCAGGTACATATTTTGTTGTTCTATTACGGTTATTATTTTTCCTACTGCATTTATATTTTAGTGCTTCAATCAGTTTACAGCATGCATAAGCTTTAGGTTGTATCCTATAATATAAAAATATAAAGCAGAGATTCTGAAGTGGTTGGAGAAGTGAATTCTTTTTTCTCTCTACTGTGTTTGATGTTTTGATGGTTATGTGGAGATGAACATTGGTACGAAGACAATACTTAACATTTTACGAGGGAATTTCATGTGCCAGAATTTATCCAGGGAACTGTTTCTGTTCCAGCTATATGATATTTTTATTCATTTCTTTTTTAATTTTTTAGAAGCTTGAGTTACAATTATACTTCTGAATTTTAAGAACCTGTAGGAAATTCTTTAACAACTCATTGGAATTTTGCACCGGATGTGGATCATTTTCACTGTTCTGTGCAGATACATATTCTTCTTTATAAGGAAGTGGCTCTTGCTCTTAAGATCAACAGTGTGTACAGCAAGAGGAAACTTCTAAGCATTCATGAGAATGTGAGGGTGCTGCGATATCCTGACCACTTCTCAGCTGGTGTTTACCTGTGGTATGCAGTATGAGAAAACTTTTTAGATTATAGCTCGTGTTTGCCTTTGAATGATGTGTAATTCTCGAGTTTCAACATGTCTTTGGTTTTTTAGGTCCCACCATGAGAAGATTGTCATTGTTGATAACCATATCTGCTTTATTGGAGGATTGGACTTGTGCTTTGGTCGTTATGATTCATGTGAACACAGAATAGGTGATTGTCCTCCTCAAATTTGGCCTGGAAAGGATTATTACAATCCAAGGTAAGTTTGTTGTTTGCTTAAATGGATAATGCTTATGTTAGGATGTCCTCATGATGTTGAGATTGATGATGATAAAAGACATGTCATCTGGTAATCGTTGTTACATTGTGGTCATTAATGTCTGTTCTTTGATTTTCAATAGATATATAGTGTTACTACCAAGATCATGGGGGCCCCTCATTTTCTTTGTTTGCATGACAATGTTAATTTCCTTTGTCAGAGAATCTGAACCGAATTCATGGGAAGATACAATGAAAGACGAGTTGGATCGTGGAAAATATCCTCGAATGCCTTGGCATGATGTTCATTGTGCTCTTTGGGGACCACCTTGTCGGGACGTAGCTAGGCACTTTGTGCAACGTTGGAATTATGCAAAGGTCAATTTTTCTTACAGTTGGTATGGTTTCCTGTGCAATTTACAGGGTCCTTTACCTTGGAAGTGATATGCTTTTATTTCCTTTTACACATGTTCAGAGAAATAAAGCTCCTTATGAAGAATCAATTCCACTACTTATGCCTCAGCAGCACATGGTCATCCCACATTATATGGGGAAAACCAGTAAGATGGAGGTTGAAAGTAAGGGTATCGAAGACTGTTCCAAAGGCATCAAAAGGCAGGATTCATTTTCCTCTCGGTCATCTTCACAAGATATCCCTCTTCTTTTGCCTCAGGAAGCTCAAGAGATGGATGATGTGGGTGGACATCCTAAACTTAATGGTTTAGATTCCACCTCTGGCAGAAGCCTCTTCCGGAAATCCAAAATTGAGCCAGAAATTTTAGATATGCCAATGAAAGGCTTTGTTGATGACCACGATGCATCAGATCTTCATGTGAAGATGACTCCAGATTTATTTAGACAGCCTGAGACCAAAAATTCAGATTTGGAGTGGTGGGAAACACAAGAGCGGGGTGATCAAGTTTGTTTTAGAGATGAAACTGGGCAAGTTGGTCCACGAACTTCATGCCGCTGTCAGGTTTGTTATCATTCATGTGATGTCTACAGTTATTGATTGAATGGAAATGTTTGGAAAAACAGTCATCAGATGAGCTTAGGTATTGTCATCGATGTTTAGGAAGTTTGGTTTTTGTTTGTTCTTTATTTCTGTGTTTTAGTTGTTGGTCCTGGATTATTGTGCTTGATGATGTGGCTGCAAAGCAATTTGAAGTGATTAAAATATCAGATTATAGAGCAGTGGGTGGTGAAACACTGAAAATTATGTTACCCTTGGGATGCTAGCTACCTACATGACAAATATATACTTCTAATGATTCACTAGAAAATTTTATGAGGTTTTTAATACAAATAACATTGTATAGTTGTATAAGGAACTGTTTTTTGGTTAGGAATTGACTTCAAAGTAGTTGACGTTTCCCTATACCTGTTCAGAGTGTTCTTGATCTGTAAAAAGTTTCAAATTTACTGTCTGTCATTTGTTGACCTCTCATATCCAGGTTATAAGGAGTGTGAGTCAATGGTCTGCTGGAACAAGTCAAGTTGAAGAGAGTATTCACTGTGCTTATCTTTCCCTTATTGAGAAAGCGGAGCATTTTATTTACATAGAGGTATGCACCATTCTGGCTACATAAACTTCTAGTGAAGACAGATCAGACTTGCAGCAGACTTTTAGCTAACCCTTTATTTGTATATGCTTGGAAATGTAGTCAGTTGAAATATATAGGTCATTCATTTTTCTGTTGACCATGGTAATCATTGGAGTAAAAAACATTGTAGTTCTCTCACCAGCTACTTCTTGAATTACTGAAGTCGATCTTTTAGTCACTTTGTGGTCACTTAATGGGGTGGGAATTATGGATGATTTGGGTGAGGAGGAAGTACTTTTGTATTCTTCCCATGCCTTCTTTGTTCCAGATTTGCCTGTTTGACTGAAATAATATTTGATATAGACGCTCAAATCTCATTATATGTTCCTGGTTGTGGTCATTTATCTGGGATCAACTTTGTTTAATATATCTGATAACTTAAATGCTAGAATAGGTACTTGGAAGAAACGCGTTCTACAACCAACTAATTGGGAAGTAATCTTGGTGTTGATATGGACATCAAAACCAAAGTTGAGGATTTGGAATATACTTTTAGTTCTCGGGGTCTAAGAAGAACATCTCTATTTCATTTAGGAGATATTAGTTCAGAAATTGTTGTTGAAGTTTTGGATTGAAGCTTGGAAAGTTGCGACTTACTTTATTCATTCTGACTTCTGTTTAATTCTTGGGCAACCGGCTCCCAGAATCAATTTTTCATATCAGGTCTTGCAGGAGATGAAATCATAAGGAATCGTGTGCTGGAAGCACTATATTGGCGTATCAGGCGAGCATATAATGATGGAAAATGTTTTCGAGTTATTGTCGTCATACCACTACTTCCAGGATTTCAGGTTATAATTTGAAGTTGACACCTTTGAGGTTTATACCATGCGACTGCTTTCTGTTAACTAAATATTTTGTTTAACAGGGCGGTTTGGATGATGGTGGTGCTGCATCTGTGAGAGCTATAATGCATTGGCAATATCGAACAATTTGCAGAGGAAAAAATTCAATATTACATAATCTTTATGATCTTCTCGGTCCAAGGACACAGGACTATATTTCTTTTTATGGTCTTAGGGCTTATGGTCAACTTTTTGAGGGTGGTCCTGTAGCCACAAGTCAGGTATTTTATTGCACTCAATCAGGAATATTTGGTAGATATAATGTGCAGAGGATTAACTTAATTAACTTTATTTTGTTTCTGCAGGTGTATGTGCACAGTAAAATCATGATAATAGATGACTGTGCAGCGTTGATCGGATCAGCTAATATAAATGACAGGAGCTTACTTGGTTCGCGAGATTCTGAGGTACTAATTTATTACAGGGTCCATTCCATAATCCTCAAAACACTTCTATGTTTTGATAAGGCTGAGAAACCATGCTTGCTTTAAACAGTAACAAGTGAGAGAAAATGGAAGGCAATTCTTCAAGTGAACATTTTTGTTTTGAACTTGAATGGAAGAACTAATGGAACAAATATTGTATCCAGCATATCTTGAAGTGGCTGGATCTTTGATTCGTAATTTGTTAATTGTTCTTCTGATTATTGAGAATCATGGCATCGCTTGTTAAGTTTTGCAGTTTGTGTTCTACTCTGATGTCAATTCTAAGCTGCCTATTGATTGAGGGACATTTCTTTTTTCAGATTGGCATACTTCTAGAAGATAAAGAGTTAGTCAACTCATCAATGGGTAGTAAGCCTTGGAAAGCTGGGAAATTTTCCCTTAGTCTTCGCCTTTCATTGTGGTCTGAGCACCTTGGCCTTCGCCCTGGAGAGGTCAGTATGCCTATTTGTCTGATTATTTTGTCGTCCATTAAATAATTGCAAATTTCTGTTAGTGACTTAGAATAATATCATCACAAGTTTCCCCCTTTGCACATTTTCCGTCAGATCCATCAAATTATTGATCCAATAATTGATTCAACTTACAAAGATATATGGGCTGCAACGGCAAAGGTGAGGGCATAAATTTTGTTATTTCTGAAGAACTGATTTAATCTTAGTCCAAAGTCACTTTCTCCAGGAGTTTGTTCTGCAATTATGCCCTCCTGCCCTATGGCAGAGCAACTTTACATTTATGATGGGAATATATACACATAGAAAGAAATGGAGAGAAAGAGTCGAGAACTAATTATGTAAAATCGGATTAGAGGTTCTTCTATAGCTATGGCTTGATTAACAATCAATATCTAGGACTTCTTGCATTTGTGTGCTAAGGTTGATATTTTCTGCAATATGAAACTTTGAGTTTGGAATCTGAAAAAAATGTAATTAAAAATAGGTAATCTTATTTTTGAGGCTGTATGCTAGTATTTTACCACTGTTGGTCAATCTGAACAAATTACCTAACGCATTTTTTATTCTTTTATTGATTTGGCAGACAAATACAACAATCTACCAGGATGTCTTTTCATGTGTACCAAATGATCTAATACATTCCAGGTAAATATTCCTTTTCTTCATACGAAGAGGTGGAAAACGATTTCCGCTTTCATAGCTTTGGGCGGGACTCTTAATTTGTTGCGTGAAGGGAGTGAAACCAGATCCCCCTTTGAGGACACTGAGATGTGATGATGTGGATTTAATGATTGAATTCCAATTGGTTCTTTCCGTTCGTCTTAGGCTCTTAGCTCATAAGCGTCTTTATTTACGCTTGGAGAAATTTGAGTCCGAGCCATTATTCAATCATCATCTTGTTATTTTCCTTTTTGAGGGTTGTTTCATAGGTGGTGCTAACTAAACTTGTCACCTCGATTTCATTGCAGGGCTGCCTTTAGACAGAGCATGTCATTTTGGAAGGACAAGCTAGGCCATACCACAATTGACTTAGGAATAGCTCCAGAAAAGCTAGAATCATACCAAAACGGAGGCATCGAGAAAACAGATGCCTTGGAGAGATTAAGAGCTGTACGTGGGCATCTTGTGTCTTTCCCTTTGGATTTCATGTGCAAGGAAGATTTAAGACCAGTGTTTAACGAGAGTGAATATTATGCTTCTCAAGTTTTTCATTAGGCTGTGAAGCTTCCCAGCCGAATCTTATTTCTTGATAATTTTGTTCGCCCAGCGGTATCCACTACCCCGATAGTATTACTTTTGATAGAGGTTACATTGACCTGCAGACAAAACATTACATGTAAATCACACGGAAATGGTGTTGTAATTACAATAACCCCACAAGGGATGTACTGTAAAACATTGCTGTATAAAATCGGCCTATACTGTTCCTTCTACCTCTCTTCCCCAATCTTGTATTTATCTAACGAAAATCTCAATTATTAAACAAACATTCTAGCTTTTTCCTTGGATGTCCTTTTCGTTCTCAACCTGTATAATGGCTACTTCCCAACCTCAAATTTGACCCTAGTTCTTGTTGGGGTACTGACAACCACAAGTTTGCATTGACGCTTTATGCCATGGCTTACTGTTTAATATAACCTAATTGAGTGGCTAAACAATAGCCAGGCGTTCTGCAATCATATCTAACAACTTTGTAGCTTTTTGTAATCAACAAACCCTTTCTTTAATCACATATCTAGTTAGCAGCTCTTGAAGATAACACAAATTTAATGAAGAAACGAGCACCGTTTCTTTAGTTTCCATCATTGCATAATCACTACGCCTCCTGGTCATAAAACAAAAGACAATCTCTAATTTGGTTTGGCGCATCTTGTTGTGCACAATCATTGCTACTTGGATTGTTATTTGGAAAAATTGAATAGGTAGTATCGATTTCGGGAAAATTTATAAGAGATAAAAACACGAATAAAAGAAAGGAAACTGTGCATACTCTATTGTTTTCTAAGAAGAAAGGCAATTCTTCTCTGCCGATCCACTCTAATGGAACTTGAAATTGTGGATGAGACAAAAAGTGATCTTGATTTCTTCTCATCTTTTGTCAAAAATCCACGTGCATTGAACTACTAACTTGCAAGTGGCAATGGAAGTAAGTGACCTTTGATATTGCAGCAAACTAATTCTAATTGTTTGGAAGCTCTTGTCTACATGTCCTCTTTTCTTGTGCTCGTAGCATCATCCCCTAGTGATGCATTTACACTCTGAAAAGGCATATCTTGTGGATGAAATGTAATTGTCAACCACAACGTCACATTCATGCCAAACTATTGACCATTTCCGTCGGCGGCCATCAAGAATTGAACGGTGAACCTATAGCCATGCGTATGTATTTGTAGTCATCATAGAGCACTAAAGCCAATATTTTAGAGTTTTCTTTTGGTTAATGTGCCGTCGCAACCCACCAAAAAACTTTCCCTTTCAACCCTTCCTTTAATCATATTCTAATTAGCACATTGCTCTTCCGACCACAACTATATGCTAATTTATTTTCTCTATTAATTTATTTTTTTTAACCGACTTTCTTATTTAGAACACTATTATAGTACAAGGGGTTACGTTCATCTTCTTGATATTAAAACAATTGGGTGGCCGTGACGCAATTCTGAACATAAGATACATTCCTTGATATGACCAAAATGCCCATATCTTGTGCATGGAATAAAAATTTAAGTAAGGATGTGTCTGTCATTTCATTGGCCAACTCATGGTTGGTCGCAAGCTTTAGCTAGGATGCGCACTTGTTATATTACGTACGAGTTTAGGAGCTGCGTAGAATGTCAGGAAATGGAGTATAGCAATTGGAAGCTTTTGATAGTGGTTGGAACATCTTAGTTAGCCGGAGTGACGTGGGTTTTCAGGAGACAAAGGTATCGGCTTTCCAACTGACAAGTGATCTTTCTACTTGTGAAATTGAAAGTTTCTGTCAACTGTTATATCGATCCGGGTAAGGTCTTGGATACTTCTGCTTTTGTTTAAACGATCAATCAAACAACTTAGATTTTTATGAGTTTTGAGACTCGTTATGATGATCATGGGAATTTATATGATAGGATCGATATATTGCTTTCCAAAATGTCCAAAGAAAGTGAAGAAATTATGCCCTTGAAAGCTTAAGCGTTCAGGTTTCATCGTATAGAAAGTGTGGTATGCCTAAATATATGTAGGAAACAGACGTTGGTAAATTGTCTGGCTTTGGAAAGGTTGATTTAGATGGAAAAAGAAAAGATAGTCCTATTTGAAAATTTAGAGGTGAAGCATTTCGTTATATACTCCCGAAAGTTTACAGTGTGAATCTATATTGTAGAAGAAATGGTGTTTTTTCCATCCCTTTTAGATGGACTTGCGAAAACAGTATCGGTCAAGAAAGAGAGGAATTCTCAAAGGAATGCTGAAAAAGAAACTAAAGAATCAAAGAAGAAAGAGTTGATGGTGAAATCCTCTGGTGTTGCGAGATCCAACAAATATAATAATTTCGCCTCAGTTTACACAAAAAGAGGACAGAAGGGTGTCAACCAGGATCGACTCGTTGCATGGGAGGTATTTATGCTTTAGCACTTGCCAGTGTTTGTTGTAAATTTTTGCACAAATCTAATAAAACACCTGTTATCTATGGCAGGAATTTGGATGCCAAGAGGACACGATCTTCTGTGGGGTGTTTGATGGACATGGTCCCTGGGGCCATATTGTTGCCAAAAGGGTTAGAAAATCACTTCCTTCTTCGTTGCTCCGCAGTTGGCAAGAAAATCTTGGTTTGACATCTCTTGGCAAAGATTTTGAAGTGGGACTGGAAAGAAACCTCTCTTTGGTTGAGGTATGGAAGCAGTCGTACATCAACACTTATGCAGACATTGATCAACAACTTAAGCTACATCCAGGGATTGATTCTTTTTCCAGTGGCACTACAGCTTTAACTCTCGTTAAACACGTATGTCTATTGATTGTTTTGTTCCTTTCCTTAATGTCATGCTCAGAAACTCTATGATCCATTCAGTTTACTGGTGCACTAAAACTTTGCTTAGGGAGAACATCTTGTTGTAGCAAACGTCGGCGATTCTCGGGCTGTTTTGGCGACCACTGCTGATGATGGCAGTTTGGTAGCACTTCAGCTTACTGTAGACTTTAAACCAAATCTACCCGGTGAGTACTTGAGAACTTTCTCTGAATTTCTGATAGAATAAGCATTTGTTACTTAAACTGTTTGTGCTAATTGGCAGAGGAGGCTGAACGAATCATACAATCCCGGGGTCGAATATTTTGTTTAAATGATGAACCAGGGGTGTATAGAGTTTGGATGCCAAATGGGATGACGCCAGGACTAGCAATGTCAAGGTCTTTAGGTGACTACTGCATCAAAGATTTTGGGCTCATTTCTGTACCCGATGTGACTCATAGGAACATAACAAGCAGAGATCAGTTCGTGATTCTTGCAACAGATGGGGTATGCATAATCGTGATTTGCAATACACAGCATCTAAACATCTTTGAACATTTAAGTGAATAAGCGAAGATGAATATTCTAGGTAATGCATGACCATTTGATGCTTGAGGGTGTTGTTTCTCTATTGTGCTCAGGTATGGGACATTGTTTCTAACCAAGAAGCAGTCAAGATAGTCTCTTTAGCAGCTGACAAAGAAAAATCAGCAAAAAGGCTGGTTGAATATGCTGTTCGTGCATGGAAGTATAAGAGAAGAGGCATTGCAATGGACGATATATCAGCCATTTGTCTCTTCTTTCATGCTCCACCTTCGCATCAAGAGCCTCACAATTTACCAGTTTCAACCAAAGCTGCCAGCACCAGATATGGCTAACACAAAGGCTTCAAGTTCTCAAAGAATGCTAGTAGTAATGTATATAGCGCAAACCAATTCTGAACTCCTTAAAGTGTGGATGACCAGAGATTTTTTCCTTTATACCAAGAAATATATCGAAGGCCTCTACTGCCCCTAATCCCTTGTTCTCTGCTCAGTTGTAAATACTTAAACATAACTGTTGACAAGTGCTTTGGCATCAAAGAATTTAGGTGATAAAGCTTACAACTTTTTGGATCACATTCATTGGAGACCATATAACAACCATCCTCAAATATTTTTTTGCAACAACAGGTGCAAGCATAATGGAAGAAAAGCTAGGCTGCCGATTATCCAAGAAGCTGATAACTTGGATGCATTTTTTGATTATAGCAAAAGAAGCTACATTCTTGGAGTCGGCCAATTCGATAAAACATTTTACAGAATCTCCTCCTGGTCAGGTCCTTGCCAATATTGCCACGGAATTAAGAAACTTCTGTTTAAGAATACCAAATGTTGAGGTTTTAGCAATTTACAAAGCAGACCAAAAGTATGCATAATTACCATGAAACAAAATTGTAGGAAACTGGAAAAAAAAAAGGGATTAATGAGTTTCGTTTTCGAATTTCAATGGAAAGAGTAACCAGTGGCTGATTTCTAACCGAAGTATCAAAGACAAATGGAAGCGTTGATAAGAATGTCATTGCTTGATTTCCGTGCAAATATGGTGATAACGCATGCCTTTGATTCAGTCACAACAGTCAACTCCATGATTTCAGCAACATAATTTCAGCCTTAGAATCTTCTACTGTGTAATTATATTTCCATGTTTATACCTTCATCTCTTGTATAAATAGTTATACAAATCTTTTATAGCAATACACAAACAAATCAATTATCTTCTTCATCTATCTTTCATGATATCAGAACCCACAATCCAGTTCTCTTCCCAAACACTTCCAACAATTACATAGCTCATATCTTCACAATTCTCAAACTACCACTTTTTTTTTCAAGCATTCCTGAATATATCAGACTCCACAGCATGTACAGACTCTTCAACACAGTTACCATACACACCAATCTCATCACATGCCAATGGCCACACAACAAACAGAACAAACACTACCACCCTTCCCTCTTCAGAACATTCCAAACTTCATAACTACGACATTAGACAATTCCAATTATCTTGTTTGGAGCAATCAAGTTAGGACAATGTTACGTACCTGCAACTTACTGGGACACATCGACGACACCAATGCACTGCCTGCAAACTCTACCTTGCTTGACTAGGACAAATACGATGGCTTGGTTTACTGTGCGCTAACCGCTGCTCTGTCTCTAGAGGTGTCCTCTCTGGCCGTCAGTTGTACTACTACTCACCAGCTGTGGACCCGACTAGAAAACCCACTTCTTACAGCAGACGACAACTCAACTTTCACTTCTTCGTCGCCAATTGCACACACCAGAAAAGTAACGCCTCCATCTCCGAATATCTCACCACTCTGTCCTCCATATCGCAGGATCTTGCCGCAATAGGAGCCTCAGTCCCGGACGAAGATCTGATTGTTCTCGCCCTCAATGGATTACCAACCGACTATGAAGGCTTTGTCACTGCCATAGAGAATCGCAAGGTCCAACCTTCCTTCACCGAGCTTCGAGCCAAGCTTCTCCTTCATGAGCAGCGATTGTTGGTGTATCACTCACCTTCTCCAACTGACCCTAACGTTGCCTTCACAGCCGTACGCATCAGCAACCATGGGCCAGGTGGCCGAAGGAATCACCACTCCCACCAATTCCATTACCAACATCAGTCGGTGTAGGAAAATTTCGGTGTGTGCATCACATACAAACGGTGCGGAAAACAAAATTTTTTGTTTCGGGACGTTCCCGAAAGCCAGGATCCATGTGTCTATATAAAGCAGTCAAACCATAACGACCAAAAGAGATCGTCTCTAACGGTATCCACGCAGAGGTCGGAAAACCTAACCGGGGCAAACCCTTTGACCCGGGAATAGCTAGAATAAAGTGAAGACTG
>JAOSBP010000205.1:16844659-16864108 GCA_027563825.1 Erythroxylum mucronatum | reverse complement strand
CATGGAGTCCCTAGCTCCATTCTAAGTGATAGAGATCCACTTTTTACTAGCAATTTCTGGAAGGAGTTGTTCAAGTTGCAAGGGACAACCTTGAAGATGGGTTCCTCTTACCATCCTCAAACGGATGGATAGACCGAAGTAATCAACAGGTGCCTAGAAACTTATCTCCGCTGCTTCACATCTGAACAACCTAAAAACTAGTATAATTGGCTAGCATGGGCTGAATACTGGTATAATACAAATTATCATGTTTCGACTGGGCGAACTCCTTTTGAAATTGTGTATGGTCGTCTACCCCCTACCTTGCTACATTTCAATCAAGGAGAGACTCAACTGGAATCTATAGCTCTTGCTTTGGTTGATAGAGATGAAGCACTACGTCAACTAAAGCACAACTTAATAAGAGCACAATCTATAATGAAGAAATCAGCTGATAATCATAAAAGGGAAGTGTATTTTCAGGTGGGTGACTTAGTCTTTGTTAAGCAAAGACCCCATAGACATATCACAGTAGCAAGGAGGATCTGCCTTAAATTGACAACAAGATACTAAGAACCTTTTAAGATAATTGGGAGAGAGGGACAAATTGCCCATAGGTTACAACTTCCTCCTCCATCCAAAGTTCATCCAGTTTTTCATGTCTCACAACTGAAGAGGGCCTTGGGCAACCATTCGGTGGAGCAAAACCTTCCCCAAGGGTTGGAGGTAGATCAGGGTAATGTGGCTGAACCGGAGGCAATCTTAGCTTCACGAATTTCTAAGTCTAAAAGGAGCAGTATCCTTCAATAGCTTATATGGTGGAGAGATAAACCAACAAAAGAGGCAACTTGGGAGGATGCAGAATTTATAAAGGGGCAATATAGACCAACAGAAGAGGCAACTTGGGAGGATGTAGAATTTATAAAGCGGCAATATCCTTCCATTCACCTTGAGGACAAGGTGCTTCATGAGGAAGAAGGAACTGTTAGCACACTTCATAGTGATCAGCTTACTAGTATCAACATTACACAGCCCACCAAGCCCATCCAAACTTACATTCGTAGGGGTAAGATGATAAAGGGAGCACTTACCACATAAATAAGTCGTTATGAGTTAGTTATGGTAAGAGATTGTGTATAAAGAAGGTACGGAGAATATAGGAAGAGCTGTATAGCATAAGGGAGGGGGGGCTGAAAACTACCTTTCCAGGAGGTATTCCTTTACTGTACCTACTGATTTAGTAAATAATACAATCTCTATAGCAATTCCTATCAATAACAACCTGCATCTTTGGAGACACTACGTCACTTAAACCAGTTATTAGCAAATAATGACTGACAGCACAGAAGCTCATATTCATCGAATTCAGCACATCATTGTATGAATGATTAGATTCAGCTCTGGTATGTATAAATGCTGTAAATTCTTTTATAGTATATTCATTGTTCCAGTAGAAGACAACTACAATCTTCATTTTTTTCAAGTTCACTGATCAACAATTCCATGATTCTCTTATACATAGGCATGTAATGATCATTGATCATTGTTCTTGATAGACGGATTTTACCGTACAGTTCTCTAGGAGTCTCATATATACCAACATGTTCGAACGTGTGCTCATCATCATCTAAATTAGCAGTTTCACTTGATGGGATAGTAACCATATGCATTATTCTGCCAGGGAGATAGAACCGGTGGTTTTCTACAACATCTGTTGGAGAAATGGTGTTCTTTGTTTCAGTTGCATTTGCCAGAACATTCTCTTCTTCAGTAATTTCTCTTGCAGCAGCTTCTTCTTCTTCTTCCTGTGCTCTAATAGCAACTTCATCCTCCTGCCTCTGAAGCTCCTTCTCCAGTTCCCGCCACAATTCACCTTCAGTAACATCCTCCATGGCAGATGAAGACACAACTCTATCATGAGAAATAAGTGGTTCATCTTCCTCTGTGTCATCATGCCCTGAGTCACTACTCAGACTACACTCTAATTTGATTTCTATCGAGTCTCCAGATTGGACTTCAGTAACAAGAGCTTCAGAACCCTTTCTCACTACAGAAGCTTCTGGCAGCGCCTCTACTATGGAGGTTGATGATGGCATGACAGATCGACGACGTGGTCCCATACATGACCATGATGTTAACGATGATCGTGTCCTGGCAACTGCTTGAGCGACATTCTGTGCCCGCTTCATTACAACCTACAATGTACAAGGCAAGACCTCAAACAATCTGCAGAACAAGGGCATTGAATAGGACGACAGAAGTATGCAACAAGATATCACGTGCGAAGATATCACAGCAAAATTTCTAAAATTCAATTATTGCAGGTTTGAAACAACTAATATGGCTGTTGCATCACAAATAACTGTATAAGATCTTTACCTGAGTGCTGCTAGAGACCGGGCGTATAAGTGCACCAGCACCAGCAACTCTGGCCCTTGCACTAGCTATAGATGGTAGACGAGATCCTAAAGCAGTTGCTGATCGATAAACAACATTTAAGACTCTGGTATGCTCAACTTGATCCCACAAATCATTAAGCCACGATGATGCTGTAACCTGATTTAACAATTCTAAAATGTAAAAATCTGGTCTAGAAGATAAATAATAATAAAGAATTGTTGATGGCTAATTGAAGCACCTCAGAGCGAAGATCATCAACAGAAGCAGCTGAAAATGTTGGCACCAAATCTGATCCATTAACAATAGTAGTAATAAAATGCTTTCCTGATTCAGCTAAATCCCATGTCATACAAGCAGCTGCAGACAAGGCAGATTAAGGCATCTTTGCAATAAAAATCTACATAACCCACATCACATGTCTACTTCTATTTATTACAATATTAAGTACATGCCTGGGGCAAATGTCACACAAGTGCTAGATGACAACTCCTTCTGCTCTCGAAGAATGTAGGTTAGTAGCGCTGCAGTACCGCCACCAAGCGAATGCCCAACAATCTGAATATCAAAAGTGAACAATCAAGGGGAATGCCTACAATGGGAAAATTCTGCAACATGTAAATCTGCATTGTTGAGTATATCTCTGACACATATGTCCGATTATCAATGTGTAACCACAAACATGATCCGTCAGTAAGCTTACAGCAATTAGTTATTGCAACTTAACAAACAGTATGATTGCTTTTTTCTGGCTTGGATGCTATTCTTATACACAGAAATGGTGAGTTATATTTGTTAGAAATTACAATGCAGTTTGCCACTCTTCCAAATTGAGTAGAACTAGAAGATTGTTGAATCTCTTCTTGTATTAAATATTAGAAGAGTTAGACTAAATGCAAATGAGGTCGAAAAACTCCACAAAGCAAAGAAGAAACATTAATATGATACTTCAGTTAGGAAACTTGATAATCACCTTAAGTTGGTGATCTGGATATTCAGCAAGTGCCTTAAGAAGGGAAGGAGTACTCAGTTTAGCAATCCATCTAGCTGCAGCGACCATTCCACAATGTGCATATCCTAGTACTAAATTGCTTATACCACCATCATGTAAAACTGAATGGTGGAAAGGGACCACAGCTCCTGTCGCGGCTGTTAGTGTGTCTTTGATGCTATGTGTACCACGAATCAGTAGAAGGAAATATTTCAGATTTTTATCATGTATAATTGTGAAAGCAGGCTTCAAAATCTGCAAACATATCAAGATAGTTAGAGGAAATAAACTTGCTCTATCATTCTTTCAACAGACTGAATATTAATGATGTTTATCATGAGAATTAATAAATTAGAAAGGCTAATCCTTTTCACAATTCCCACAACTGTACAAGTTGATTAAGAATAATTAGGTCCAGAGGGCAGGTATATCCACCCAAAGAAAGAAAGAACATCTTATAGATACTACTGTTGTCTCCTTGCATCCTTATAAACTTCACAACCAAGCCTTGAACTTAGCAACAATTTGAATTTAATTTTCCAGAGCACAATAACCCCAGAAAACAGATATTTCGGAGAGATTAAAAGAACAATATCAAGTAGAAAGCAATCACTAATTCATAACAACCTAAACGAGCTAATTAAAAACAACAGCAACCTAACAAACCAAACTATTTACAGTAACAGATGAAGAGAAATATTAAAGGCCAACTAGATAGATCGCTGCAGGCTTTATACGGAAATGAAGCATACCCCTGCTTTCGGCTTCTGAAGAAGAACATCATCAAGAGAATACCCAGCAGCTTCAAGGAACACCGGAAATGGCTTTTTAGAGAAAAACATGCAAAGAGTCAACAATCTCAACAGATTCTGCAGCTCGGCAATAATCTCCTGACCTTTAAGCTGTAAACAATTGCTACCAGCGTACACACTTGCAACGTGCAAATTACCCTGAGAATCATTAAAAAGAAGACCAAAAAATTAACCGGTCAAAAATCAGACAACACGCTTCATGCGACGAGAAAATACTAGTTAGCAATCCAGATCTCTCTTAGCCCCCCAGAAATAGCATAGAAAACCCTTTTAGTTCTAAATAAGCGAACACCAAACAGATAGATAATTCAGTATCATCAAAGCCTAAAAGTTCAAACCTACTAAAATAAAGATCCAAACTTTTGATAACAACTCAAGAACCCACCTGCCTACGCATTAAATAATTAATCCCAAAAGCCAAATCAGCAATAGGCCACTTCCCAAGAGTCTCTGAGTAAGTAAACCGAAGTGTCTCCGACAACGTCGTGATCGTCTCCAGCCACGTCGCCGGAGCTTGCGCCGGCCGGCGGACGATCCTGCGTCTCCCCGATCTCGTTTTGGACAAATCGCCGCTTTCGTCATCCTCCGTCTTCGCCGCCCATCTCCGGCTCATCACGTAGTACAGCAGTACCGCCGCTCCGGCGGCGGTGGCCATTGTCCCCGCCGCCATAAGTACGGGTCTGTGGATGAACCAAAACCTCAACAAAACAAAAAATCCAAAACCAAAACCTAAATTACGCAAGAACGTGTGGAATTTTCGAGATCACGAAAAGGAAGAAAACGCAGAAAATGGAGTGTGAAAACAAATTGCGAGGAAGCGAGAGAGAGAGAGATTTCAGAGAAGAAGAGGAAGAAGATAAAATTGAGGCGTGGGGGAGAGAGAAAAGGAATTCTTTGTTTTTGTATATGAAATTACTGGAACGTCCCCAATAGTTTCTAAATTTAACTGTTTTATTTTACCAAAATTTTGGGAAGGAGTCGTATGTATGTATGATAGTATGTACTAAAAAAGGCTAATGCATGTATGTATACAGTATGTAGGTAACAGATATTCTGCTCAGTTCCTCTGTAGGTGGGACTGGGACTGGGAGTAGCAGCAGTAGGACTGACTGACTTACTTCACACAGGAGGATCGAGCGACACTGTTTCATTTTTTTTTATAATAACTAGCTTAATTTTGAATGAATGTAATAATCATACAATTCATAAGAAATTAACTTTTCAAAATTTGTTGCTCCATAAGATAAATAAGGAAAGCATCCACATCCACATAAGTTTTTCCTTCAGAGGTTTTGACGCTGTATAAAAAACTTCTGGACTTCTGCACTATTGTAACTCTTCCACATCAAGTGTCCTGCTGCTTATCAACAACTTATGCTTCATTTCCTGCTTTCCCGCATTTTAAGAATGCCACTATCCACCAACGGCTGCAGGTCATTCTTGGCCATTTCACGGACCTTAGCATCTGATGACTCTAGATATGCGCATATTACCTTAGAACTGCAGAGAGTTTACCATCAGACATCGCATTTATGCTATATGATTCAATCATTTATGCCAGGAACTAAATAAGTGTATCGAGGCTCACCTATGACCTTCAGCCCATAACCCACATTTCCCTTTCAAACCTTTCATCCATAAAGTGGTCGCAAACGTGGAGCTGTCCAACACCATTTTTCTAACGGTTCGACTAGAGTGAAAATTTTCAAGGACATGCTCCTCTTCTGATTCTTCCGATTTAGACTTTGCAGCAAGAGAGGCTATCGCCTCATGCAAGTTATTCAACTTGTCATTCATGGTTGGGTGGAGAATGTCATCAGAACCCCCAGTGGCAACCTGCACTTCACACCATACAAATTTAGGCAGCCAATTATTGTATAAGCCCAATCATTAGCAAAGACAACAGCATGCAAGTACTTTTTAGCATCCTAAACTACTTAAACACTTATATCTCAAATAGTTAAATCTTCATAAATCTCTAGTTCTGGAAAAATTTTGGGTAAAGACCAATTTTCTTGCCTCATATAGTACTTCTTTCCCAAAATTTGATCCGAGTAATTCTGCCACATTCTTGGTACATATATCCACAAGACTCTGCAAAATAGAAAGAAATCACTGTTATGACAAAATGAAACTCAATTATGAGTATCTTAAGTTGATGCAAGAAACCTCGGCAAGGCCACTGTCAACCAACAATTCACGTCTTCTCAAGGAAGGATCTTTCTTTCCACTCTCAACCACGGGAAGGCAATCAGGATTTGTGCTCTCCTTGCCCTCAGCCATTGTAATTTCTTTCACACTGCTGTCCTCATTGTCACTAGATTCTTGATCTTTAGCAGACTTCATTTTAGAATCTGCTTCTGGCTCTCCCTAACAATAGAGCAAAACTTATCATAGTTGCATCAACAGTGAATATCAGAACCAACAAAAGAAAACATTAAACAAGGTTTTAGAAATGATAAATGACTTCAAACTACCTTGGCACTAAGGGAGGGTACATATAGATTAAGTGAAGCCATATCATCAGGAGTAAAATAGCGTGAACAGTTGGGATGTAGGAGTTGCAATAATGGGCGCCTTCCACTCTACAATATGGAAACAAAAAAAAATTCTAGAGGATAAGATGCCAATATAGTAAGAAAGATTGAAAGCAGAATGCTACGAAAAAATAATAATGTCCTAAAACTTTTGTTTGAGGCGCTTCATTGAACATTCAGAAAGTTTCCCAACAAAAGAATGTCACTACACTGTGAATTCCAGCAAACCAAATTCTCAAAAAACTTCCTTGAGATAGGTGGTTAAGTGGAAGGGGATTCAAGATCAGTAAAAACAAGATACTAACTTGAAGGGGGCTCAACATCAGTCAAACAAGATATCACACGTATAAAATATTGCAAAAGGTATTACACATAGCAGTGAAAACAATAAGAGTTGCAGTAGCAGAACCTTATCCAAAACCAGCTCCTTCAAAACTGATTGAAGCTCGCTAACGATGATCTGTTATCAGAAAATTTTTGTAAGAAACTTCACTGAATGGTTATATCTAAATCTATCTAAAATAAGTCATCACAATAAGCTTCACTAAAGAACCTTTGTTACAAGTTTCGTGTCATCAACAGTTGAAAAAATGCAGGCAAGCACCTGAAAATAATGTGTATAGATTAAAGAAATTAGCAAATAATTATAGAAGACAATCATTAAAAAATTGATAGTGCAGACATCAGAAGATTGATGAACCTTAAGATAACCATAGTTATAAAGAATTAGACACTGTCACAGCTCACTCAATCAAATTGATAACCATGAGTATCTCATACCATTTCTCTATTCCAATTGAATTGCGTGGTCTTTTGACCTTTTTTCTGCCCATGCCCACCCCTTTCCACCCTTCTTCCCTCCTCCCTTCCCCCAGAAAAAGGAAAAGGAAAACAAAATTCAAAGGAGAAGATTCCAGGAAAAAGAGAGTTATGTTTCAACTTAAAATAAAGCTTGTAAGGACAAACTTTTAAGTTGAAGCATACAAGTTAGGATTATGGAAGTATATCTAAGGCTTCCATTAATATTTGAATGCAAAATTTTGTAAATTCAGATCTTTAATGCAACAGATACATCAATAAATTACAACAAATAAACCACCTAATGCAGGTTAAGTACCCAAAAAAAAAAAAGTGTACCAGACTTCCATATTGATCATGGGCTATCTTGCCTATGTGGCCTTTCATTCCTTTGATGATCTTCTTTCTTTCCTGAATATGATGAAATGAAAACAAAGTGCAATTGATAGCTTACCCAAAATTCAGAAATCACACTTTATATGGTCAAATTGAAGAACTACCAGCTCATTTGTTGTACTATAAGCTATCAGAAATCTGAAACAAACCTTTGCACTGCCATGTTTGATACACAAAATTCCAAGCCTAGATCCATCCCTTGTATGAATCATTCGAACCAGAAGTGGACTTGACAACTGTTGCAGCATCTCTGCTGCAGAAGACTACAAATAAAAACAGGTTAAGAAAAAGGACACAAATTTCAAGCAAAAATTTCACAGTAAAAGGGAAGACTTCTAAAAAAAATTTCTAGAATTTATGGTACAAGTTAAAAGTTAATACCACCTTATCAGCTACGCTTAAGTACTCCATCAGCAGCCTGTGTAATATAGAATGGTCGACTATTCCTTTCTCTATAATTGGCTGTATAACAGCAGTCATGTGCCGTAAGACTGAAGCTTTATGCAAGCTCAGCTTTGAAATCACATCTAGCAACCTGAAAGGCAATCAAAACCTAGGATTAGATGGCAAGAAGCAAACAGGAGCATGATTGTAATGTAATAAAAGGTCAAAGCAGCCAAGTATGATAATTCAGAAATAGCCAACTGTGAAGCATTTACTTAGTTTCCTTCAGTGAAGCAAGGTCCTTAAACAACTGCAGCTCAGTTGAATACAACTCCAACAAAAGCTCTTGTTTTTGAGAGGCATTTCCCAATTGGTATGCATGCTCAACAACTGCATAGAAAATTAAGCAACTTATGGCACTACATGAAAATTGCAATAATAAAATTGCAACCAGATGTACAAGACTAACGCAGGTACTTAAAAAAAGTCAAGCACACACTTCAAAGCCACATTCAATAGATTAACAGAACCCAAAACCAAACACGATGACAAAAGCTTTCATGGTTACAAGTCCAGAAATGCAATACAGAATGCATCTGGAAGAATAAGAGAGAGATTGATCAAGATTCACTCTAACATACTATGTTTTAGTAAATGCATGCCAGGAAAAGCTAACTTAAGCAGAGGCACAACAAAGAAAATATAAGATGCATTAACATTAAATTGGGAAACAAAATGCACCGTATACAACATACCAACAGATCCAACCATGTGCCGCAAGAGAGATGCAACATGTCCACGGAGGGCAGAGATAAACTCAGCCAACTGTTTCTTGGAAGCTGTCAGAAGAAGACATGAAAATCATGCATGAACAGGACCAACACCAAGTTACTTGATGATCTAGAACATATAAAACTAGCCTTTTGATTTCCTTTCCATATCAATCAATTCTTTTAAACATGATCATACCATTGTCTAACATCTTGTTAACCAGATGAACTGCATACGTATTGCATGCCAAGGTTAGAAAATGCGGCTTGAGTTCACCGTGAACAGCATCCCTCTCTGTTTGAGAACAATACTTAACACATGTCTGAATAAGAGCCAAAAATACAAGAGGTTCATGAGAGGAAGTTACAAACAAGCAATTCGAGATCAGAAACACAAAACAGAAAAGTGAAGTTAGAGAAAAGAAGAAGGTCAAAGCTAAAATCCACCTGCAGCACACGAGAAGATACATGGGAGCTAGCAATTTCTGGAATCTTTCCCTTCATTTTTTGTACAGCCTCAGTAATTAACCTAGAAATCATAGGCAGACAAATGGATAGAAAATAATAATAAATTATCAGACCAATTATAACTTACTGCGACCGAATTTTGCTAGAACAAATAACATACTTGGATCTTTCTTCTTTGGCAATATTCCGGTGCCTCATCTTTTCCCAAAGAGACGCAAGCTCCTTTCAGATACGGAAGAAATCATTTCAGACCATAGTCGTCAAAGACAATAAATAAAGCTAAGACAAGCCCACACCTGAACTGTCAACTGCAAAGGGAATATGAAGAATATAGTTATTAACGTACTTGCTCCAGATTGTAATGTCGCTTCCGTTTCTTCTTCCTAGCCTCCGCCAATTCCTACAAAAAAACTTACAATTCAATCCCCGAACACGGAACGCTTAGAGACATCCCACATAACAAAAGGGGCAAAAACAAACACAAAACCAGCACAACCTTAGCGCGGAGTCTGCGGTCCCGCTTCGATAAAATCTCCTTTTTCCCGTCGCCAGAATTTGTTTTATTGAACTTGGGGCCATTCCGTAACTTGGGTTTCTTAGAAAGTTTGAAACTTTCCTTGAGTTCCTTTTTGGAGCCATTAGAGCTACCGAGTTTGGTTTTCTTGGATGCCGAGCCATCTGAAAGGGATTTAACATCTGGCGTTGAGATTTTCCTCTTCTTCTTATTCGGCGTCATCGAAGCAAAAGCTGGAGCTCGGAAGGTGTTGGCTCTGTTCTGTGTCGCAAATTAGTTGGTCTGCCGGCTAAGCGGCCATCGGTTGGGGGATGTGTGAAGGGTTTAAGGATGGAGATGGAATTTGGGCTATCAAATCCAATTTGAAAGGCCTGTAGATCCAGAACAAGAATGGGCCAAGTATTTAATCCGTTAAATTAAAATAAAAACACAAATACTAATCCAATCTAATCGACGCAAGCAGGCGACAAAGAAAGGATTGGCGTTAGAAGTCAATGTCCCAAAATCCTTGATGGTGTGTAGTCAAATGTGTGATAAAAAAAGCGGCATTGGAGTTGTAATATTATTGACATAACATCGGATTCTGCTAGCTTACCTCGACCTGTAACATTGGATGCTGGCGCTCATTACTCTTGTTATGAGCAGTGGTGACTGGAATAACTCAACAACTTTTAACTTGTTCGATCACATCCCTCCCCCCTATTTTTGTTGAAACTTTTTATGATAAGATTGTAACGTACCTGGTCACTGTGCTACGGCTACCTGCTTTATGTTAATTTGTAAACACAAGATTCGAGTAAATTCATAAAGCGTTTCGTTTTCTTTAGACTTCCAAAGCCGTCTGTCTGAATAAATGAAGAAAGTTGTCCAGTTGAATAGCTATTGAATTGAAGGACAGAGGGTGAGCATTCGAGTTAATAGGACCAAATTTTTACTGTTCGGATAAAGCTTGAATTATTCAAAAAAAATTTTATCTTATCCGGTCAGAACTCAAAATTTTATTACCCGAACTTACTCGGCCCGATCGGGTAATTTGGGTAAATCGGATAATTTTGGATTACCCGAAATTTTATTTGGTTCTCTTTCAAAAATTACATAAAATAGTTAAATACTTGAATTACATTCTCATATCTCATTTGAGAGACATAAAACAAAACAAATAGTTGAATTCACTAATAATATAACCATATATTTCAATTAACTAACATAATTAATCTGTTAATTCTATAAGAAAAATAACGAAATGTATTTTTATAATTCTTTTAAACCTAATTTGGGTAATCGAGTAACTCGAATCTTTTTCAAAATTATCCGTCCCAAATCGAAAACAATTCAAATAATACCTGACCCGACCTGATTTACCTACATTTTAATATTTTATTATCCGAATTAATTCAAATCAGGCTGAATAATCGAATCGACTCGAATAATGCTCACCCGAAACGGCGGGTAAATTTTCTTGTTATCATATTTCATTATAACCAATTTGCTCAAATTTGACCGATGAGCGTAACCGTATCTGTACGTGTGATCTGGGTTGCGGTGGATTGGACTTTAGGAGTAGTGCTGTTATGTTCTGTCAAGTGATTGAAGCCAGGCTAGCAATTCCAAACATGATTGAACTGGGTCCCACCAACCCCGCTCTCTTGCTCTCTCAATCTGTACTGTCAACGCACATGCTGCGCTGCCTCAAGTCGCGAGTCCATCTCATTGTTTTTTAATTTTAATCAATCCCGCTTTTACCCTTTACATAAACTGCGTACGTGCCAGTTGCCATGTCACCCAACAAGTGTCAGTACTCAGTACTAACAGGTGCGTCCTGCTGTTTCTCTTATTTAGTCCTCCTAGCATCTGCGTGCGTTCAATGGTAATGACCAAATTTGTCGGCGAGAGACGTTATTGATGAAAATGTATTAAAAGTTAGTGCTATAAATTAAAAACGGTGTTATTGAAATCCCTTTATTCCCTCTCCCACTCATTCAGCATGTTCTTAAATACTAATTTTTTCTTGCAGTTTCTGCATGGAAAGCTGTCATTTCCTTACTTACCAAACCAATAATAAACGTTCAAACAATATTAATTTCTCTGTACTAAGTCCCTCCCTTGTTTTGTTCTGTCTCATTTATATATAATTAATGCTCATAATTCGCAATCTTACAATTACCTGCTCTGTGTTTGGTGCTTCCCCTCTCTCTCTCTCTCTCTCTCTCTCTCCTTCCTTTTGCTTGTGTTTTTGGGGTGTTCCTAATTGTACCTTCTGTCACTGTTTTGCACTGGACTCTGTTCTTGTCTTCTTTGGGTGTCACTTTTGTGCCGAGCCTTTGAACCCATGAAGGTGCCAGTAAGTATGTTTTCTTTTGTTTTATGAATCTGGGTTTCGCAAATCTAAGCAACTTGTTTGCTTTTTATTGTTATGGCGATGAACTCGAGATTTTTGAAAGTATATGTTTGATTTGTTATGTGCTCTTCTTAATGATTGGTCTATTGATCTTGTTAAGATTCCAGTTCGTTTTGCTGCTATAAATAGACTGCTATTGCTTCACATTTTTATCATGTTGGTGATGGTCTCTTCCTCCCTTGAGATGGTCATTTTCAGTTTCGATCCTGTGCTCCCTCTTTGTGTGTGCAAGCTTATCTTGAATTTCGGGTTCTTTGTATTTTTCTTATTGTCTGGTTCGCCTTGTTCTTGTTCCTTGCCACTCATTTGGTCACCTTACCTTTCCCGGCATCTTCTAGCTTTTTAGTTCTGGAGGGTTTTGTTGTGTTTGCTTTACTACTTTTATGGAGTTTCCAGACCTCATTTCAACTTTCAGTTGAGTTGCCAATTTGTCTATTTATGAGTTTGTTTCCGGAGGTTGGTTCGGCCAACAGTCTGTAACTAGCTTACAAATAGTCGGACTTGCAGATTCTGAATCCGTTAAATGGAGAAAGAGTCTGGTTGGTCTCCACTGCTGTCCTTTCAACTGAGGTCGCTTTGTGTTGTTTTACTGAGCAAGATGAATCTGCAACTGTACAACATATTCAAGTATAGTTTCCAATGTTTCAGGTTGCATTGTTGTTACTGCTGGCACTGATTGATGCAAGTGGAACTGTAGTTGGAGAAGGAAGCAGTGGATTGTGTGACAATAAGCCTAGTTTGGAGCCAAGACCGCACAGTGTGTCCATTTTGGAGTTTGGGGCGGTAGGAGATGGAAAAACTTTAAATACCTTAGCCTTCCAGAATGCCATTTTCTATCTCAAATCCTTTGCTGACAAGGGTGGTGCTCAGCTATACGTGCCACCCGGAAAGTGGCTCACTGGAAGTTTCAATCTCACCAGCCATCTCACACTTTTCTTGGAGAAAGGTGCTGTCATCCTTGGATCTCAGGTGGTTCCACACTTGATTCTTTGATTGGAACAATCTTCAATCAATTGAGTTCATTTTTGTTGCATCCTTGGATTTCCTCACTCTCTTCTGTTGCTTGTTAGGATCCCTCTCATTGGGAAGTAGTTGAACCCTTGCCTTCCTATGGCCGTGGGATAGATCTTCCTGGCGATAGGTATAGAAGTTTAATAAACGGATATAAGGTGACGGATGTAGTCATAACTGGTAAGTTTGCAATTGCTTGGCTTCTGACACTGTTTGCTTTTCCAATGTAAGGAAAGGAATGATCTTACCCTAATAAGCTGTTGTAGGTGATAATGGAACCATTGATGGGCAGGGCTCAGTTTGGTGGGAATGGTTAAAGTCCCACTCCTTGAACTACAGCCGCCCAAATCTTGTGGAGTTTGTAGATTCTGAACTTATAATAGTATCAAATCTTTCCTTCTTAGATGCTCCTGCATATAGCATACACCCAGTTTATTGCAGGTAATTTTTACTGGTAATATATCCCAATTTTCCTATTAAACTCAACTCATCACTTGTTGGCCAGGCTTAGAAATTTTTATAATGGGGTTCTGGTGCAGTAATGTGCTTGTACAAAATATCTCTGTCTCTGCAAGCCCAGAATCTGTCTTCACCATCGGGATAGTTCCAGGTTTGTGGGATGAATATTCATTAGTATAGTTTGAATTTTTCTGGAATGCCATCTGTAATCAAGAAGGTTGTAAAAAGCAATAGTAGTACCACATAACCTAATAAAATATAAGAATCACTTGATGCCGTGCCCCCGGAAAGAAAAGTAATCGTACAGAAGAGGTTTTTCTGTCCCAAAAGAGAATGGCTTCATATAAATTTGCAATCTTATTATACTGAATAGCTTTTTGTGAAATTTCAGATTCTTCAAATAAGGTATGTATAGAGGATAGCAGCATCAAAATGGGTTATGATGCCATTTCACTTAAGAGTGGGTGGGATGAATATGGCATTGATTACAACAGGCCTACCACAGATGTGCACATAAGAAGGGTTCATCTTCAATCATCTTCAGGATCATCTATTTCCTTTGGAAGCGAGATGTCTGGTGGCATTTCTAACGTGCATGTGGAGCAAATCGACATATATGACTCCATTAGTGGTATTGAGTTCCGGACAACCAAGGGCAGAGGTGGGTACATCAAAAGAATCATCATATCAAATGTTGAACTGGAAAACATCAGCATTGCATTTGCTGCTCTAGGTGATCGCGGGTCGCATCCAGATGATAACTTTGACCCCAATGCTCTCCCTGTGATTGACAAGATAACTTTGCAGGACATTGTTGGTTCCAACATCACTATCCCAGGGAACTTCACAGGGATTCATGAATCTCCTTTCACCTCTATTTGCCTATTTAATGTCTCCCTGGCAACTTCTGCCTCCTCATCTACATGGCTATGCTCTGATGTGATTGGCTTTTCGGAGTTTGTCGAACCCCAACCATGCCCTGAACTTGAGACTTCTTATTCAACTTCTTCCTCCATTTGCTACACCCTCTCTGATTCTTACGGTAAATCTGCGACCTTGTGAACCTTTCCTTCACAGTACAGTCACATTCTTTTCAATAAGACAAGTCCAAAGCATTTGTTACTCCATTCTGTGGTTTTATCTGCACATCATTTGTACAGCTTCATTTCTTTATTCATGTGTAAGAAAAATTTTTGGTAGTGATCATCCAACTATAAAACAGCTTTGCCTTTTGCTCTCATGTCCATTTACTATATATCTTTTTTGTATTAATTTCTTTCAAATTTGGGTATTTTCTTTCTGTCATTGGTTAGCAGCTTTGTCTGTTCATTTTTAATTATTTCAAAATTTGCTTTGCATTCTATGCATGTTATTCAGGACTACATGTCACTTTCTTTCTTGTCTCGCGTATAAATGAAAAAATGTAGAGCTTGATTCCATTCCTTTTCTTATGGAATTGATGTGTGTCTCACTTTCAAACACGTATTATATTAATTCTATTTGATTGAGGTGGTCCAATTCGAGAATACTTTTAAGGTTTTTTCTGGGACAATGCGCGTGCTACAACTTCTGTTGTGCTTTTGGACTGGAGTCTTTAACGCTTTTTGATGGCCTGAAGTGGCCTATGTCAATGAAGATTTCTGAGCTACCCATTAGGTCCTTTTCGGATACAGACAAGATCCTTGTGAATTCTCCAAAGAGTAGGTTGGAAAATATTTTGGAGCTACACAGACAAATCATTAAGACTCTGTTAGAAAAGCTCTCTAACAGAGTTCATGAACGGCTTTAAGTGGAAGATTATTGCTCATGGTTTTAGATTATGACAAATTTTTGTTCCTCCTTCTCCCACCCCATGGCTGAATATGATAATAGGGACAAAATTATTGATCTATGTTCACAATTCGAGCAAGATTAAAGATCAATTAGGAAATTTCAATATAGTTTAGTGAATATCACTATTATTTTCTAAGGATTACAGTTACTAGTAATTAATTATCTTTCTATTATCTAATCATTGATTAAAAGAATTAAAATTACTAGTCTAAACTAATAAACCAGACAATAAACAAGAATGAAGCAATCAATAGATAATCAATATCTAGATGTATAATCATCTTAAAACCTTTCTCAGATTAAATTATTTTGATTCGTGAATTAATTCTTGGTTTTTGGACCGATAAAAAGTTTAAAATTATAATTAAAGTCTTTCTTAAGAAATACAATTTATATCTTTAAGTTAATTGATTGAAATCTTTTTTTAATCAAAACCCTATGGAATAAATCTCTTTATTAAATTTGACTCTAACCTATAAGATTTTTGTGAAACTATATCTATAATTGTATACAAATCTTATAATTCATACCATTATTTTTAAGGTTCTTCCCATCTAGACTTGTCCTAATTTAGTTCATACTAATGTTGTGAAGTCGTATCCCTCAAACCGTTTCCAAAACCAATCCGTCTCAACTACTGTAGTTGCACAAATGTTCAACATTTAACAGTATCCACAGAATGAGTTGAGAGAGCTATGTAACTCTTACAAAGATAGCTTGATAGAGCTTAAGCCTATTTATAATAAGCTTTGAACGTTTTAGTAATTTAATTAAAATTAAAAACTTTAATTAGAATTACAAATAATTCTAGTTAAATACCAATTATGCCCAAATAAGATTCAATATCTCATATTGATTCTTATTTATTAAATATCTCATATTTAATCATAAAGTTTCTCAAACTTTACAATCAAGTCCAACTTGATTAAAATAACTTTGCTCTATTTAACCCATTCTATATGTGAAACTCATTAGGTTCTCAAATATGTTGGCAATTATTATAAATTATAATTATAATTCATAATTATAATTAGATAAATTAAAACTTTTTTTAATTTATCTTTAATTCTCCAATTAAAAATTTATAATCATAAATCAAGATTGGCGTCTAGCAACGTATCATGATCACCCAAATTTTTAGGAATGTCAAAGTAGTTTTGGCTAACCTTTCTGTGCATGATTTTTTTATATAATTCAATTATTTCATCATACAATGTTTCAATTAGACATAGAGCATGAAATTAATGTCTACTCTATTTTAAGTCCAATCATATTAGTTCTTTGCCACTAGTTATTAATTCAATTAATGACATTTATGAATTATTTATAAAATGTCATTCCATCTTAGCCAAGGGTTTGCTGAATTAATACTAATTGAGAACAATGAAATATTATCTCTAATTACTTTAGGGTAATGAATCCTATTTTGATCACTCAACTACCTCCATATAGTTCATGTTACATCCAATAACTACCAATTAAAAGACCCATGATTAAATAGATCACAAGTAGTATCAAAACATAGCAATCCCTATACAAGATAACTTTGGTGACCTCCAGTCAAAGGATCACTTATACAATCATAACAATGAGAATTACATAGACATATAAGTAATGTTCCAAATGAATTTCTCATGTCGGGTCTGTTTAGTGAACTTGTTCTCTAACAAGCACCCACACATAAGTATCTCTATACTTTAGCCTATGAGATCAATTACTTCCTTTATACAGAAAAATAAAACATGTGCTAATCTTTTTACGTTTTATTAATGTCCAATTTTAATAGAACAATGACTAGGAACAATTAGGAATAATACATAAATGCAATATGAATCTCATAATTATAATCTCATTATAGTTTCATTTGTAATGTACAATTATGCTATAGATTTTATCATATACATCTAAATATGTACAAGATAAAGAATGCCTTTAAATAATTTGTCACTAAACTATAATCAAAGCGATTGGCTGTAGGGCATAAACCAACAATCTCCCACTTAAACTAAGCTAACACTTTAAGTATCTCATACCATATCACCATATGACGATTATTCTGTTGCTAGGCCAGTGGTTTAATGAGAAAATTTTACAAGATTCTTTATATTACTAAAAACTTACAACTTGCATCTTAATTATCATCATAATTAAGAAAAATTGCCTAAATATATTCTTGGATCTTTAATGAGACATTAGCTCGTTTTACATGCCTAATGGCTCTAATGTTTTATAGTACATTGCTGTCTTGAACAATGCAATAAACTATATCAAGTTCGCTAATGAACTTATTTATCCAATTAATCATTTCCATTAAATGAAAAATGTATTATGGCTTAATTAGCAACCATTGTTACATTGAAACTTTTCCAATCTTAAAATAATATTGTTCTAAATAAAATAAACCTTAATTAGGATTTACTTCTAAAGTTATATCCTCATCACCTTGAACTCAAATATCAACTCATACACAGAATAATGGATATCTTTAATACTTCAGAAGTATCAGATATATCTCAAATACTAAACATATTTATTACGTTATCTATGTATTTGGACTTAGAATAAGTTAACAACGTCCAATCTACCTCTATAGATCTAATTCCCAGAATTAGGTTGTTACCTTTTCATATCCAACAAGAGTTATTTTTAGACAATTATGTTTTCAGCAATTGAAAGTTAGAATTATTGTTCTCTATAAGCAATATGTCTCCACATACTCTTACTAAAGAGGACAGCTATACTCCCATTAACCCTCTTGCATGATAAATTCACAATCATCTCAAAACAAACTCTTTGAATTCATCATGAAAATGAATCTTTCAACGTTTCATAGCCTTTCAACTATACATCAAATGTATCAATAAAAGCTATAGTTCTAACTTGATGTATGGTCCTGAGATTTGAAAATTTCAAATGTCATCTTACTCTCACTACTTATCTTGAGAACCATTCTCCTATAAATATATATTGAATCAAACAATTCGTTCAATTGGTCTGTAAGATTATATCCAACTCTTTGGATATTTCATAACCTTTTATTACCTAATTAGTTTTAAACTTAATGGACAATATATGGTTCAACTAACCATTACATCCTTAAATCATTAACTTTGACTCTTTCAAAGACTTAGCATTTCATATCTAATATGAAATCTTGCTAATTTAATTCAATTGGAACTATAAAAGGTAAGTCATTATATTTGGTATAGCTATAGAAGAAATAATATTGCATCATACAATGTCTTATATTATATTTTTATCCTTTACATAATAAATCCATACTCTTATAAATTTATTTATGAAGGTATTCACCAAAGAATATAGATAACCAAAAATATAAAACTCACCACAACAATCTCATCGAAGTGCTTTAGCATTCTCAATGCTTAATATCTTCTTTCAAACAATTTGAACGTTTCAAAATTTTAAATCGTTATTTCATTTAATACATATGACCATATCTCATAAAATCATTAGTAATCTAATAAAATATAAGTATCATCCTTTTATGAATTGTTATTCCATCTAATACACCACATGTATAAGATTTAACAATTCAATACTATCATCATCCTTTTACCAAAGGTTGATTTGGTTATTCTTCAACTATACAAGTTCCATAAGATTTGTTGGGCCCCGAGCCTTTTTGATTAATTGAAGAATTGTTCATGATTATTCAGATATAAAGCAAGAGGAATTTTG
>JAOSBP010000205.1:16809414-16821917 GCA_027563825.1 Erythroxylum mucronatum | reverse complement strand
AAGAGTCTGTCATGATCATGGGTCATTGTTTCGGCTCAAATGTCTCTGAAACTCCTCCACTCTTCGATGTTGACCCTAAAATACTAACAAACACATCAAGGTACTTTAGAAACATAATATTTAAGCTCAAAAGCTTGTACTAACCCTTAAAACACTTAAAACACAAATAATTAACAAACTAACACAATTCGAACCTAAACACATACTAAAAGATTGAATTAACGGCTAAACACATATCAAACTATGCCTCAAAACATGATGCAATTTACACTTATCAATAGGCTAGGTTGCCTAAAAATTTTTTTGAAAAGCCTACACCCAACCTAATGTCTACCCTGAAGCTCGATTAACTTAGGTCAGACACATTGACCTTAAGTCATGTTAGGCTGGATCTGGCTGAACTAAACAAGTTTTGCTATTCTTAGTTGGTGCTAAGTTGGAGAAGTTTTAGAGTGATTTTAGACGAACACAATTTGAAATTACTTGTTTCCCTTCCCTTTTCCACTATAGTGCACTCTGCTTCATGGGACAATTTGCCACATAAAAAACACAAGCCAAGTAGAGATCCATATTCGACAATATAACCCAAACATAGACTCATATTTAATAGATGAACTCTTAGATATGCAATAAAGGAGCTACTAACACAATATGAGTGCAACATAATATCATCTTCTTGACCTATTTTAGTGGTGATTTTTACTATAAGTTTTAGAGAGAACTATTAAGCAACATGGTCCCATATTGGTCAACTTTTTAGGATTTTCTTAAGATAACAAAAAGAGAGACATGTAAGAAATAAAGAGATCTATTTGGGAGGCCCCAAGAGTGGCAGGAGCGAAGGACGGCTAGAGGACAAGAGGATGGCCAAAGCAATCAAAAGCACATCAAGAAGGAAGTAACCTTAAGAAAAGAAAGAATCTTATATTAAAATTAAATCAAGAACATAATAAAGTCCATAAAAACTCAATGTTAATCTTGCTTTCTTAATTGTTTATTACTGGTTTCCTTTATTTTTTATGAACTAAATTGAGATAAATCTAGGTGGGATGAACGTTATGGCCTATTATCTTAATTTGATTTCTTTATAAAATGAAAGATCTAAGTTTTCTTTTAGAATTATTTACAAGTCTATATGTTAAATGGAAGTAACATACACAAAAGATTCAATTTTGGATTTCATATATAGGGATTGAGAAATCATATGTATTGAATAGATTATAACATGAATAATGACATTTACATTAATTCCTATAGATAGGACTACTAAAATCTTCAAGATTATAGTTAAATCTATCAAGAAAATTCATAATAAAAATTAATACATTCTTAGGGGTTTTTATTCAAAAGATATTTTGTCAATCAAGTTAAGGATATAGTATATATTGCGTGAAAAAGAATATACTTGTAACTTTAGAATTGTTACCAGTCTAAAAATGTGATATCCTTTTTTCCGGTATATGCTTAGGGTTTAACCCTAGATTAAGTATTGTATATACATTTATAACATTAGCATTCATACACGAATTGATATTTGTACACATTACAAAGATAACATATGCACTCAATTGACTTATCCTAGGATATGAAAGAAGTTAAGTGAACATGATGTGAATTATGAATTAATATGTCTTGAATTTTGATATGATTGGATTTCAATTAGTAAATTGGAATTAAATGTTATTGATTAAGAGATTAATAAATGAAATGTACATTTGTTCTAGAAAAGAATGCCAAGTGGTGAGAAAAAAATTAATATATGGAAATTAGGATGATTAAGCCTAAAATTGAGTGACATTTGACATAGTTAAATGTGTGACAAATAGACTAGTAATTAAATGACAATTAGACCAATTATTATGTGACATGTGGACAAATCTTGGAATAACATGAGGAATAATTTAGTAGGGGAAAATGGAAACCTAATATATGGATTAGTGGCAGCTGATTAATTAACCAAATGTATTACATGCCTTAAGACATATGGTGAGTTTAGAAGTTAACTCCTAGCATGATGATGGAGCAAATTCTAGCAACAATGTTTCTGCTGATTCCCTCACCTTTATCCACCGAAATTGCTTCAAATTTTCTTTGTATTTTGGTCTTAAACCTAGCTAAAGTTTTGCATGAAACCACACCTAAGTCCTACGCCAAATAGCCAAGAAATTATTTCAAAGTTGTCTTCACCTTGCTGTCCAAAAAAAGAAGGAAAAAACGACTCAGCTTCATCTTGGAATTGCGTTGATTTTTGCTTGCTTGGAGGATTGTTTAATATGGAATTTTGTGTTAAATGGGAAGCCTAATAGGTAAGTGAAAATCTGAGTTTAGTGGCATGTCAAATGATATAATAATGATGCTTGAATTGGAATGAAATGCATGTGATATTGGTGATGCTATGTGCTGGAAAATGTTGCATGAACTTGGAAGTTTTCTGCTTTGCTTTTGGTATACGGAAACCATGGAGTATAAGGTATTATGTGGATGTATTGGACTAGAAATTAAAGTATAAAGAAGGTGGATTTACGCCTAAGAAAGTTGTTAGAAGAGTGCTCTTGAATTGAGAAATAATTAGACCAATATGTATGATAATGAAGGATAGATTTTTTGTTTGATTTTTTATGCATGAAAGATTAGGATTTGTGAGTTGTTAATTGAATAATTTTGAACTAGAATTGGAGAGGTTATTAATGAGAAATTGGAGTATGATTCAGGCCTAATAGAGGTATAATTGATGATCTATAAAGAGGTTATTTTTAACTTTGGTATAGAGTGTAAAACAAAATCTAGAAAATTAAAGCTGTAGGTCGAAATTCTGGTTTCAATTTCATCTTCCTATTTTGACCTATTTTACATATCCTTAGGACATGAATTTGAAGACACTCAAAGCATGAAAGTTGTAGATCTAGGTATTAGCCTGATCTTTGTGAAAGTGGCTTGATTAAATAATGACTAGATCTTGAGTTATGCCTGTTTTCTTAATACTTCCTATGACAGACCCCTATGCAGGAGCCTTATATTATTTCCTAATTTTGGGGACTTTAGAGCTCAAATTAGTCAAAGTATAAAACATGAAAAATGATTATTGATGTCTTATTAATGCTTCTATGAAGCAGTTTGGCTAGAAGATATCTTGATAATTTTATGTAGTTAATTGAAGTCATAACTTAAAGAAGGGATTGTTTTGGATGTGTTGAGTTCAAATCTGGAAATTTTGTTGTTAAAGGAATAAGTGAGTTATTTTAATGAAAATATGATCTTTAGGGCATGAATAATGTGTATAAGGTATGGATGAATGAGTATTGAAGAAAATAAGGTATTTATAAATGAGAATTGGGTGAATGTATGAGTATATATTGCTGGAAAAATTTTGATAAATGTATAGATTTAGCTTGCTAAAATTTCAGATGTAACATACCAATTGTGTGTGTATTATAAGAAGCTTTTTGGTCATGGAAATGTTTAAGGATAAGTGTAAAGTATGATTGATGAATTTGGAGTAAATCAATCTATTTTAAAGGGACAAACTTGATTGCAAAATGGTAGTATACAAAGTATGATGTTGAATGGTTAAGAAAGTTGAATAAGGTTACATACTCGGGAAAAGTCAATTGAGCATGCATTGAACATGACATATGTATATATGTGTACAAATGAATATGTATTTGATTGATTGACTTTGTAATGTGAATTATGTGTGAATTGTATGATTTTAGATGCTTAAAGTAGGACACCATTCAAACATTGCCGAACTATCCAGGCAATAGCATAAATTGGAGCGTACTGTGAGTCAATCTAGATGATCTTCCTAGGATTGATTTATTCTATTTAACTTCCAATTATTGAACTGTTTGTGATTTGTATGTGAATCCTAGACTTTAATGGTATGAGGAGTTTGATATTCGGGAATGTATTGGAAGTGTTCTATTTGCATCTGATGTTTGAATGATATCTGTTTGCAACTAATTTTTGAATGATTTTAGAATACTCAACGAAAGTTGAATACCAGACTGAGGTTCGATGAATATAAGATTATGTCTGTGCATCATAAGTGAATGTTATTCATGACATATTATGTTATTTGATGCATTTCATAAAATACATGTTCAGATAAAGGCGTTATGATCAGAGTAACCAGTCTGAAAGAGCTTTAACCTCAGAATTATGCATGTAGAGCCTTGCTCCGTAATTTCTGTATCTAATTGGGACCAATGGGCCATTATCTGTATTTGTATCTAAAAGGTGCTGGTTGAGAGCGGGGCTTAGCTTAGGTTAGGTCTCGGGTTTGATTCCTTGCTAGCCCCTCTTGTAAGAGCCTGGGGTAGCCGAGGTTTTACCTATGGGTGGAGAACTAGTGTGGCCCTCTGTGATGGGGTGTAGCCACTTGGCCCTCTGCTGAGGTGTAGCCACTTGGCCCTCTGAGAGGTGAGCTCGCTTGGCCCGCCTGTGGGGTTTTCTCGAATCCAAAAAAAACAAATAGTAACAAATCCGGAGTCTCATATGCATCTGCATTTGCATATTTATGCTTATGGACTATAGGATTATGAAATCTTTTCTGATTGTGATGATAAAGTGATATGCCATGATAATGTGATTGATTGGGTTATACAAGTTCTGAAAGAATATATGTGAAAAGTGTGTCATTCACTATGTCTTGTTGAGATAGAAAATGTTTGTGAAATTGGTTGGCTGTGTGATATTTGTGTATTTGACTTGAGTGAGATCATCAATGATAGTTCACTCATTGAATTCGCAAAACTCATCAAAAATTGCAACGTGATTTTTCAGGTACGAGACAGAAGACCTAGTTCCTAAGATTTTCTAGAGGAATATTTTGGATTAAGATATGACTCAAAAGTCTGTCAGCTGACATAAGAGGAGTTATAGATTGTATTTTGTAGCTTCTTTGACATATAGAACTTTTGTATAAAGGATTGTAAACTTTCTCATGTTTGGTAATGTATATTTGTTTCAATGACTACAATGTAAACTTTTGTCAACGAATGAAATGAAGTGTTGAGGTTTTAAGTATTTTATATTCTTTATGATGCCATTTAAGAGATTATGTTTGCTTTAACATACCATTGTCATAGGATATGTACTTGAATGTCCTCTTGATGTTCGGATATATACTCTATGGTAGTGAGGTGTTACAAAAAAACTAGGAGGATTAGTCATTAAATTCAAATAAATTCAAGAACATGAAAATTTTAGAGGGATTCCTTATTTGGTTCTTATTTTAGGTATCAATCTTAGTTGGATTTTGTAAACTCATTTAGTTAAATCCCTTATTTTAGTCATCAATCCTAGTTTGGTTTATCAAAATTCTATTTGAGCTTATAGATTTTGTTTTGTTTCCTTTATTCAATATTTTCAATAAATTGCTCAATTTGTAGACCATTCAAAACCTTTAAAACTACTGAAAAAGTATGTATTCAATTGTCTCTTTTCCTTTAACATAAGACTTTCAACTCAGGTTAAAAGCCCCATTATTTTAAATTCTCATGTATTCCCAATATTTTCCAAGCTCATTCAAATACTCTTTAAATTTTGTGCTCTCTTTAATTTTAGGCTGCAGGACGTGATAGTTCTCTTTCTTTTAAAAACATGACTTTGGAATTCCCTTTTTAAATCAAATCTCTGTTTTTAATCCTTCCAAAGCAATAAAAAGTCATGAAATATTTGTTTTAAAATTTTATTTTGTCTTTTTCAATTTCATTAAACCATTGAAAACTCAATCTTTTAGTGTTTTTTTAATGTCTAAATAAGTCTTCCAATTGCATCTTTCCTTTTCCTTTGTTTGTCTATTTTTTTAAAGTATGTCTTTATATCTTTCAAGATTCAATCCAATTATTGTACACTCGAATCTTTTTCTATTTTTTCAACCTTTTCTCTTTCAATTTGTAAAATCATTTTTAGGGATGTAGTTAATAGCTTAGAGGGATGAGGTGGAGTCTTCATTCTATAGTCGATTTTAGAATTTTTAGAATTTATAGTTTCCTTTTAAAAAGTTATTCTCTATCTTTCTTTAATAAAATAGGAGGAACTTTGCAATTTTTATCTGAAAGTATATTGTAAATAATCCTTCTTTATTAAGCAACCAAAAACATAAATGTCACTTGATTATAATTTTTAGTCTCAATTCAGTTTACATGTGTGATTATAACTTGAATGGTTTGATTATTTCTTGTAATCAAGTTCATTGGACCAAAATTTTCATCGACACTTATTCTTGGAATTAATTTATTAATTAGTGAATCTCTCATCTTTTTCAAATTTTGATAAAATAAAACGAGGAAAGAGAAGAACTCTAAGCAAGCTCAACTTTGTGAACGTTGGGAAACTTCAAATCAAGCCAAATATTATGTTATCTCCACACATAAAAGGAACATACCCACAAAGTTACATCCTTATTTACCAAGCCATAAGACCAACATAGACAAGCAGTGGCGTAGCATAGTAAGATATAATAAAAGGCATTTAACATTGAAACCACAATATTATAGTTCTAGGAAAAGGTCACCTTAGAGGACAGACACTACTTAAGCATAGGCCTCAGGGTTCTGGAGAAGATAGGCTGCCACAGCATTGAAAAGTCCAATGGTCTTTTCCTTGCTAACCTTGATTTCTTCTTCTGTGGGTTCAACATCTCCCTTGGCAGTGTATGTTGCTTTAATCTTGATGGAGCTGCCTCCATCAGGATAAGGAGTGAACTGGACTTCGTAAGCAATGCTTTCAAGCTTTCCCACGAGACCTTCGCCTTCCAGGTAAGCATAAGAGTATGAAAAAGTATCTGGATCAACAGCATCGATTCGGTTCTTTACAACCTTCAATTGTTCACCTGTAAGAAAATGAGGACGTAATGTAATAAAATGAAACACTATAGACATGAATATTCACGCTTCCAACGTACTAAAAGAAAAGGTGGGTACTTGCCTTCTTGTATGGTGATCAGTGTAATGGTGCCAGACCCTCCATCACCTTGGATATATTCAACACTTTTAACTCCTGGATTCAGCTTCTGGATAAGGTTCTTGAAATCCAAAACCATAGATCTGAACAGTTTTGCTGGGGGCACAGCCACAGTGAATTCAATATCGGAAGTGGAGACAACCATTGTATATATCCCAAGTTTAGAACTCGTAGATAATATGTAAAACTTGGTACTTCTGGCGTTGGTAATGTAGCTGAGAGACTTAAATTTGATAATGAAGATAGTGTACATGGGGTACATATTTATAGTTGGATAACCTTTATATGACCGACTTACATTCTGAAAAGAAAATAAGTAATTAATTTCCTTTGTTTTTCTCACTTTCAATATTTTTTTCCAAAGCATGTCATTTTCAAGTTTATATCGAAAGTGTTATAGTGATTTAAATCACCTTTTCTTGATTGGAAAAGAATCCTACATCGATACAAGGAGAAACCTGTTCTTGTTTTGCATATTTAAATTGCAAGGAGGACCAAGTAATCATATGATTATATTCTTACCTTTGTCTCATTGAAGCTTCCAAGTTTCGAACCATGAAACAGGCCGGCCAACGACCATATCCTCTACTTACTGCGTAGACCAGCCGGCCAACGATCATCAAACTTGGGAGAAGTTCTTTAATATTTTAGAGGCTGATGACAAGAAAGAACAACTTATGTTTCATAATAACTAAATATACATAAATTACGAGTTTGCTTTGTACTTGCTTCTCAAGGAGGATCCTGAATTATATATCCTGCTAGAGTCACACTAAGAGATGAACTTAAAAGTGGTTATCTAAAAGACAGGCCTTGAGATATTTGGTACCCATATCAGGAGTTTATTTTCTCTGCTAACATACATGTAACTAGTATTAAGTCCATCTCGTAATATGTCCTTTGTTGGTATCGGTTTATTTTCTCTGCTAACATACATGTAACTAGTATTAAGTCCATCTCGTAATATGTCCTTTGTTGGTATCGAAGCCATAGGTTGTTTGATACGTGGGTTGGAAACCTTATCATCTATTGGACTGTTGTCCTAAGGCTCAAGGATTGGAGGATTGACTAAAGTCATTTACCCTTGAGCATGGTGTAGGTGTAACAACGCTCTATACCGAAGAAAAAAGAGAGGCTATTGATAATAAGAGTTAGTAGGAAAGTCTATATGAGTGCTAGTTCTGCCAGATTCTGCTAGGGTTAGACGTTGTTATTTGGATCCATGACCTTGTGAGATTTTGGTTGCTGAATACCTGCAAAATAAGTAAGGCACGCCAAGGGTTGTTTTCCGGAAGGCCCTTCCGACGCTCAAGTTAGTCTTTTTGAGGAGCTTTTTGTCACTGAGAATAGAGAAAACTAGGGTTATTTTCTCGTACCTGTTATCATGGCGAAATAGTACCTTATATATGGGATATATGCTAGGTTTAGGTCTTTACATTTGTATGGGGGACTAACACCTGCGAATGGGCTTCGGACGTATGGACCTAGACTTGGGCCTGGGCCTGGCGCAACTGACCCAACCATAAGCCCCCCTACTCCTCGAGTCTGATCCAAGAGAAGGATCGAAGGAGTATATAGGGATCGTATAGCATGTCTTTATGACAGCTCGTGCTAGGCCCGACTGATTAATTGTCGTGATGTAGGCTCTCGATCGGGCGCAATGGCGTGGCTGACCGATCAGGGGTAGCGAAAGGGCCGATTGTTCGGCTATGGTGATACGACAGGTCACTCGGAGACCAATGCACTATGTGCAATAGTTCCTGCTATGATAGGAGACCGATCGGGCATCCACGCCTAATGCGCGATAGCTCGGGCTAGAACGAGACGATCGGTTGACTCGTGTTGCGGCAGGGCGATTGATTGGACATCAATATGTTATCATAATATTAGGTCTAATCATTATTCGACGATACGTATCCTTTGGGCGTTGTTCAAAATTTGAAATGATGCGTCCTGTTAACTGCCGCGCAGCTGTCATGCGCTGTCATGTGTGTCCTTTCGACTGTCACGCTGCTTCAGGTCTTTAACAAACCTAATTTACCTCGGCTTGGATTTCACCACGCGTCTATCGTCGATTGGTACTTTCATTCAGTTGATGCTATAAATCTTTGAACCGGCAGCCTTCTTTCGCTCTGCGTGTTTGCTTTTCCGACTTCCATTCTCTGTGTTTTCATCTCTTCTACTTTTTGCATTTACCGGAGTATACTTTTTACCACCGTCTTCCAAATTCCAAACTTCAACCACTACTTGGTACATCCTTTTTTCCTCCCTTCATCCCATAAATTTCCTTTCTTTTTGTAATCATGTCGTCAACCAGCCCTAGGGGGAAGTTAGTCCTAGGGATGAAACCGTCGAGAGAGCCTTGCATATTGTTGGGCCGCTGGGGATAGCGGCGGAAATGGTGGAGGTGCTAGAGGCTAGTGGAAATGAGGCACCTGAGGTAGAGGGAATTGAGGAAGTTGGGGCGACTGCCCGGAAGGATGGGCAGATCGTCGAAAAACTGCTGAGTGACCCATCGACGATGACTGCGAGGGAGTTAGATCGATCGATCATCAGGAATAACATCCCCATCGCGTGGGGACCCAGACTGGCCATCGAGAATGAAAGAATTCATAACAGTCCAGGAGGGTATTTTGTTGTTTCAGACAGCTTCTTCTCGGTCAGTGGTATGAAGCTCCTTTGTGTCCCGGTTATTGACGAAGTGTGCTGCGCCTATCAGCTGAGGCCGAGCCAAATTGCTTCGAACGGTTGAAAATTTATGAACGGTCTGGCCTTGCTATGCCATCAGTTCGGGTGTCCCCCATCGATCGGCGTCCTGCGCCATTTCTTGAGGATGAACCAGAGCTTGAGTGTTGGGGTTGGGATTCCTCATTTTTAATACAGAGATGCGCGCTATCGTCCTGCTGGAAGGACCTCAAAAATCCAAGCTTGGAGGACGAAGTACTTCTTCATGAGACCCCCAGGATCGCCCTTTGAGTCCAGGCCGTGGAGATATCCTCTGGACGAGCGGTGGAACGATCTTTCAAACGTATCCCTTTCTAGGGAGGAGCAGGAGGTGATCGATCGCATTAAGGTGCTCGGTCAGTATGACTTCAATCGCCTCATTCTAGGATATGGCGGGGGGGCCTCGGTCGATTCGTTCTTAGTTGACCCCTCGCCCAGAATTAGCGAGCTAGGAGAAGAAACTGCCCCTTCTGGTTGACCCTTCGTAGTTTAATTATTTTTCATGTTGTAAATGCTAGTTTCATTCTCTAACCTGTTTCCACATTCGTGCAGCCATGGTGAAGATCCGTGACTTCGCCGAGTCCTCCAATGCTTCCAAGGGTCAGCGCAAGGCTGCTAGGCCGTCTAAGAAGACAAAAGAGCAAGGCAGAGAGGGGGAGACTAACTTGGAGGTCGCTCAGTCGACCGTTCCCGAGCCGCCTATAGCGCTCATCCTGGAGGCAGTCCCTGAGCAGCCAACGGTGTTGACCCGATCGACGGGCGTCGGGGAAGAAGATGAGGGGGTGGAACCACCTCTTAAAAGGAAGAAAACTGTTCGAGTTCTCTACGAACTGCCCTGCTCGTCAGATATAAACAGGGAGAAAGGAAAGGAGAAGGAGAAAAGGGAAGAGTGTGTTGCTCGGTCGGATAAGAGCAAGAGGAAAGAGCAAGTGGTAGGCGCCGATAAGTGGGAGCCAGCGATTAGCCTGGATAAGACTGCGTCGCTTGGGAACTTCGATGTGGCGCTTCATATTGCTGAGAATGTCATTCCTCCTACGGACAAGGCACTTATAGATTTGTTGGATAACCAGGAGCTGTTGGTTCGTCTCGTCCGTAGCTTTGCAAGGAGTCTGGCATGTCGAGCATCTGGATTCGACTGCCCGAAATCTAGATTGGGAGACAAACGGTCTTGTTGAGCAACGCAACATTTTGGAGTCTGAGCTTTCAGAGGCAAAATAAGAGAGGGCCGTTGCGCGAACTCAGCTTTCTTCTTTGGAGGAGGAGAAGAAGCTTCGGAAGGAAGAGAGAGACGTTTTGAAAGCTCAGCTCGCTTCGGGGGAGGAGGAGAAGAACAGGATGGTTAGAGAGTGTGGGGACATGAAGGAACAAGTCGTCAAGGCCAACGTTGCGGCCAAATTGGATCAAGAGTTTCGTGCGAGGGCCGTCCGTGACTGACAGCAAGCTCAGATAAAGGAATTGAGGGCTGAGCGGGAGTTACTGGAGCTACGAAGCTCCGTCAGAGAGGAGAGGATTAAGGCGATCAAGTGATGGAAGGCGCGACATTTGAATGAAGAGTGCATGAAATTCGCTACCGATTTTGCGCTTTCCATCTTGAAGAATTGCCACAGCGTCTGTGTCCCTGACGGGTTGGAGGGTCCTTCCTTTGAAGATTTTGCCGAGCCAATGATTCCCTCCGAGCTCGGCCTTTCCCTCGAGGAGATAAGGGAGATAGCGGAGGCAGAACGAGGGGCATTATCAGATGAGATGCTGGATCTAAGTTCAGATGAGGAGGAGTGGCGAACTCGAGGGAATGCTCATTCGTCGCCGATTGCTCCGATTAGCCCCGCTCTTGTCTTACCGACCTCCTCTCCTTCCAACCCAGTTGTTGGCACTTTCCCTCCTCCCGATCCTGCTTTAGTTGTTTTGCCGACCCCTATAGCTGCTTCGCCGACCTCCGAGGCTACTTCTCAAGGACCGGTTGTTGGCTCTTCCCCTCCTACCGGGGAATGATTTTTTGTTTTTCTCCTTTTAAGGCTCATCTGGTCGGGCTTGTGACCAGAAAAACATAAGGAAAATAAATGAAAATTTTTGTTTTTATCCTTCTTTGCCTCGTTAACTCTGTAAATGAAGCTTAAGACTGCCATTAACTTCGTACGAGAGATTGCACTTTCAAATAGCACGTCATGAATTTGCACGTTCAGCTTAGGTCGAGCGCGATCGCTAGGTTTGAAAGAATTCAACCGAGCAATACTAAGGCCAATCGACCCAAGATTTTGATTCTTGGCGTCGCCTGGCTCCAATATCTTGTCTTGGCAACCTGGCCGAGCGTAGTCGAGGCCGAGCGATGCCAAGATTTTGTGACTTGACATCGCCTGGTTCCAAGAATCTTGTCTTGGAAACCTGGCCGAGCGTAGTCGAGGCTGAGCGATGCCAAGATTTTGTGACTTGACATCGCCTGGTTCCAAGAATCTTGTCTTGGCAACCTGGCTGAGCGTGGACGAGGCTGAGCGATGCTAAGATTTTGTGACTTTACATCACCTGGTTCTAAGAATCTTATCTTGGCAACCTGGTCGAGCATGGTCGAGGCCAAGCGATGCCAAGATTTTGTGACTTGACATTGCTTGGTTCTAAGAATCTTGTCTTAGCAACTTAGTGGAGCGGTGTCGAGGCCGAGCGGTGCTAAGATTTTGTGACTTGACATCGCCTGGTTGCAAGAATCTTGTCTTGGCAACCTGACCGAGCGTGGTCGAGGCTGAGCGATGCCAAGATTTTGTGACTTGACATCGCCTGGTTGCAAGAATCTTGTCTTGGCAACCTGGCCGAGCTGTGTC
>JAOSBP010000205.1:16780653-16809314 GCA_027563825.1 Erythroxylum mucronatum | reverse complement strand
AAGCAACCCATTCACGACAATAAGGTATTTTCGTGCATCCTTAGTGTTTTCGATTATACGTCATGTTCTTGTATGGTCTTTTCCACAGAGTATTTTGAATATTCAGGCCATACGCGATCCAACAGTCGAGGCCGAGCGATGCCAAGGATCTTGTGACTTGGCAGCGCCTAGTTCCAAGATCTTGTTTGGAACCCTGCAGGATTTGGTGAATCAATAGATCAGCCGCTTCCTATATCTGTTTTTGGGTGAGGGAGGTTTGTTGTGGTGCAGGAGGATTTGCGCCCAGGGGGCACTGGGAATTAAGGTGCAAATTGGCCTCAGCGTTATCCTCCAGGGCTACACTCTATTCTTCCTGATCCTGGTTGTGAAGCTGTGGTTGATTCGGATGCAAAGATTGAGTGTGGGATTCCTGATGCGGTGGCGGAAGGGTGACGGGTAATTGCAAACCCATCCGTTGCATCGCAAGTGTCGTGACGGCGGCTATATCAGGATTGGCTGCTATCGCCTGACTGACCTATGTGTTTCTGGACGTGGTGCCCTGATGTTGGGCCCCACGGTGGGCGCCAACTGGTTCTGCCAGATTCTGCTGGGGTTGGACATTGTTATTTGGATCCATGACCTTGTGAGATTTTGGTTGCTGAATACCTACAAAATAAGCAAGGCACGCCAGGGGTTATTTCCCGGAAGGCCCCTCCGACGCTCAAGTTAGTCTTTTTGAGGAGGTTTTTGTCACTGAGAATAGAGAAAACTAGGGTTCTTTTCCAGTACCTGTTATCATGGCAAAATAGTACCTTATATATGAGATATATGCTAGGTTTAGGTCTTCACGTAGGTCTTTACGTTTGCATGGGGGACTAACACCTGCGAATGGGCTTCGGATGTATGGACTTAGACCTGGGCCTGGGCCTAGCACAGCTGACCCAACCAAGTGCATCTACCACCTCCATAACAGATCTTGTTAGTCTTTCTTCTACTTCTTCTCTTATTTATCTTTGGTCTTATGTGAAAAAAAAACCCTCTCTAACAAGATCGAGAATCGACTGAAATAACTCATCTCCTAAAGAAGCAAGAATCCATGATACACACATGTCATTGCTCAGTCTTTATAGTGTTTATCACCAAACCTATTCTTTTAATAAAAGTATTTGGTCTTTGATATCTAACCAGCTGCCACAATCGAAAGAAATGATTCAAACTTCCAAGTTGGATTAGTGTGAACTTTCAGCTACTTCAGTAGAATAATACATTACTTTAAAATTTCCCTCCGAACTAATATCCTTCTAGAAAGGAGGGTACACTCATCTCCACATAGGAGTGGTTAGACTAATTTTAACCCCCTATGGTAGAAAGGGCATTACAGCTACTACTAGAATATTCTTGTTGGATACAACATATACAAATTATCAAAATGCTCTTCTTAGCACTCTCTTCACCACCCTTAACAATGGAAGTGTCATATTAAAAATTGTGCTCGACTTCAACATTAAATTAGATGACCTATCCGTCTCTACCAATTTGAAGGTCCAAATCCATATTGCAAGTGTTGAATAAGATCACACAACCATCATGACTACCTTACATCACTAAATTATTTGTCATTTATAGAACCATTAATCTCTAAACCTACATTTCCCAAACTCTACCACTAATGCTTTAGATATAGTGGCAGAAAAATCCCATGGAGATACTACTATTATCTAGATCCCCAAATAACTTCCTATAAAAAAGCTAAAGGAAATCATACCCCTAGAGTTGATAACCAATTATGAAAAGGAATTCCATTCCCCTTATCGCCAGTCTATCGATACGACTACTCTACCACTCTATAGACAACCTGAAGATGGCTCTGTCAAATCAATTATTAAAAGGACTAGGCAAGAAAATTCTCAATCTATTAGAAAAATCTTGATAATCTCTTTATCATTTTCTTATAAAGAAATAAATAGCAACCTAATGGGACATACTCTTATGTTAATCAAATAAATGGCCATTTCCTTTGGGATATGGATCCATCTATGTGTCATCTAAATTGTAAATTTTGTGAAGATGATACTTTAGATATAGATTCTGAAGAAGAAGATTATTATACTCAAAGGATAAAAAGAAAGACCTTAACAACACCCCTAAGCACAAAGATAGTTTAGGAATGATGACAATGACTCTAAGTCCTACATTGGCATCAGAAATCTTAGGCTAAGACCAACAAGTTCCATCAACTTCTAGAAGAAGCAAGATATAGTCGTCTCTTGACTTCATCTCAACCTGATATAGTCATCCCAACTATTTCAAAAAAAAATTAAGGACCTGATTCCCTATTTAATGACAAAGCCATCAAAATAGTATGATAAAGAGTTTCCTCCTTTAAGAAGAAAGACAACTGAGATGAGTGACAACTCGCCCATTTTTTATACATACACAGGAATGCTTGTAAGGAATTTACTCACTTGTGTCTCCTATAGAAGAAGTATTAAATTGGTAGATTGAAAACATAGTTGCCTAAAACATAAAAGTTACATACCAAGATAGATTCAGTATCATTCCAAATTCAAAAGCTACACCAAAAGTTGCTTTATCAAGCATAGTGGCTCAATTTAGACTTAAAAACATTTGTAGAAAAATACTATTATGACCCATAATTTTCAAAGAAAGAAAAAGAAAGAATAAAAAAAAGAGTAAGATTGATAAGTGTTTGATTGAATATATAATTACTCCCTAATGCTTAATGATTAATGTTATGTTATGCTTACGATACTTATTTTGGTTCATATTTTATTTTAGGTACAAGCTGGGGGAACAAGAATCACAATGAGCCAAAAACATATCCTTGGTGTCATTCTATTAATTTTCAATCTTATTTTCCTTTATGGAAGAAAAGGAGATAAGTTAGGGTGAAAACAGGAAAAAGAATACAAAAAAAGAAGTTGTCGCAACTTACATTCTGGTGTATGGGAGCTTGTAAGTCATTGAACCATGTAAAAGCTTAAAGACAACATTGTAATCACCGTTTACAACCTGCATAGCCATATGTGGACCTACACAACCACACAAGTGAGCTACATAGCCGTATGGCTCACTATGAACGTGTATGTTCATAATTTCTAGTAAAATCGACATACACTGTCATTTACACACTTATATAGTTGATCTTGTATTATTAAGAAACACCCCAATTTTAAGTATAAATGGGAATTTAAGAGGCCAAAGTGGGGATGAAGACATTAGAGATTAAAAAGGAGGAAGATTCCTTTCATTTGGAGAGCTATAAGGAGGTAAAATTCATCATTCTAGTACTATAGGGATATAAAGACTGATGAACATATTTGAGCATTGATTAATCTAATGATGTTGTTCTTAACACTCTTGTGGAATTTATCATGGTATTCTATAACTAATGTTTTGGGATTTATATATGATTGATTTAATACTCCAAATAGATTATTCATATATGAACTCATTGCCATAATCTAGATTGCAATACATAATACGTAATCGTTGTAACTTTAATTCACTTGTGATAAAGTAATGATCTTGTATTATTAAGGATAATATAGCATAGTTTAAATGATCCAAGCTTATATGGTTGTTTCCTAGATTAACCCGTTTTCCTATTTCATAACTATCTAACTAAATTTAGAGAGTTTATTCTAGGTTATCTGATAGCTAGACCTAATTAAAGAACTTGTTTTAATTAGATAAAACATAAAGGAAAATTGGGATTAATAGATCTTGCTGTTAATCTATAATTAATAGTTTCAAAGAGAGGTACAACAACAATATGACGATTGATTTTGCACATTCATGCGAATGTCGAAATTGAATCGTAAACTGGATTTAAAACTCATTGATTAATCTCAACAATTTTGTACTGTTTGATTTTATTTATCTTCTATAGTTTATTTTTACTTTATTTTATTAATTGCATTCAAGCAAACGCCCCTCCCCCTTAATCCTAAACACTGGTTTATTCATTACAAAAGCTAAACACACACTCTCTGTGGATACAATCCTTTCTTACCACTACTAAAACTTTAATTGTGCAAAGTTAGGTTTATTTTCTAGCGTGTTCGATACACATCAAGAATTTTGGCATCATTTTCAATGAGTGAATTGATTTAGCTTTTCTGTTTTTGATATTTATTGGTGTTATATATATCTTGATCTTTTTATGTTTGTCAGTGTTTATGTATAGAAGTGACGAGATTTCCTCATCAAGTCCCTGTATAATTTGATCTTGAGATATAAAGGACACTGTAAAGGTTGCATAGCGAAAACAGAGCAACTTTAGAAATAAAGCAAAGAATTGATTCGGAAGAGCTATGGCCAATCAAAAAACTCTAAAAGAGTTGGCTACCCCAAATTCGAATAAAAGGCCTTTATGCATTACTTTTCCAAATTTTACTGAACTTATTACTTTTGAGCTTAACTCTGGCTTAATCTATCTTTTGCATAACTTTCATAGTCTTACAAATGAGGATGCTCATGAGCATCCTAAGGAGCTCGATGTGGTTTGTCTTAATACGGAACCTCTAGGGGTAACAAAAGAGCATATTATGTTGAAACCTTCCCATTTTCACCGAACGATACCATAAAATATTATCCTTTTGATCTTCCTTCAAGGAGTGTAAACACATGGATCGAAAAGAAGAGACTATTTTTAGAGAAGTACTTTTCAACATCAAATATAAGCGTTATAAGGAAAGAGGTTTGAAGGATAAAATAACATCATAGAGAATCCCTTTATGAGTATTGGGAATGCTTCAAGAAGTTATATGCTATCCAATACTTCTACAAATGATTATTGCCTATAGATAGGAGCTTGTTAGATGTAACAAGTGGTAGAGTACTATGTGAAATGACTCATATGGAGGCTAGAACTTTAATCGAGTGTATAGTGGCAAACACTCAACAATTTAGCATCCATAACAATGTTTGTAGGATAAATGAAGTAAACAATTCATCCATAGAAAATCATCTAGATGAACTAATATCTTTTGTTAGAAAAATTGTGTTATGGCAAACATAGGTGAAAGCTTGCGATATATGTGCAAATGCAAACCATCTAACAAATAGGTGTCCAACTTTATAAGAAAGAAACATCAAGTACGTTAATGCCGCAAGGGAAATTTTTCCCATCAATACAACTCATATTCCCAAACTTACAACCCTGATTAGAGGGATTACCTGAACCTAAGCTTTAGAGGGAATAGCAACAAAACTACTTCTGACAACATAGGCCATAGGGTGCACAACAACTTCAACCTAGACGACAAGCTTCTTCTTCTAACTTAAATACATCACTGGAAGATATAATTAAGTCTCTTGTCACTAATTTTTTATAATTCCGGCATGATGAAAAAAAATTTCAGTAAGAGACAATATCTCAATTTCAAGACACGTGGTCTAGCATCTAAAATTTGGAGAGCCAGATGGAGATGGAAGTGGCTATCGACCATTTAGAATCACAAAGTAGAGGCAAGTTGCCATCTTAATATGAGGAAAGTATAAAAAATGTCAACACAATGACCTTAAGGAGTGGTAAGGAGCTTGAGGATCCTAAGAGGACCCTATAAAGGATGGCCAAAAAAGATGAGATTGAGAAGGAGTTAGGAGAAGAAAGAAATCCTCATCTAGCTCAAATGTAAATTTTGAATGTCCCAATGTGGTTAAGACTAACCCTCTACCTTTTCCTAATAGGTTGGAAAAATATAAAAAAAGAGGAAAAGAATAAGGAGATATTGGAGACTTTTTGAAAGGTAGAAGTAAATATACCTTTTCTAGACACAATCAAATAAGTGCCAAGATATATAAAATTCCTTAGGAAATTGTGTACCAATAAGACAAGGTTAAGAGGTAATGAGAAGGTCATGATGGGTGAGAATGTTTCTGCAATCTTCAAAAAGAAAACACCTCTAAAATATAAGGATCCAAGTATGTTTACCATTCCCTATAAGATTGGTAACACTGTAATTAAGAGAGTCAGAGAACCAGTTACTGTTATGCCTTACTATATCTATTCTTATTTAAACTCAGGACCTTTGAAAAAGACTTATATTATCATACAATTATTTAATTGTAGTAATGCTTATCTGAATGGAGTGGTTGAGGATGTTTTGGCATACATGAATAAGTTAGTGTTTCTGGCCAATTTTTATGTGGTGTATATGAATGATGAAACCTCATATAATCCCATACTTATCTTACTAGGGAGACTATTTCTTAATACGACCCAAACTAATGTAGATGTTCATAAAGGAACCATCACAATGGAATTTGATAGGGAAACAATTCATTTCAATATTTTTATTGCTATAAAACATCCTTAAGATGATCATTTTGTTTTCTTTATTGATGTGATTGGTCTTTTAGTGTAGGAAATGTTTAAGTTAAATTATAGAGATCAATTAGAAGTAGTTTTAAATAAGCATTTGGAGCTGAAAGCCACTGATGATTTGATTTAGGAGAGGAGCTAATTAAGATGGTTACTACCTTACATTTTTTTGAAGCCTCTCCTACAAGGTATGAACTTTCTTTGATAAAGTTACTTGAATCTTACTAGAGGCTATTACCTTTTAATGTGCAGGTGCTTGATGTAGCATTGAAACCACTATCTGCTCGCTTAAAGTATGCATATTTGGGAGATAATCAGACCCTTCCAATTATTATTGTTACAATTCTAACTTATGATCAAGAAGCTAAATTGATTCGTGTATTAAGAGAGCAAAAGAAGGCCATTGGATAGACAATTTCATATATTCAAGGAATAAGTCCTTCTATATGCATGCATCGCATTTTGTTTGAGTAGGATGCCAGGTCCACTAGACAAGCAGAATGTACCTTCAATGATGGAAGAACGAAGTACTGAAGCTTCTTGATACTATATTTATTTATCCTATCTTCGATAGTAAGTAGGTAAATCCAATACAAGAGTTCTAACGAAATCTATAATCAAAATTGTGACAAATCAGGATAGTGAGTTGGTTCCCATATATGTGTAAACTAGGTGGCGAGTATGCATTAACTACAAGAAGTTGAATATTGTAACTCGTAAAGACTATTTCCCCCTTCCATTTATTGAACAAATGCTTAAGAGACTTGTTGAATATGAATATTACTATTTTCTATATGGATTCTTCGGTTATCTCCAGATCCCTATCATACTAGAAGACCAAGAAAAGACAAACTTCACATACCTATTTAGTAAATTTGTTTACCGAAGGATGTAATTTAGTTTATGTAATGGATTCACCACTTTCTAAAGGTGCATGGTGAGCATAGTCTCTGAGTATGTTGAGAAAATCATAAAGGTATTTATGGATGATTTCAGCGTCTATGGTTCTAATTTTGATAATTTCTTAGAGAATCTTACACTCATTTTGGAATGACATATTAAAACTGACCTCGTGCTTAATTAAAAAAAGTAATTTATTGTTAATCAAGTTATAGTTTTAGGGCATATTGTATCTTCGAAGGGTATAGAGGTTTATAAGCCTAATATTGATCTAATTTATGCTTTGCCTTAACCCTCAAATGTGCAAGAAGTTGTTTTTTTCTTGGCCATGCAGGTTTTTACCCCAAGTTCATTAAGGATTTCTTAAAGATAGCCTCTCTTTTATGCAAGTTGTTATAACAAGTTGTCCCTTTTAAGTTCGATGATAAGTGCAAAGAGCACTTGACAAACTTAAGAAGCTCTTGACATTCCTACTAGTGATTTAGCCTTCGGACTAGAGCCTTCCTTTCGAGATCATGTATGATACAAATGATTATGTAAGAAGGGTAATTGTAAGACAAAGAGTGAAAAAAGTTATACATGTTATCTACTATACTTAGAAACTTTAAATCCATCCTAATTGAATTATCCTATAATTAAAAAGAATTTTTATCTATTATATTTTCCTTAGAAAAATTTCTGTCATACTTGTTTGGTGCTAAAGTTATTAGTTACTTTGATTTTACATATTTGAAGTGCTTTCTCACCAAAAAGGAAGCAAATTTAAGTTTTTAATAGATGGATTCTCCTCCTTCAGGAATTTAATTTAGAAATGAGATATGAGAAAGGGGCAAAGAACATGGTCGTTGATCACCTTATCCACTTAATCTGAAAGGAAGATGATATTCCTTTGAAAGAAATGTTTCTAGATGAATAATTATTTTCCTTCACTATATGTGGGATGACCCCTATTTATAGAGGCATTATGTCGACCAAGTCATAAGAAGGTGTGTTCCTGAGTGTGAGACACTTTATATCTTAACCTTTTATGATGTGTGTGCTTATGGAGGGCAATTTACGGTAAAAAGAACTACCCATAAAATTTTAGGGAGTGGTTTTTACTGGCTCTCATTGTTTAAGGATGGATATATCTTAGACAAGTCATGCAACAGGTACAAGCGATTAGGTATGTTGTCCTGTAGAAATTAAATGCCACATAGCTCATTCTTTTTTGTGAAATTTTTTATGTTTAAGGAATTGATTTCAAGAACCGTTTTCTCTGTCTTTTAGCTTTCATTATATCTTTCTTACAATTGATTATATTTCAAAATGGTTGGAAGCTAAAGCTACCAAAACTAATGACGCTAGAATTGTTGTTGTTTTTGTCAAGTCTAATATCCTTTCGAGGTTTGGGATGCCAAAAGCCATCATAAGCAACAGAGGAACACACTTTTAAAATAGCGTGATGGAAACTTTGTTCGAAAAGTACCATATTATGCATAAAGTTTCCATCTCCTACCAGACCTAAACCAGTGGCCAAGTTGAGGTATCCAACAGATAAATCAAGTCGATCTTGTAGAAAACAGGTCAACCTAATAGGAAGGATTCATGCTTGAGGTTGGAGAAAGCATTACGGGCCTATAAGACAATCTATAAAATGCCAATTGGTATGTCCCCATATAGATTGGTGTTTAGGAAGCAGTGTCACATTCTTTTGAAGCTACAATATAAGACATATTGGGCTATTAAGTGTTACAAAATGAACCTTGATGAGATAAGAATCCTAGAAAGCTACAATACAAGAACTTAAAGAGATGCAAAATAACTCATATGAGACTGCAATAATATATAACGTAAAGAACAAAGCTTTCCATAACAAGATGATCTTAAGGAAAAGCTTTGTTATTAATTAAAAGTTCTTCTTTATCATTTCAAACTTAAATTATTCCTAAGTAAGTTGCATTCTTGTTGGGTAAGTGTTTTTGATATTTTTAATGTTTTTCCATATGGTGCAATAGAGATATAAAGCTTGAAAACTGAAAAGAAATTTAAGGCGAATGGTAATTGCCTGAAGCTGTACTATGAGGGATTCTAAGTGGAGAATATGGAAATAGTAATACTTAAAGACCTAAATGACATCAGATGATGAGGAAAATATAGAGTTGAACCAATGATAATAGACAAAGGCGTTTTTTGGGAAGCAATCCAAAGGGAGTTTTTTTTTCCTTTTCCTTTACATTTTCACAATTTTTGTTTTTGTTAAATGATCCATTTATTACATTTAATGTTACAATGGTGACAATGTAATTTTTAAGTGTGGTGGTGGTGATCTTGTCTATTATGTGTGTTTTCAAGTTTGTTTCTTATGTGTTTTTAAGTTTTTTTTGCAAGTTAAAAAAATAAAAAATAATCTCTCTTTTTCTATTGCTTTTAAGACTATATAGTTATAATTAGAGACTAGAATTAACTAGAAAAATTCATGAAAATTTGGGTATGTGCTTTAACTCTTGTGATTGATCAGTATACGTTTTCTTTAGAAGAGTAGTAACTAGTAGGTTAACATAAGCCAATGAGGTTTTGAGATCTTTAGATTGACACATCCAAATTAGTCTCATTGTCTTTTGTTCATATGTGACCTTCATAAAATGTACATCTTGACTTTGCCTTGATTTTTTATTCGAGACCACATTTTTATCGCAAGCATTAACATGTAAATGATATAGCCATTCTTTTGTTTTGTAAGCTACATTATCTAAATGGCTTACCCAATGACATGATTTATCTTATTATTAAACCCCTTAAGCTTCATAAGCTTTTTCTTTTTATGTTAATCACATTATGGGCCTTTAACCTAACAAAATGTCTTACCCAAGCCTTAAATTTAGTAGATCATTTATGATTGTTAATGTTTCTCGATACATAAATAAGTATGGAGGTGCACATTTATTTGGGTTGGTTATAGTTGGTGGAATGTGATTTTTATCTCTTATCAATGAATTCCATCATTGATGTAGTTTCTTTCAATTTTTTCTATATAAAAAAGAAGAAAATAAAATAGAGAATAAAAGAAAAGGATTTATCGAGGTGGAAAATCATTTGTTTTACAAACTAATTCATGTTAGTTTTTCCTCTTAAAGTAGTATGAAATGGATGAATTGATTATGATGCAAATAAAAGAGAAGTTTTTGTGAAGGGTCACTCGTCATGATTATAGTGCATTATTCATCATTGTTTTTATAGGTTATTTCTTCTAATTCCTTATCCTTCATATGGTTTGTAATCTAGAGGCTTGAATCTGATTTGTGAAATAGACTTTTTACATTCATCATAGTTGATCGTACCTAGTTTTTAGTGGATGTTAATTTTTTGCTCTTGATACTTCATTGAGTGTTTTTCCCGCTTCACTAGTTTTGATGGCTTTTGAACTATATGACCCAAATATTTCTCACCTTAACCATTGGCCCCATTACAACCTTAAAAAGTCCTTTGATTCATGATTATGGATGTGAATCTAGTGGCGGAGAACTGAAATGATATGCAAAGCCGTAGAATATCTTGATCATTAAACATTTTGTTAGTTTACCGGTAGATTTATTTTATTTTTAAACACAACTTTTCAAAGTCTACCTTTACATTGCTCAAGTTTTGAAGAGAACATTTGATGATTGATCATGAGTAAAAATATTGAATGTTTAATATTTCCATGTTTTTCAAAGTTATTCCTCTTTTCTTATGGTTATCTACTCTTAGAAATTGTATCTAAAGAGGAATTGTTTTTATTTTTTATTTTTCTTAAGGAAGGTCAAAAGCTAAGTATGAGGGAACTTGATAAGTGATTGATTGACTATATTAATGCTTAGTGATTCATGTTATGTTATATTTAAGATACTTATCTTGGTTCATATTTTGTTCTAGGCCCAAACATCAAAATTTTCTTAAGGAAGGTCAAAAGCTAAGTATGAGGGAATTTGATGATTGATCATGAGTCCCATGAAGTCGATGCCCCAAACATCAAAATTTTCGTAAACTAGAATAGGGTTTGTGGCATCTCATTTCTTTGGGATATATTACCTATTCTTTGACAATTATCACATGATTTACAAAAGACATATGAATCTCAAAATAGGTTTGGCCAATGAAAACCACATTCTTTAGCTCCAAAGTAACCACCACATGCATAGGAATGGCAAAAGATTAAAATAGACAAAGTCTCATTATCAAGAACACATTGTCTAACCACTTGGTCAGCCTAATTTTTCCAAAAATAAGGGTCCTCCCACATATAATATTTAGCATCACTTTTAATCTTATCTCTTTTTTATTTAGGCACATCATCAAGAAAAGTCTTGGCAACTAAATAACTAACTATATCAGTATACCAAGGTTCTATTTCCTTAATTGCAAATAATTGTTCATTAGGAAAATTATCATTCAAAGGAAACTTATCTTCTTCCCTAGTCAAACGACTCAGGTGATCAGCAACTTGATACTCCTTTCCTTTCTCGTCCTTTATCTCTATGTCGAATTCACTCAAGAGAAGTATCCACCTTATCATTATTTGTTTTGCCTCTTTCTTTGTCAATAAATAACGAAGAGTTGCATGATTAGAATAAATAATTACTTTAGAACCAAGAAAATAAGAGCAAAATTTTTCTAAAGCAAAAACAACTGCCAAAAGTTCTTTTCCAGTGGTGGAGTAGTTGAGTTGAGCATCATTTAAAGTTTTGGAAGCATAATAAATGGAATGTGATGCCTTCCCATTTCTTTGTCCTAGCACAACACCAACAATATAATCACTTGCATTGCACATTATCTTAAAGGGAACGTTCCAGTTGGGTGGTTGTATAACTGGTACGGGAGTCAGTAATGTTTTTAACTCATCAAAAGCTACGTCCTTTTGCAACAACTTACATAGAGGTAAGGTGATTTTTGAGAAATCCTTTATAAATCTCCTATAAAACCTTGTATGTCTAAGAAAAGAATGAACTTTCCACACACTAGTGGGGTAAGGTAAGGATTGGATAATATCAATTTTGGCTTTATCAACCTCAATTCCCTTAGAGGAGACAACATGACCCAAAACTATTCCTTGTTCCACTATAAAACGGAAATTTTAAGAATTTAAAACAAGGTTAGAACAATAAACTTACTATAAGGTATTCACTGATATGCAAATGTTCCTAATGGGCATGTAAAAGGAGTCATTTCTTGATCTTCCAGTGCAATTGCAATTTGAAAATAACCTGAATAACCATCAAGAAAATAATAGTAAGCACGACCTGCTAGTCTTTCAAGCATTTGGTCCATAAAAGGTAATTGAAAATGATCCTTTCTAGTTACTTTATTTAATTTTCTATAATCAATACAAACTCTCCAATCATTCTTCACGCAAGTAGGGATCAATTCATTGTCTTGATTTTTTATAATAGTTGTTCCAGTCTTTTTGGGCACTACCTGCACAGGGCTAATCTATCACTATCGTAAATAGGGTAAATAATTCCAACCTCAAGCAATTTAAGTATTTCATTTTTAACTACATCCATCATAGGTGGATTTAATCTCATATGGGGTTTTTGAGAATGTTTTGCTCCTTTTTCTAATAAAATTCTATGCATGCATGTAGATAGACTAATTCCCTTAATGTTAGCAATCATCCATCCAATAGTCGTCTTATGCTCCTTAAGAACCTGCACCAATTTGTATTCTTGTTATTCGCTAAGCTTACTTAAGATGATGACTAGCAATGTTCCTCCTCCTCTAAGGAACACATATTTTAAATGCTCAAGAAGGGGGTTTTAATTCTGGAATTGGTGCCTGTTTCATATAATGTAAAAGTCTCTCATTAGAAATAGGTAAATCAATATAGGAAATGTTACCTTGTACTTATTCCTCATGATTTTCTTTGAGCACTGAAATGTGCTCTTGTAGCCCATTAGTAAATGAAAATTCATAAAAGTCCTCTTCATTAACAACTTCACTAATGGCTACTACTTCCAAGGCATCCTTTCCATTAAGATCAAAAACCCTTTATGCCAAATAATCAATTACATAAGTGGTACAATCATAATTATCTTCGTTAAGTGCATGGCATCTTGCATATTAAATTCAATAACTTCACCATCAAATTCCATACAGAGGGTGTCGTTATGCACATCAAGTTTAGTTTTTGATGTCTTTAAGAATGGTCTTCCTAATAAAATAGGAGCAGTCTGATCTTTTTTTTTACATATCAAGAACATAAAAATCAGTAGGAAAAACCAAATTATTGACTTGCATAAGAACATCCTCAGCTACACCTTTAGGATAGGCGTTAAATATATTTGCCAATTGAATTACGACAATAGTTTTGTATAAAGTTTCAAAGAAGCATAAATAAAATATGGCATGACATTAATTAAAGCTCCTAAGTTTAACATGGCCTTTTCAAATCTAATACCACCAATTGTACATGGGATAATCAAAGTTCCTAGGTCTTTACATTTAGTAGGGAGCTTTCTTTGAATCACAACAGAAACGTTCTCTGTCATTCTAATCTTTTCAATTCCTTTAAGCTTTTTTCTCCTCTTGTGTGTACACAATTTTTTGAGAAATTTACCATAATGAGGTATTTGTTTAATAGCATCAAGTAAAGGAATATTTACTTCACACTTATGAAAAGTCTCCAGGAATTATTTTCTTCCTCCTCTTTCTTAGATTTATTCAAACATTATAAGGTACATTAGATTTATAATCAGACAATGGAGGAAACTTAACTGCTTTTGGCTCTTTATGTTTTTTGGGAACGTTTCCATCGTCCTTGCTGGGAATGTTGTTGGGTGAGATAATTTTGTTATCCTTTTCTTACATTGAAGCTACTGGAGTGGTCTTTACTAGTGCTTCTAGCTCTTTTCGACTTCTTAAAACAATTACACTTGGATTCTCTTTTGGATTGACAATTGTTTGAGACGATGACTTTCCAAAACCCTTTGATTCCAAATTACTCACCATAGTGGCTAATTGGCCAACTTGATTTGCCAAGTCTTGGATACTAGTCCTTATCTCTTATTGAAATTATCTTATCTCTTGTTGGAATTGCAAAGTGTTAGGAGCTAAAGATTTGACAATATCATCTAAATACATATTAAAACAAGAATTAGAACTAGAGGTTGAGAAGGTTGTGTTGTTTCGGGACATATGGCTACTTGTATTATTGAAAATTTGGGTGCAGTTGATTCACTTGTGGGTTTCCATAACTAACATTGGGATGGTCCTTCTATCTTGGATTATACGTATTTGAATAGGGATCATATCTCCTTTGTGGTTGTCTCAGAAATCCACTCGTTGCATTAACTTGTTTGATAGATTCCTCTTGAAGCATGGGAGATATATCAGATGGGTGTCCAACTACTAAACAAATTTTGTAAGCCTTCACTGATTGCATGTTACCTATAGCAAGTTGACAAATAAGAGAGGTTAGTCTAGCAATTTATTGGTGTACATTAGAGACATTCACCTCATTAACATGTTTAGAAGATGAGTTTAATCTTGTTCCAAATTGTTGTGAATTAACTGCCATATTCTCAATTAAATTTTTAGCCTACTCAGATGTCTTATTCATCAAGGCACCTACACTGGTTGCATCAATTAGGCTCTTATCCATAGTTAAAAGTCCATCATAGAAATATTAGATAAGTAATTGTCGCTAATTTGATGTTGGGGAAACTTACACACTATCTTTTAAAACGTTCCCAATATTTGTGCAATGACTCTCCTTGTTTTTTCTTTATTCCACAAATCTCTTTTCTAATGTTAGAGCTTTTTGATGTTGGGAAGTACTTCTCCAAGAATGCTTTCTTTATATCATTCCATGTGGTAATACTACCAGGAGGTAGGTAATAAAGCCAATCATTAGTTGCACCTTTTAATGACAATGGAAAAGCTCTTAGGTTAATTTGTTCATCTGTTACCCCTGAGGGTTTCATAGTTATACATATCAAACAGAACTCCTTCAAATGTTTGTTCGCATCTTCACCTGGCAAACCATGAAATGTAGGTAAAGATGGATTAATCCAAACTTCAACTCAAATGAAACATCATTATTTGTTGCAGTAAAAGTGATGCATAATAGTTGTTGGTCCAAATTAGGAGCAGCAAGCTCCTTCAAAGTTTGAGTCATGTCTCCTTGTTCTTCCAAATCTGAATCACTTACAAATAACAAATCAAGTCCAGTAAGATCGATCTCGTGTCTCCTTCTTCTAGCTACTTTCCTTAATTTCTTTGTGGTTTTCTCAACCTCCAAATCGAATTGTAAGCCAAAATTAGAAGAAGGAGCATTATGCATAAACTAAGTGGCAAAACAAAATCAAGCAAAACTAAACACAAAATTTAAAAATTAAAAATTGCTTCAAAAACTAAAAACTACCGAAAACTCCTAGAAATTGATCGAATTTAGCCTCAAACCACTAGGGCTAATGATCTAAATGATCAAATAGTTTTGTTTAGAACGTCTGCTACTTACAGAAAAAGGTAATTATGAGCCAAAAATAGATCAAAAATTCTGCTAGAAAAATATTTTTTGACAATAATTATAATTATAATTATAATTAAGATTTTTATTTTTGTTTTTGTTTTTTAATATATATATATATATGTGATTTTTTTTAATAGTAGGTTGTAGAAAAAACACACAAAATCAATTAAAAGCCTTCCCCGAAAATAAGACCAAAATTTAATGAGCTTATTGAGGATTATCAAAAATGAATCTTACTCCTAGAAATTAGACTTGTAGTAGTGGGAATAATGGTCGTCCACAGAGAAAGGCAATTAAAAATGTATGTAAATTACTACTAAGATTGATGGGGGGTTTTGTTTGTCACGAATAAAATGAAGCTAATAAGGTTAAGATTAAAGACAATCAATAACAACTAGCTTAGCCAAAGGAGATATCCACCATCGGCACTAACGATTGATCCTTAATACAATGATAATTAATTCCACTTTGAGTATTTATCGAGGAAACAAGTATTTCCTATCTTTACTCATATGTGGTTAATAAAGAACACCAGCAAACCAATTAACCCTAATTATTAGACGATCTAAGTCCAACACGAAAAACCTAATCTAACAACATCATTAAACAATAGAAAGATCAATAAATCAAAGTTCCTTTAACCACCAGCGATTATAAAAGACTTATCCTATTATTCTTTCTAAGATTTAATAATAACACTAACGAAATTATTAAATCCTAGTTGCTACTTGATTAGCAATAGATTATCAAACAAAATTAACTAGTAGGCCTCCTAGCAATCATGAACGATAATTACAATAATAAGCATAAAAGAACATTAGAACTTAAAGTCAAAATTAAAACAGTAAACTCATTTAGATTTCACAGTTTTAATGTTCCGAGGTTTCAATTCCTTCGTCCAAGAATGAGATTAGCTAAGGACGACCATAGAAGAAGCTTTAAGGTGTGAAAAGATGAGAGAGAGGCGTGTGTTGTGTATCAATTTTCTAGATGGAATCCCCACTTCTTTCACGTAATAAATTAGTAGTTAGAAACTTAGAAATCTCCTAAGGATATGCCAAATATTATCTCCACAACAAAATACCAAATTAAGGAAAATAATAATAATCCAAATACGAATCTTCTTGGCTAAGGGAATTGGCCTTTTGGCTGATATTTCATGTCCAAGTTGGCTTAGGAAGCTTCCTTAATTATCCTCTTAATTATTGTGTAGCAATCTTGTGGGTTTGGGTCAGATCAATGCGCAAATTTCACTTCTGGGCTGATTTTGGACTTCTTCTAGTCAGAATCACTAAAAACTCAAAACATGAAAGTTATAGCTCACTTTGCGGGCTTTCTAGCGCCACTTGAATCATCTCAATCAGAGTTTGTATGTAAAAGTTATGTCCCAAATACGATAATATGTCAAAAATGTCCGAATTTGTGAAATTATCTCATTTTCCTCCTTTTGCTTCCATAACACACGTAAATCAAAATATACACATAATGAGTACTTTTAGGTCAGGAATAAACATAAAATACTAAGGATTGGTGGAGAAAAATACAATATTATACGTTCTTATAAATTAGACATAGAGTATAGAAATTATTTCTATTTTATTTGAAACCAATCATGTTAGTTCTTCATTATTAGTAGAGCTGCTCTAGTGCAAAAGGCTACTTGCTTTGCGAGGGCCGAGGGAGGGTCATCAATCGTATGCAACCTTCTCTTTGTATTTTACAAAGAAGCTATTTCTGTTACTCCAACTCGTAACTTTGCACTATTGGTAATTGATTCAATTTATGACATTCTAAACAAATTTTCAAAGTATTATTCTACCTTGGTCAAGGATTTCTCGAATTAATACTAATCAAAAATAGTGAAACAATCTCCTTAATCACTTTAGGGTGATAAATCCTATGTTAATCACTCAATTATTTCTATATAATTTATGCTATATCTAATAGCTATTGATGAAGTTACCTTTAATTAAAATAGGTCATAAGTAATTTGAAAACATAACAATTCCTATATAGGATATATTGGTGATCATAAGTAAAAAAAATTACTTAGGGTTGCTTCTATTTTTATTTATGGTTTTGTTGTTTTTGTTTTTACAAATTCAAAAAAAAAAGCATGTTTATTTGAAATTTTGTTTTTTATTTTAGTTTCTTCTGGTTTTTGTTTTTTATTTTTGTATAATCTAATTTATAATCAAATAAATATATATTATTTAATTATTTAATATATTAATTTCTAAAGAATTATTAACAATTTAATTTTATATTATATATTTAATTAATTAAAATTAATTATGAATAATAATTATGAATAATTTAATTTTAATTAATAATTTTATTCAATTTTGTAATTAAATCAAATACATTAAATGTAATAATTATTAATTAATATAATTAAATTTAAAATATCTTCAAAATATATATTTTTAAATAAAATTTGATTTAATAATTAAAAATAAATATTAATTTTTAAATAAAATTTAAATTATTTATTTAAATAAAGTAAAATAAATTTATTAATAGTTTGTTAGTAAATATTATATAAGAGATTAAAAATAATTTATCTTTAAGTTTTATCTGATATGTAATTATTACGAGTGATAAAAATATAACTACATTAATATTAGCAGCCAAATATTTTTTTTAATTGAAAGAAAAAATTGAAAACTAAAAACTACACAAAAAACAGAAATAGAACCAAATGGCCCCTTATATAATCATCACAATATAAATTTTCATAGGCTTACAAGTAGTGTTTCAAATGAAATTATCATATTGCATCAGTTCAGTGAATATGTTCTCTAAATGTTTGTTTATTTAAGAATCTTCATATTTTAGTCTATGAGAATGATTACTTTTTCCATAAGGATTAAAAAATAATGTGTGACACTATTTCTACACTCTACTAATTTTCAATCTCAATAAAACAATGACTAGAAATAATTTAAAGATAGTAAGTGACGGTTGGTTCATCTGGAGGAATGGTAATATGAATGTGTATGAATGCAGTGAGGAATGAGAATGGATATAATCATTATAATTATGATGGTTGGTTAAGAGGAAGAAATGATTACCATTACCGTTAATAGTGGTTAGTTTGTTAAAAAAATTGAGAAATAAAATTTAATTATTTAATTATTTATATTGTAATTAATTATATTTTAATTATATTTAATTAAAATTTTTAAAAATATAAGTGTTACGCCTATGATACTTATTGTCACGAGTGTGACAGAGACTGTCACGCCTGTAACACTTACCTGTTAATTAAGGAATGAAAGTCATTCCTCTCAGATGTGATAGGTATAGAGTAATACCAAAAATTGGGATATAAAAAAAAAATCATTCAATCATAACAAATAACCAACCAACATTTTTCATTTCATACCAATAGATTCATTCCCAATCCCCTTAACTAAGCACCCCCTAAATAAGCGCAAACAAATTTTATAATTATGATCTCATCATAATTTTATTTGCAATGTACATTTATTCTAAGTTCATTTAAATATATATAAGATAAAGGATGTCTTTAAATAATAATGCCATTAAACTACAACCAACTGTATAAACGAGGACATTCCTCATTTTAGGATACACCATTAATAAGATTGTGTGGATTACATCAACGTGGACATGAAAAGTTTCAATAAAGAATTTTTTTTATTGCCTAAACTTCTTACATTAATACGTAATTCCTAACTTCTTCCAGGATCATGTTTTACATCACCCTCCTCGAGAATTCCTATCTGGGATCTCTAATAGAGTTACTATGAAAAATTTGCATCAAAGGTAGTATTACCTTCCTAGTGGGGAATGTTCTTTTAACAGTTTTAGAGGGAAATGCAAGCGCTATTCTCTAAATATCTTCATGGTAATACCTCTAAAATAAATTCAAGTTTCCATATGGACATACATGCTTGATGGGAAAACTTTTTTTAATTACTTTTAAATTTGTCACTTCTTCATCAATCCTTCTCATTTAATTAAAGTAGTTTGATATATTTTCATATTCTTTCATTTGAATGACTTCAGATTCTCCTTGTAGATTCTAGAGATGAACATTATGTGCCTTCCCCTTTCTTTTAAAGGCTACTTGAAGCGTGTTTCATAAGTCGCTTCCTTGTAATAGCACTAGACACCTTCTTAAAAGTGACCTCATCCAATGCTCGGTGAATAAGAGACAATCTTTTGATCCTTCTTCTTTTGTGCTTGTGTCGAAGTAGCAATATGTTGACGAATCTCGCAACCCTTTTTTATAATATCTTAGGCATCATGTGCACAAAGCAGTGCCTTCGTACCAATGCATTAATTATTAAACTTGTCTTTTGAAAAGTATAGGGCATAGAAGGGAATCATGTTACTATTCATCGTTATTTCTAGCAGTAAGGCTCTAATATCACTTTGTCGTTGGTTATAAAAGAAAAGGAAACAAGTGTATTCAGAAAGAAATTATAATTGGAGGAATGATTTTAAGAAGTAAGTTGGCTTTCAATTTCACTACAACTCATACTTTATATAGCAAGTTATTTGGGGAGCAGCTGAAGGATATCTTAGGAGTCAATGCCAGGAAAAAAAAATTCCCCAACACCGCCAAGACAAAAGCACACCAAGATGAAGTCCAAGCAATGGACCCAACACAAGGCATAATTCCTAAGAATATCCCTTTTTAACATAAAGTCTGTTTTTTCTTTTTTGAAATCACATAAAGTCTGTTTTTAAGTAACACATTTTTTTCTGCGAGATATTTTAGAAAAATTTTAATTATGGGAAGATATTTTTAAGTTATCAATATTTAAATTAATCCTCATTTAAATTAGATAAGTTTTTTGCGGAATGCAAAACTGTGACAATAAATTTTAAACAAGGATATTTCCAACTCGAGACCTCGCTTAAGCAGCGCATGTTAATATATCTAAAGGGTTAAAGATCAATCATGAAATGGGGACAAGCACTCGCAAGAACAAAACTTTCTCGAGTCTTCTCGTCTCTTTTGTTGGCTGTCTTAATCCCTTACACGTTGTAGTTCTCAAAAAACAACGACAACAGAGATAATATCTCGTCTCGTCTAGTCTCGTCTCGTCTCTCGTAAGGAAGCTACGACACATCACAAGCTCTAAAACCCACGACAGAAACTGTTTTCTTTATATATAGTATAGATATATCTATATGTCATTAATTTAAACCAAAAATAAATATATTTGTTTTCTCTTTCTATGTTTTGTTTCGTTGCAGTGAATATGCGCTCAATCTCGTAAAATCACTAAAACCCATCTTCCCTTTGCATTCGTGCACTCGCTTCAACACTACTAAAACCTCTCTTCTCTCTGTCTCTCTCTCTATCTCTATCTTACGCTTAGTTTCTCTGTGCTTCGGTCGGTGTTGTTTCCGTACAATGTCAGGATCTGGTGGGGTTCCGATGACAAGAAATCGTGGTGAGAACCGGTTTTACGTGTCTCCCGCGATGCGTAAACAGCAACAACAACAGCAACAAGAAAAGAAACAGCACAAGCCGGCGGTTGCCAAGAATTCTGGGTCAGAGATGGGTAAGAGGTCGGATTCTGATCAATGCGGCTCACACTCGTCGTTGTCCTCCAGCTGTTCGGTTTCGGGTCGGACCGTGGGTGAGGATAACCAGACGAATTTGGATCGTTTCTTGGAGCACACTACCCCTCTGGTTCCTGCCCAGTTGTTGCCTAAGGTAATGATAATCGATTGTTGATTACGAATAAGAAATAGGAGTCTGATTCTTTGATTGTTTAACTTTTCGGTTTGCACTTTATGATGAAATTTGAAATGTTTTGGTGTTTTTCTTGCGTGGGTTTTGGGTTCCTGCAGTATGAATCTCTGATTAATCGTTGGTTTTTGTGTACTTTATGATGAGCCGTGAGCGTTTGAATGTTTTGGTGTTTTTCTTATATGGGTTTCGGATTTTACTGAAGTTTGGATCTTTGATTGTTTAATCTTTGGGTATGTGTACATTTATGATGAAAGTTTGAATGCTTTTGTGTTCGTTCTTATATGGTTTTTGGACTTTGTGCTCGAAGATTCCATCTTTGTTTTAATATCTGTGAATAAGATAATTAGGGTTTCAAATTTCATTTTCTGCCAATTTTGGCAATTCACTACAGAAGCTGTTAAGGTTACCAAAATCTCTGCCGTTGGATGCGGTTATTTAAGGTTTAATCTGAAATAGTTACATTTTGATGTTTATAAGAATAAATGTGGTCTTATATGGTTGCATGTGTGGGTTAATAGACCAGCGTAAGGGGATGGAGAACTCATGAACCAGAGTATCACCCGTATTTTATGCTTGAGGATCTATGGGAATCATTTAGGGAGTGGAGTGCATATGGAGCTGGAGTTCCCCTTTTATTGGATGAGAATGAGACTGTTATGCAGTACTATTGTCCCTCCTTGTCTGGCATTCAATTGTACGTGGACCCTTCGAGACCATCCCCATGTTTAAGGTTGGCGGTTTTTATTTTCTCGTATTTACCTTAATGAATTACTGCACTTCCTCATTTATTCTGGTTATGTCTGTTAATATGGAACGATCTTGATGATTTAGCTTGTTATGCAATGATAAGCATATGCTGTATTTGCCTTTTTCATGCACTGGAGCCACGTGTCTTTATTCTTTGTTAATGTATAATTGTTTCAATATTCACAGTTGTAGAAATAATATCTTTCTTAAGTAGGATGAAGCGTGTGCCACGTGGTGAATAGCTTTTCTATATATGTGTGGATGGCATCATTCCGTTAGAAAATTACTATAAACTTTAAAGACACCTAAGACGAGTTCCTATAACCTTAGTTTAGCACAAGTTCCTATAACCTTACTTTAGCTTTTAAATACCCATGATTTTTATTCCATCTTAATATTATATGACCAAGGCTGTTTTCATTGTTGGTTTTGTTCTTAGCCCCATTTCTTAACACTGCTCTTTGTCGTGTTTATAGCAGTGATGAATCAGTTAATGTCTGTAGAGTTTGTCTACTTTGCTTGCAAACTCAGAAAGCAATATGGTTCTTGTAGCAATACTGTAGAAAACATGATGTTCAGTATGAGGATTTCCAACTTGAACTTGTGGTAGGTTGTTTATAACTTGATACAGTTTAATAGCTGGTAATCTTCCCTCAATTAAAGTGTGGCGTGAAATGTGAGGCTATCATTATAGAACGCCATCTATCCTAGAAATTTGATGATTATAATGCCCAGTTGGCACTAAAGTGCTCCGTGAACTTTAAATGATCAAATTTTTGCTGTCAGTACTAATTTCCTTGTATGAAAATGTGCAGAAAAATTTTATATCGTATTTTAGCCATGATTCTTCATATTATATAATTAGCTTACTTTCTGTTTGTATGGCTCATTCTTTGTGATTGTGTATATTGGATAAGTATATGAAAGTAGTAAAAGAACGTCAAGAAAAGGTTTATAAAGACCCCCTCTTAATGCATGGCTGGATCCAATGAAAGAATTGTGATATGTTACTCAATTTTCGCTTTGATGTGAGACATCAGAGTGATTAGCTTCTTTTGAAGGGTTTGCTAACACAATTGGATGAATAATTAAATCACAAAAGGAATCTAAGTGAAGGGCCAGTTTGAAGAATGTAAGCATGTTAGAGGTGATTAGGTGAATATGATGGAATACATCTCAATGGTCCAAAGTATCATATGCTTAAATGATAGCCGAAAATAATGTTTGAACTATTCTTCAAAAACTACTGTAATGCAGAATTCTTTTTCAATGATTTGGCATTCTGCCGCTTCTGGTTGTGCCATATGGCAAGTTTTGTTGCTCCAAGACTGATCTATAAATTTTGAGTGGCTTGATGTGTGTGTTGTGTATTCAGATGAATTGTTATTGCTTAATCATCTCAGCATATTGAGTTTTCAATAATTTGTTGATTAGCAATATTTTTTTATAACATTAAGTTTTACTTTCATCTTCTTACAGGAGACGTGGTGAGGAGAGTGATAATGATTCATCTCGGGAGACTAGTAGTGATGGTAGCAGCGAAAGTGGAACTTATAGGGAGACAAACAATTGTGTTCGGGAATCATGGAGCCAACAGAACAATGCAGATGCAAAATTTCAGAGTTTGAGTGGGGTGTCTCTTAGAAGTAAGCATTTGAAGGGTTCATCAAGTGATGAATATGAAATTTCCAGCCCTCGAGATCGACTTGTTTTTGAATATATGGAATATGATCCACCATTTGTGCGAGAACCTTTAACTGATAAGGCGAGTTCATCAAAGCTTTTAGGAGTATATACATTCAGATGTCAATCTATCATTTTTGGTTACTAACTTTTGCAATTTTGCTTTTCACAGATTTCGATTCTGACATTGCAATTTCCAGAACTGAGGACATATAGAAGTTGTGACTTGTCACCTTCAAGTTGGATCTCTGTGGCTTGGTATCCAATCTATAGGATACCCATGGGTACAACATTACAGAATCTTGATGCCTGCTTTCTGACGTTTCATTCCCTCTCAGCACCTTCCCAAAGTACTGTCTTTCTGTCCCTCTTTCATTTATGTGACTGTATGTATGTGAATTCATGTATGCGCATGTAGGTCTGTTATCTGTTTATATATTTATGGCAGCCCTGTGTATGTGGTCTAATTTGATACCACATTTCGGTTTGGAACAGGTCAAAACATAGATGGGATGCGTGGTTGTGGATCCAGTGCTAGAGATGTTCATTCTGATATTAAACTACCTTTACCCACTTTTGGGCTTGCTTCCTACAAGTTCAAAGTACCATTTTGGAATTCTAATGGAGCATATGAATGTCAAAAGGCTGGTTCACTATTTCTAGCAGCTGATAACTGGCTTAAGCTTTTGCAGGTCAATCTTCCTGATTATGGGTTTTTTATTACGCATAATTCCAGCAAGAGATGACACTGTTCTGTATATCCAAGACTTTGAATGATGGAAAGAATCAGAAACTCGACCCTGAAAGATGAACCCAGTTGATGGTTCATGTCAAATGTCCTCCCTTGTTTTGAGATAAATGTGAAAATAGTCTTTAGGATTGTCAACCTAAAGTTATATTTGGCAACAAAACCATTTCTCCTTAAATAAGGGTTCAAGTGAGGTCTAGTTTTTGGGTTTTGTTAAGAGCAATTTCATGCTTTCGATGCTTTTCTAGTGCCCCCTTTTGGCTGTCTATGATTATCCTGTTTGGTGCACCCTTTTCAATAAGGCTGTTAGACGATGATGTTGATGCTAATGATGAATTGCAAATTATGCACATTTGTATATACTGACCCTTTATCATTGAATGCTCATTTTGTACTAATAAATTATTGTATGTGCTTGAACTTCGTTGTCGGGTTCTTTAGACGGACACTTCCTACTCAATTTTATGCTATCCTATATGGGCCAAATCAAAATTTGTTATCGTACATGAGGTCTACAGGGCAAGTGAATATGTCCGTGACCTCAGCTTATGTTTTTAGTTGTTTTGGATCCTTTGTTTGTCTGGGCTTTTTAACTCATATGACTAGCGTCCTGGATTTGCCTCGTATATCTAGCTTGCCAAATCCTCAATCTCCCAGGACACAACCCCATTTACAAGTAATGTCCACTTGCAGGTGAAAGCATAAAAATATTAGGATACGACATGTTCATAAAACATAGAGTCTCAGACAATCTCTCCCAAGAGGTTTACTTGCATTCGAGCAGAATACAGTGATTTCGCACACTAAGGTATGGCCAAGTACGTAATGTAAAGCATGAAAGTGCGTGAAGTTATTTCGTCTTTTTCCATTATACACAAACTGGAATACATCATTAGTCTACAATAGTTTAGCACCTATCCATTATTGCCCACGTATGAATTGAAGCTTGCCCTCTTAATATCTCACATAAGTACTTCCCCCTCTTGGTTGCACGTATACGTCGTCACGTATCTCTCGCATCATCAACTCCCTATCCAGCTCATAACATGTCTTCAAAAATTGTGGATAGCAACAATTCCTGGACAAACTCTAACCTTTCCGAGTTTTGTCTTTGATCTTTGTTAGATATATCTGATGGTTGCACATTCCTGTCAAATATTAAATTAAGTAAATCAGCAAGAAGAAAGAAAATAGACGCAGTACAAAACAATTTGAGAGGTAACGCAGATGTTAGTCCAGCTCTTTTATTTCATGTTTTGCAAAGCAATACTTGTTCTTTTCCAAACAAATGATCTGAGTTCGGTTCATTGCCGATGCCATTGGTTTCTAATATCGTAATTATGATAGTTAATATGGCAATCTCCTTTATTCTCACTTAATTTCAGATGAGCAGAAGGCCCAGAACAAAATTTGAATGCTAGACCTTTCCATGGAGACCTGCAGAGCTGAAATGAATTTTGTTTTCTAGTCTATTGGCGCTTGCTTTCCTGATAACTGGGTATTGGAATTTCAAAAGATATGCAAAAAAGTAAATAGATTTACAACAATCAAATCTGATCCTGTGTTATATTGCCTTCAATAAATTTGCACAAGAGTTCAAAATAGAAAAAGAACAAGGAAACAAGAAATGCCCCTGATAAATTAAAGCCATTGCCAAAAATTTAAAAAAAAAACACTTTAATTCGGACAAGCTTAACCTACCGGACCATGATAATATAAAGTTCATTCTTCTTATATTAAACAAGTCAAGATATTTAAGAGGGCAATAAATTAAATCACCCGTACCTTTCTTGATACTCCTCATTCTTGCTACTCTTGGCTGAGCTTGCATCAACAGTTGGAATGGACTGTGTGTCGAAAGATTCCTCAGGAGCAGGTGGATTAAATATAAATGATGACAACAATGGATCAGGCTCTGTATTAGAGGAAGAAACAAAATAATAAGATCCACCAAGCAGGGATTGCAAGCTCCCTTCTCGTAGCTCCCTTCTCAATAAAGAAAAGGGAGAGTTAGATCCCCTGCGTAATCTTCTTTTCCGCTGCACGTAATTTGGAATCAAGGAATAACATGGTCACTCCAAAGTAATCATGATGAAACAGCAAATCGAATGAGAAAGGAAAAGCTATATGATGCTCAAAGGTACAATTTAACTGCAGAACTTGAACTGACAAATTAGGAGAGTGGGAATCAGGATAATCGCAAGAGTTAAATCAAATCTCATAAAATTTTGGGGAAAATTGAACTACAAGTGCATATCAGACAACATCCAGGAATATATAAACATTATAATTCACAAGATCAGATTAAGGGATATCTTAACAAAGTTGCCATGTTGCATGGTAATGTGGCCAATGATATCCATTCCCACCCTCTTGGCACAAACCGGGCAGACCTAACAAAGACCATTCAAACAACAATAGTCAGTAAGAACATCCTATAACGGCAGCCTCTTACCAGTACCAGTAACAAAATCAGAGATCAGAATAAGAATCAGAGCAAAGGTTTCAGCGATCAGGAAGCCAATATATTCTCAAAAAGAAGGAAATGCACGTCTATAAACCCTGCTCCTACAACTTCTAAATTCCCGTCCAAAACCCTGACAGACCACTTAAGCACAAGCCAGATGCTCATTTCTGAATCAAACTAAAGTAATAAATTACATCACTTTGGTACCCAAAATTTCAAACTTACTAACTCGACAGTCTAAAAGACAAAATTCGCAGAAGAATTAATGAAATGAAGAAGAAATAAATTATCATAACAGAGCCTCAAACAGACAGAAATAAAATAAAAGGGAAATGAGAATTCAAACCCCATTCTTGACTTCAACAGGGTGCTCCTCATCGATATGGCAACAAAGTCCAACAACATCAAAATCCTCAGCACAAAATGGGCACAAGAATTCCGATCTCAAATCCTCTTCCACGTCGTCCTCATCATACAGATCTAAAACGCGTCAACCCACAGAAATTACAATCCCGAAAAAGAGAAATCAACAAAAACTCAGAAAAGGACATACACGCATAAAACCAAAGGGTGGTTTCTTTACGATAAATGGAGAAACTTTGACATTAACCTGATCGAGAAAGGTGGTGCCGCCTTGAAGAAGTGGAGAAACGAGAACCCCATGAATCAGAAGCCATTCTTTATCAAAAGCTGTGCACAAAATCCTTGAAAATCGGAGGAAATTGATGAATCTGGACAAGGGGGTCTAACAGTTGACAATGAATAAGGATTGGATAAAAACACCCTATGAAGACGGAAGATTAGGGCAGTAAGGGAATTGAATTGAGAGACTGAAGAGAATGGAAGAGACAACAGATAAGAAAAGTCTCTTATTTCACCGCCCAACTCTTGGTCGCTGTTAGGCCTCTCCAACGTCACACTGGGCTTTGTTTTCAGTTAGATTTTGGGGAGAGTAACAACTACAAATGGTCCAAATGGTAGTACATAAATATATATATATACACGCACAAGAGGTCTAAAGCAGAAACTAAAACTCTTTACGCTGCTTACCGCGTACTAGATTATTGACTCTTGAGGCTTATAGTTCGGGTGTTCAAAAAAATTCGCGAACCTGTGAATCGGATCTGAACCGCATGAATTGAATATGTAAATAAGATTAACTGAACCTGAGTTTAGGTTAGGTTCGAACCGAACCTGAAAAATCATATCCATGATTCAGGTTCAAGTTTCTAACTTGCGGTTCTAAGTATAAACCTGAACCTGAAAGGCTGAAATATTAAAAAAACTTATAATATATTTGAATATAATTTATAAGAATATTAATAATAATAAATTCACTAGTATTTACATATGTATTCTTGAGTAAAAAAAAGAAGAAAAGGAAAAAAACTACTTTAATTATATGTTATTAAATGTTAATATTGAACATTGTTATTATAAGTAACAACTAATGCATAACACTCAATACTTTTACTTCAAATAATAATTAATATGTGTCAAAGTTTTTGATCAAAGTATTAAACTATTAATAGAAAAAATTCATTGACTAAAATAATATAA
>JAOSBP010000205.1:16701813-16720128 GCA_027563825.1 Erythroxylum mucronatum | reverse complement strand
TTAAATAAATTAATAAGGAAATAATGTTCAATACAACACTATCCTTTACCAAGGATACAAAAGGCAATCAAAATGTCGACGTAGTCAATAATAAAACCAATCTAAACGACATCGTAGTCAAGAGACTAAAACTCCACAAGAGGCAAACAACTGAAGGAGTAACTTATTCGGGATCTCCCCAAATCGCAATCTAAGAGTTACCTTAAATGTTCCCCCGCAAAAATGTCTCCAGTGATTTTTGAATTAGGTTCAAGCCTTCTCCAGCTGATTATGGAGGTGAGCAATTTTTGGGCTGCTCTTAAATCCTTCGTTTCTCGTTTTTTCTTAATCCCACTTCTCTTATTAGGGCAACACGATGGGTTTTCCATAGATGTAATCTTTCAACTCATAATTATAACTTCAAGAGGCCTCCCGGAGGAGAGATCCATAAAGGTAAGTGCTTCCTTTTAGATTGCAGCTAATGTTATATGCATGGTTATACGGACGAAATGAAGTTAGGAGTTCTTAGAGATTCGTTAGATTCTCTAAGAAGTAACTAGTCTCTCACTACATTTTTCCTCCATCTTGTTAATGATCAGTTGTTCTCTAATAATGTTAAAGATGGTATTAGTGATTGTATGAATGCCTTTTTACTTTTCTACAAACCTTCTGTTATTTTTGTCCCTCCAAATCTCCTAAATGCATATAGTTATAGCAACCATGTACACTTCCTTGTCATGCTTGGAAGCATGGTTTAGTATTATCTCCTGGATTATACCGTTTAGGCTTCTATGGTTGCAGTTAAGATAACATAGGGAAGATATGTGATACCATACCCTTGTCGAGATCTAAGAAAATGTGTTTAGATGGTGAACAAGTTAATTATGAGGTTGTTAAGGTTTATCAACCTAATTCTAGGGAGAGAAAATAGCCTAACAAAAATGAGGGTAAGGAAGGAGAAATTAGTGAATTTGATGACCTAACATATGAGGGTGAGGAAGGAGAAGTTAGTGACTTTGATGACTAGTTTAGTTGATTCAGATGATATATTTGATAAGGGATATGATGAAGAGATTGTGAAAAAATGTATTTATAGTGGGATAGAAGAAGTCCCAACAAATAATATACCAGATATAGATACATATTTAGTATATGAAGATTATGATGAAATAATATACCAGATATAGATACATATTCAGTATATGAAGATTCTGATGACCTTCGGAGCGTGGATGCAAGTTCATATGAAGAAGGGAAAAGAAGACCTAAGTTCCCATATTTTAATTTACATAATGATATGTTAAGGCCAATTAATTTAAAGGTTGTTATGGTATATTATTTGATTCAATGAAAGCATTTAAGCAAACTCTAGTGCAATCTGTTGTTGAGGAGGGGTTTGATTATGTATATGTTAAGAATGAGAGTTGTAGAGTAACTGTTGTATGTAAGGGTTTTGGGTAGAGGATAAATGCTTCTTCAACATGACAAGGGACAACGTTTCAAATTATTACATTGCAATTCAACCATGAGTATGGTATAGAATACCAGAAAATAAATGTAAGGCGATATGGATTACAAAGAAATATCTCTTATATTTTAGAGATTGTCCTATGTGGAATGATATAGGGCTTAAGGGTGCACTTTTAAGAGACTTTAATGTTAAGATTACAGACAAAAGGCAATATAGAGCGAAAAACTTTAGATTCGAGCTTTTGGCAAGTAAAGAGGGAAAACAATCAGGATTTGAGGAACTATGGATTAACTATATTAAAGCACAATCTGAGTAGTACTTTCATACTCAATTATCCACAAAATAATTTTGATTCTAAATACATGTGCCTAAATGGATGCAGAAAGGGTTTCTTGGCTAGTTGTAGGCTTGTGATATATGTCAACAGTTGTCATTTAAAGGGCAAGTATAGAAGGCAATTGCTTTTGACCACTGGATTGGAAACAAATAACAACTTGTTTCTGATCATATAGGTTGTGGTTAGAACTAAGAATCAAGTATCATGGAAATGATTTCTTGAATATTTACAAGAAAACATTATACAGTATTAGGATCACAGTTAGGTTTTCATTCTGATTGACAAAAGGTAAAATTATGTTATTGGGTTATGTTTTTATCTTATAAATATTCATTTATAGTTAACATACCTTGTTGATTATAGGAAACAAAGTTTGGAACGTATGTTCAATGTTGATATGGCTGGTGTTAAACATAGATATAGTGTAAGACATATTTATGCTAACCTTATATGATTGTTTAATTTTAGATAACACTTAAACTTCAAGGTATATGGTTATTTAATTTATGTTGGAATTCTTTTTTTTAATAGGTGCATGAAGCAATTAGAAGGTATTGACAAATTGATCTATTACTGGTTGGACAAGATACCAACCTACAAATGGCATAGGCACACTCATAATGTAAACTTAAATATGACATGTTATTGAACAATCATTATGAAAGCTTTAATGCTCACATCAAAGTTGTTGGGGATAAACCAATCTTCGCAATGTTTTATAGATCCACATCAAGGTTGCCGGGGATAAACCAATCTTTGTAATGTTTGAGATAATTAAAAGGGTAATAATGAAGAGATTTAACAAAAACAAGGAAAGGATGGAGAAACTTAAAGGATCTGCTTGTCCTAGGATCTATGAAACCTTGGAAAAGTTTAAACAACTTTTTAGTAACTAAATGTCATATTTTAGTGGTGGGAGATTGTTTGAACTGGAGCATATGAATTTTGACCAACATATTGTTAATTTGGGCAACAGGACATGCACATACAGGAGATGGGATTTAAGTGGAATTCCTTGACAATATGCTTATGTTACAATCAGACATAATGGTGACAAAAAGAAGATTATGTGAACTTGACGTATAGTAATGAAAAATTTTGAAACTTTATACGCATGTTAGATTTTTCCAATTCTTGGTAAAGATTTGCTGTCGACCCCTACCGAGTTCCATGGTTATGAAATCCTTCCACCACAATACACTAAAAGGGCTAAAAGACTTAAAAAAGGAAAGGAGCAAGGAGGTAAGAGAGGAACATAACTTATATAAAGTTACTCAAAACGGACTTTACTTGTCATACGAAATATGCAAACAATATGATCACAATTCAAAAACATGTTCCAATAAAATACATAATAGTCAAACCAACCAATTAACAAAAGAACCAGCACAGTCAATAGAGAGAAGAAGAAGAAGAAGAAGAAACTAACTTTTCTTTTGTATATGGTGCATATTGAGAGTAGCTACTCATATATATGGAGCTTATTTTGGATATGAATATACTTACATATTTGTAACTTATTTTGTATTTTGGATATACTCATGTATATGGAGGTTAAGTTTTTATTTCGTTTATGATGTTTATTCTAGATATCATTTTTGTATGTAGATATTATTCGGAAGATAAATTATGGTGTGTGTGTGTGTATGGAAATTATGGTGTGTGTGTGTGTGTGTAACTTGTTAATGATTTGTCTATTATTTGTAATCTTACTTGTTATATGCTTATATGGGTTTATCCGTACTTAGTAATAGAATTACCATTTCGTATTACTTTTTTTTTAGATTTGTGTTTATCCTTAATTGGTGATAAAAAAATTTGTAGCCCTTTCCAAATAAGATAATACAAATACATTAATACATAAAATTGTAAAATTAATCCATGCATTAATAGGGTAAACATATTCCTTATAACAAGTACATTGTTAAGTAGCACCCAAAAATTATAATAAAGATAGGAAGGAGAAGATGCATGCAACCTGACAAAACATCACTAACTGAGTAAAATTTGGAAACTTCAATGGCAGAGCAGATTTTCTTTACCCCTTTTGCCAAAAAGTCAATGAATGGAGAAGTACTACGTTATCGTTTCTTATGGTCTTGTATTATGTTAGGTTGGTAAGGAGTAAAATGTGTAACGTCCTCATTTATTGTGGAGATGTGAAATGTGTGTATTATACCTCTATTTCTAGAGTTAATGAAAATTCAATTTTCTAAGAAAATTATAATAAAGATGATCTAACTAAAAATCAATAGACTCCTAAATAATGAATCATCTCATCGATTCTTTAATTTATCATTGATCTCTCAAAGCTTATTGTTTAAATTTATAATTCTTTGAATTTTTTGTCATGTCACAAAAAGTAATCACATTTTTCATTTACTCTAAAAATAATATGTATATCAAAAATTTAGTAATCTATCAATCTAAAATCAAATTTTAAAAAGTAAATCTATATTTAAATTTTACCTTAAATTGGGCACATTCATAAAATTGCCCTCCGAAGTCCTTATAGGTGTTACCAATTCACAATCATAACAATACAAGTGATTTTCAGTCTTATTGGCTGCACCACTAGATGAACTTGACATATTCATTTCTTCATCTGCGAGAATAAGTGAATACAACAAGTAAATCTTTTGCAAGAATACAACAATAAAACAAGAAAAAAGGTAATTATGTGTAAAGGTTAAAGCAAGAAGGCAAAATGCTGGTGCAAGAAGGCAAAGTTGCCTGTCACATTTATAGAAGCTGGATCTTGAGCGTTCTTAACAAATTATATGATTGAATATGATCCCAATGCAAGAAGGTGAGATGATTCAAGCTAAATAATATACAATGATGCAATTAGTCACAAATTCAAGCTAAATAATATCAAATAATTTAAGATAAATAACTAATTTACTTATCCAAAACAAGATTATTTATCGATAACTAATGTACTTAATTGAAAATGGAACACAAACAACTCCTTGTCAGAAATTCAAGTTGCCCTAATTTATATTTTCATGATTCAAGAAGGAAGCAGTTTGGAATACTAACTAACCTTTTTTTTCACTGATTTAGGCAAAAATAAAGCATTAAGCTGGAAGGAATCAACACAAAGTAAATGTGACGTAAGTACGTCGTAATGCTATGCAAAATAAACTAGACCTACAACTACAATAGTGGTGAGTCTAGATCGATCCCACAAAGAGAGTTCAGTTTGCTTTTGAAATGAAAATAACTGGTGTTTAGGTTATGGGGGGTTTTGGTTTATCTAACAAGAAAATAAAATGAAACTAAACTAGTAAAGACAAATTAAAGAAAACATGCAAAAATGATGAAAACGATAAATTCGTTTGGGGTTTGGTTCTTTGGTTCAATCTCATCCTACACCCAATTAGACATATTTCTTTGAATTGTTGTTCTTATGCCTCTCCTATCAATTATTAATCTTAGATTAACAACAAGTTCTGTCAACCCTAGTTTTTCCTTAGATCGTGTTTAATTAAGAGACACTCGTTAATTAAATCTAGCCATCGAATATCTTAGAACAAGCTCTCTAGATTTAATTAAATAGCCATATTACGAATTAGAAAAATAGATTAATCAAGGCAACAACCACACAAGCTCGGGTCATTAACCTAAGTTACATTATCCTTAATGATTATGAACAATTAGTCGCTGCAAATGAATCTCAAATATAACAATTACGGATTATATTGAAATTCTAACAATGGGTTCTTACATTAAAATAATCAAATAGAGCATTCAATCATTCTCACATAACACACAAACATTAAACATAGGATAACGCAATCAATCCCTAAAAAAAAGAGTAACAAATAATGAGAGAAATGCTTAATCGGATCATCAGCGTCGATGGCACCTCTAAACGAGTGTCAGAATGTCTAGCCCTCCATAGGTCTCCAAGGTAGCTTCTCTGTTGCCCTTGGTTCCTCTTGAAACCCTTCAGATGTTTCTGCCAATGAAAACATCACATTTGTCATAACAACATATTCCTTTTATACTAAAACGTAGGGTTTTGGGACAGCTAAACATTTCCTATGGGTGGACTTGGTGTTCGTGCTCATGAGTGGTGTCTCACGGCCATAAGCCACCTTACATGGGCATGACTTAAGTGTCACGCCTATGCAACATGGGTCATGAGTGTGAGAGATGTCTCATGCCTATGACACATTTGTCATGGCCGTGAGAGATGTCTCATGACCATGACAAATTCATACATGGCCGTGAGCCATTTTACATCATATATTCTTAATGTTCTTGTCTTCTTCTTTCTCTAATCCTTTTCGTTCTTGCTCCATGAAGACAAACGAGTGTGAATCTTCAGAAAATGGCTCAAATATAGTGCTTTCGACTTAATTTAGCTCTTTCGCTTCCGAATTGTGCCTAAAATCAAATATGAACTAAAATAAGTATCCTAAGCATTTTCATAACAATAATCACTAAGTGTTATGGAATAAACTCATAATCAATTAAGCACATATCAAAATGCTTGAGAGTGAGATAGTCAAAGAAACTAAACTATGACCAAATAAAAACCATAAGTGTTGATAAAAAAAACGTAAGATGTGTGAGGTGCATTTATATCAAATAAATATAGGTAAGGATTATTATTGAAGTCTCAATAATAACAAAGCTAGCATAAAATCAAATAGGAATAAATAAAATTAATGTTGCCTTTGCTCACTAACTTAGAGAGAGCCTACTGAAAAATAAAATTATGTACATTCTTATTCATCCTCTTTCTGTTCAACTAAATAGGTGGCCTCTGCAATTGGGACACGAAACTTTCCCTTCTTGAATAATGAATTATGATTCATATATCAACCTTAATAAACTTATTGGATGCCTATATCCTTAAACCCATTGATCATTAAATTATATGTAATCGCATTCGGGTAAATCGAACATGCTTCTACCAACCTTTCCCATATCTTCTTGTCCGGAGCATATTATGCTCTTCTAAAAAACTAATCAATCATCACATTATAACATGCTATGTCAAGTACCACACCTGTCACTGGAATTTCATCAAACACCTCTAATGCATCCACCATACACGTAATTGTCACCATCCTATTAATCAAAGTACTATAACTATAAACATCAAGACTCATGATAGAACTTTCATAATCAAGTATCCACAAGATAATTTTGATTCCATATATATATGCTTAGATGCTTCTAGAAAGGGTTTCTTGGCTAGTTGTAGGCATGTGATATGTTTCAATAGTTGTCACTTTAAAGGCAAGAATGGAGGGCAATTGCTTTCGGCCATTAGCTTAGATGCAAATAACATGTTTTTGATCGTGTGGGTTGTTGTTAGAATTAAGAATCAAGCATTATTGAAATGTCTTGAATCTTTAAACATAAACTTAATCAATATTTTATAAGTCTAAAGTTCAAAACCATTATCACAGTTTCAAAATAACTTAAAAATGATTACACTCTTTCCTATTGATTGCACTCACAAAAAAACATTAAGAAAATTGTTAAATGGCCTAGCGCCTACATCCTTACTGCTTTCATCACTGTTGCTTCCACCTATGTCCCTCGTCACCGCCTAGAATCATTTTAGTTTGAATGTGGTTCGTCTGTTTAGTTTTAAGGATTTGGAGGAATTAATTTGTGAGAAATAGATGAGTGGGATGGAAAAATTAGTTAGAAGGGTCAGGTCGGGTCAATTAGGGCGAGTCAGGTTTTTGGCTTGGTACAGGTGACCTAACATTGTCAGGTCAACATGTTTTAATTAGTTCAAGAGACCCAACAAATTTTTAAACGAAAGTTAATTGTATGGAGTTTTTTTGGTGAATGTAAAATAAGGACATTTTTCGAAATCTCTAAATTATTAGGGGATTTTTCCATAATTTCCTTAAATACCGGAGGTTTGTTAATCTTTTACCCAAACATTTTATCCCGAGTAACAATAAGTATTTCAATTGTCACATAGGCTTTAAGCACTTGGTAAACTCCAAAGTTCCCATAAATAGAGTATCGTACATGGAAGTGCACTGTAATTATATTATGAACAATATTCCATTTTCACGATGAAATGTATAAAGATTTTAAATATGGGATCCTTTTCCATCATTATTTTACCCTATTTTCAAATTAATTGAATTACCTCGAGATTGTCTATCATCTTTAATACAAATTGCATAATGTCACACCCAAAACATAACAAAACAATTCGATATTAAATATTCAAATGTTTGGATCCACTTTCGATTTTCTTCACAAGAAAAATCAATGTAGTACTAAAATGGGGCCAGCCCAACTTTTGGAGACGGGACCCATCCTCACAATGTCGACAACACCACGTGTGTGTGCCAAGTGCCATTGGCGAGTTTTATGGTTATATAGAAGCTTATTGGTGATGATGAGATTGAACAGGCCTCAACACTCACTCAACAGTTGATACGAGACGTGTCTACATGATTGTAGAACACAAACACAAACAACTGACCCATGTAGGCATCAAGCTTAGTTTCAAGTTTCTCCTTCCTATGTTCGTCTCTGTGATCGACCATTATCCATCGAGTGCTTGGGTCCTTATCGCCCATCAATCTTCTGAATAACTTGTCGAAAAAGCTGAATACCTCCGAACTAATTCTTGAGTTACAAACCCGTTGAGAACACAACAAAGAACAAACATATATAATTCTCAAAAAAAACAAAAACATATAAAAAGATGGGATAGGATGGGAGGGGGAAAGTTGGTTGGACTTTTCTCCAACTTCCATGAAACGCCACGTGGCAGACCACGAAAGTAAATCATTGTTTAATCCTCGCGTGAGCTTGACTGAGCTGGATGTAAAAGGCTAAAGACGAAAGGCTGAAGCATACACTACTTCTAGTAGTTAGTTAAGGATTTTGATGGGTACGTCCAGGAACAGTTTGGAGGTTTAACGGGTGTCTGTGCTTGTTCTTTTCCTTTAAAGTTTTATTGGGTTTTGGACCTCGAAGGCATAGGAAAGTCACGGTTTTTGACGGTGAAAGGCTTAGATTCATATTCATATATTCATCGGAAGGGACAAAAGGTTACAGGGAATATACGTTTGCGGCATGCTACTTTAGCAAGTTCACTGCTTTTCTTGCAGTGAAAAGCAAAGCTTATTAATCAAACCCCACTTATGTATGCAAGATAAGTTTTTTTTGTGGAAAAAATAAAAGATTATAACAACATGAATCTTGATGAACAAGTAGTTCTTCTTTTCCTACCTAATTATTACTCACTCAAACAAATGGAGTGTAAGCAACAAGGTGATATAGATATACAGTTGAATTTAATATATTTGAAATGCATATAACTACTTCGTAATAACATAACCTCGAAACTCTGTTTTATAAGCGCAAAATGAAAACAAGAAAGGAAATACAAGTACAATAAAAATGGAAGAGATGAAGAGATTGCGAGAAAATGCAAGCCAAAGATTCTATAGATGATACATATCAGTTGAGGATCAATAAAAATAAAATAAAGGTGATGCCATGGGAGAGTTACCATCAAAGGTCGGGACTTGGGACTGACTGAGAGACTTAAAAAGAAGAGCTTCAATTCAAAAATGAAAAGGTCTTCGGACCGGATGCCCATTTCAGTTCCATGTGATGGGGCTGTCACGAGGAATCCTCGTAAGAACTGGTTTTGGTTATTTATATATATTAATTTTGTTCTTTTTACATTTTTTGACCAATAAAGAGTGGTAAATACCAGAAAGCTTTCCGGTCCTCAAGAAGACAACACCTTAAAAGGTAAAACTTAAAAGAGTGAACTCAACTATATATTATATACATACAGTATGTGATTATGTGATAATGCATGCATATGATATGGCCACCCTTTTTCAAACTTGAAAGTGGAAACCAAAGCCAACCAACCATGTCAATTTCCCAGCATTCGTTTGAAACCCAGAATATTACCGCCATCTTCAAAACTCGCTAAATTTAAACTAAAAATGGATTTTCCTTTATCATAATACATATACCAAATTGGAGTTGGTTTGAGAATAAAGATGCAAACTTGGATGGGATTGATTACCTTTGGTAAGTACCAAGTTCTGATGGAGTCACTATCAGATGAATTATATGCAGCAGCAATAACAGGTAATATTAAAGATCCTATTCAAAAGGCATGAATTAATGGACAAGAGCCATTTTTAATGGATTAGCAGAGAATCAGAATGATAATTGCCAAGAACATCAATTCCACTCGAGGGCTACCTTGACGATTGACTCTTGGAGTTGGAGGTAAACGCAGGTGAAAAAGGAAAAACTCAGAAAAACTGGCAAGCGAAAATATCCTACTGAATTAGAAGACAAGCCAAAAGTCCTAAAAACGAAACAGTGAAATTAGGAACACACTTCAACGATGGTGTTAGGGATGTGCTGCCGTGAAGTGGATTGGGGATGCGGTGTTGACTTAGTTAACTTACATGTGTGAGCTGGATCCACTATTCAGGGACTGACCTACTTTTGAATAAAATAGTCGGAAATTTTTTATATATAAAAATAGTAATTCAAGAAACAAAGAAATTGGAGTTTCAAGTTGCTACAAGCCAGGGCCTTCTTCTTAACTCTAAATTCGTTCCTCTGAAATATATTCATAAAAAATTTCCGCTCTAGTAATTCCTAAAGTTCCACCTTTCTTTCAATTCTTCCAATATGTTAACTGGGTTCTTTCAGTTTTGAACCGGGTATTAATTTTTTGATGCCAAGTTCAAGTCCAGGAATGTGAATTTTGTGCTCTCTGTATCTTTGTTTTTTTGTTTCTTGATCCAAGTTTTTCAGCTATGAATCTGAACAACGTTAAGAGATCTAGGACAACAGCTAGTTCTAGTACTACTAGTGTTGCTTGGAAATCCGGGGAGGTGGTCTCCGATCAGTTTCCGGCCGGTCTACGGGTTCTGGTAGTCGATGATGATCCAACATGCCTCATGATCCTGGAAAAGATGCTCAGAACATGTCTTTATGAAGGTACGATAGAGGTTTCTATGCAGTGTAGTTACTCTTGCAAGCACCGCGCCTCTAATTTTTCTATGCTGGTACCACTTTTGTTATTCAAATTTGCGATTTTGGTATCAATCTATTTTCTTCAGACGTATCTAGAAGTTAAACATGTAAAGGATTACTATTTTGTGTTCTTCGATGGTTTTTCTTCACGAATATGTTAGGTGTATGAAGAACAATTTTAACATTCCTTTGAGCTGCCTCATATCCGAAGTTTTCTAGTTGTTTGTATCTAAATCAAACTGTGGTTTATGTTCAAGTTGTGGCTTGGTTTGGTGTTGCTAAGTTTCGTAAAACACCTGATAATTTCGAAGTTAATCCTTATCTTTTTCGCTGAAGTAATTTGTATGCCATCCCAAGGATTAAAGAAATATCCGTGTTTTGGATGTTTGTGAATGAGAAAGAGATCAGAAAGCTCATGTTAGTCTTCATTAAGTGGTTGATTCTTTTTTTTTCTTTTTCTTTTTTTGTGGTGACATTTTTCAGTAACAAAGTGCAATCGAGCTGAAACTGCCTTGTTGTTGCTTCGAGAGAACAAAAATGGGTACGATATTGTTATTAGTGATGTCCATATGCCTGACATGGATGGCTTCAAACTGCTGGAGTGTATTGGACTGGAGATGGATCTGCCAGTGATCAGTAAGTATTCAACTGTACTGGCTTAATATAATTTGGTTAGAGTTGTTGGTCATATAGTTTAGATCAATGTTGTGTCTAACACATAATCCATGTAATAAACAGTGATGTCTGCTGATGATGGAAAAAACGTTGTCATGAAGGGTGTTACTCATGGTGCATGCGATTACCTGATTAAACCAGTCCGGATTGAGGCACTGAAGAACATATGGCAGCACGTGATTCGGAAGAAAAAGAATGAGTATAGGGAATTGGAGCAATCAGGAAGCGCAGAAGAGGGAGATAGGCAACAGAAGCTATCTGAAGATGTGGATTATTCATCCTCAGCAAATGAAGGAAATTGGAGGACCTCAAAGAAGAGGAAAGAAGAAGAAGAAGAAATTGAGGACAGAGACGATACGTCCACATTAAAGAAACCACGGGTAGTTTGGTCAGTTGAGCTCCATCAACAGTTTGTTGGAGCTGTTAATCAACTAGGCATTGACAGTGCGTATCTTACAGCCTTTCTATTCAATTAGCTGGTTTTTTTTCCTTCTCTTTTTATCTATTTAATGAATTTTATAATTTTGGATAAGCTATAGACGAAATATGAGTTAGGAGACTTTTGAGAAAAAAATCGTGCAATAGGAATTTGTCCAATAATACGTGCAACCCTTAGTTGCAATTAAATTTCAATCGGTTATGGTTCGCCCTCCGTACTGTGCTGTTCCAACTTTATTTCGTATCCTACAGCTACATCTACTGTCAGATTAATTCCCAAGTCTCATCCATTTTTCCTAGTTGTCTTCTAGTAATTAGATTGTTGTTTTCAATTTGATTTCAAATTTTGTTGCCTCTTACATTCCTACATTGGTCTGTAATAACAGAGGCTGTTCCAAAGAAAATTCTTGAATTGATGAATATTCCTGGGCTCACCAGAGAGAATGTTGCCAGTCATCTTCAGGTATGATGCACTCAAGTATAACTTAAAATAGTTCACTAATGAAGATTAACCAGCATACTTTTTTTTATTACTTAATTTGTGACTTGAGGTATGTTTTGATTACCTGCTTATCTTAAATTTCTCTCTAGCAAATACTGATATTTTCCTACCGTGTCAAATAGAAATATCGCCTGTATCTTAGAAGGTTAAGTGGGGTTGCACAGCACCAGAACAATTTGGGCAACTGCAACTCCTTTATAACTCCACAAGATACAGCTTATGGAGCATTATCCTCACTAAATGGACTTGAGCTTCAAACACTTGCTGCCACTGGTCAACTTCCAGCCCAAAGTCTTGCAACACTGCAAGCAGCAGGAATTGGTCATTCACCAGCAAAACCTAGAATGCCCATGCCCATTGTGGATCAAAGAAACCTTTTTAGCTTTGGAAGTCCAAAAGTAAGATATGGGGATGGCCAACAGCAACATCTGAGCAACAATAGGCAGATGAATTTGCTCCATGGAATCCCAACAACCATGGAGCCCAAGCAGCTCGCAAGTTTACATCATTCACTCCAATCCCATGGGAGTATCAATGTGCAAGTCAGTGGCCAACAAGATCAGGCTGTTCAAAGTAACTCCTTGTTAATGCAGATGTCACAACCGCAGCCTAGAGGTCAAGTGCTAAATGAAAATGCCAGCCATGTCTCCAGACCTCCATCATCTATGAGCCAACCTATTGCGTCAACCCCAGTTGCTGGTAGTAGTGGGGTCTTGGCTAGGAATGGGTTGACTGAAAATGGGAGAGGTGTGACATATAACCCAGTTTCCCAGTCTGCTTCACTGTTGAACATCCCCATGAGCAACTCTGCAGAACTCCCAGGCCACAGCTTTCCTCTCGGAAGTGCTTCAGGGATACCCAATCTCTCTTCTAAAGTGCCATATCAAGAGGAGATTGTTAACTCAGAGATGAAAGTGTCAGGACGATACACACCAAGTTATGACATTTTCAGTGCTTTGCATCAGCACAAATCCAATGATTGGGAATTGCAGAATGTAGGGTTGACCTTCAATGCCTCTCAACAACCCAGTTCTATTCAAAGCAACTTAGATGTTGGGCAGTCAATTTTAGCTCAAGGTTTCTCTTCTAGCCAAGGAAACAGACAGAACGATAATGTATCTGTTGTAAAACCAAAATTTTCAGCTACTGAACATCGTAATACACCTTGTATTGGACAACAACTTGATACTTTTTTCACAGAGAATACAGCGAGACTTGTTAAGAGTGAAAGAATTGCTGATGCAAATCCGCAGATGACAGTGTTAACTGAGCAGTTTGGTCAGGACGATCTCATGAATGTACTTCTCAAACAGGTTAGTTTGTTTCCATATAATGTCCAATGTTTCTATTTGCAACTAAATTTTGAGTAACCGAAGTGTGAAAATTATTTTGCAGCAGCAGGGAGGATTTGGATCAGCTGGAAATGAATTTGACTTGGATGGCTACACCATGGATAATATTCCTGTTTAAGACATGAACTCTACGTAAATCTCTTCACTGTTTCGGTTTCAGGTGTACATAGTTGCCGTTACTTGGAATTGTGGAAGGTCTAAATTTGTGTTTAGCGCAACAGACAAGATTCAGTTGGTCACATTTTGTATGAGAATATCAGATTCTGCTGGCTTAATGAAACAAGGAGGTCAAGTTGGGATGGACAGGAAGAGATTTATCAAGTGTTCTAAATGTAATAATACTGCTGCTGCATGATATGCAAAGGCATATGTGCAAAAGTTTTGGAAAATCTAGCAGAAGCAACAGTTGACTTGAAGTACTTGGATACCTGCAGATTTTCTAACCTCAATAACAGATTTAAGTAAATGTTTTTGTTTTAATCTCTTATTTAAGGATTGACCTCCATGTACATATCCAATTTGATTGTTCTCAACATTTAAGTCCATGTATCTTGATGATGTGCTTCTTAGCTTGCAAATATGGAATTTGTGCTACACCCGTACTTGGGAGCTTCTAATGATGACATTGACATCAAAGGCAAGCAACAGTTGTTATTATAGTGCCTTTAGAAAAGAGAATTTCATGAAATTTATGAAAGGATAGACCATCAGCTTTATACAATTGTTTAAAATGATTATAGATCTCTTTCTTGTAAGGTTGTTGGCAATAGTTTTATTGACCTTCCCTTCTAAATGGGTGTCTTAACATATCCCAAATCAACCAGATTACAATTATTCAGCATTATAGACTTGGCGCCCCAACTGAATTCCGAGAATTGCTAGTGAGTCCACCATTGTTCTTTGAGGTATTTCTTCTTATGTTCCGATGAAAGCCTGGGAAACCTCAGCAAAGATTTCGGTGGCACGGTATCTATCTGGCATAAACCAGTCACAAGACCCCTTTTTAATATTGAATAGCTAGCTTCATCACATCAACAACCATTCAATATGTCTAATACTTCACCCAATACGGCGAACTTTGAACTACTAAGTTCTATCCTCTTTTCAAAGAGTTGATAGACCGCCAAGAACTGTTGCTCTCTGAAATTCAGGATAAGTCACAAGCCCTTTGACAAAACTGAAACAAAGCACGCCACTAAAAAATCAAATTTAGTCTTGCACAAGAAGTATATATAACTTTGAAGCAATCAAAATATCTGCCACAATCAGACTAAATTTATACAATAGATCTTATGCTTCAAACTCTGAAGTCCTGTTCAATGATGCCTATGTAAAACCTCAAATTGTACATCAGTTATATGGAAATGCTATCGAGGCATTTCGTATAAAGTCTCCATTCTCAAGGTGCTAAACATATCAGCACAACTACATTTCATGACATAAGACTGTATGTACCAATCTTGGTGTGCACATCTTCCAGTCATTCTGCCATGTCAGACTTCCTGGTTGAGGATGTAACCACCACAACAATGAAAGAATGCAGAAACTACTAACAGTTCAATCTATGGTCACACCAATGCAAATATCACAATTGCCAGGAGTGATGAAACTAGACTTGATCTCATTCTTGTACTGTCACTTGTTGGGTAAACCGATGGAAGTGAGCATTCTTCCCCGTTAAAGAATACTTTAGTGGGAAAACCATCTCCACCAGCCACATCAAGTCCTGGTGTATTTTTCTTTTTAAATGAAATCACGGATTGCTGTTTTCCAGGTACCCTGGGATCCTTATCTGGTTTGGCTCCATCAAGTTCTGCAACAAGATAGTTCAATCCTGGAAGCCCCTGCATGAATATGGTGTTGCTGAGATCACTCAACAGAGTTCCATTGAATGAGTATGCTGCTTCAAAACCAGGAGCTGCTTTATCAAATTCCATAGCTGCAAACCAATCAGAAAATGCAATATCTTCCCAAAAGAAGAGTGTGATTCTTGCACTCTATCCACCTGTCACTAAATCAGATTTAAAGGTAAAATAAACAGAAAGAAAGGAAAGGAAAGGAAAGGAAACCACATAAGTTAAGATATACAATTTAAGGTATCAATTCGACAGAGTTATCTTTCATTTAGCAGCTTAGAACTAAACCCACATCAGTAACGGCACAAAGAATTGATCTTCACATCATAGGATTCCTGAACATGGAAAAGTGAAAACCCCAGAGACAAGAAATGATGAAATGAACTTACCATCGGTGGCCGGCTGAGGACAAACGAATCCATCATTAGCCAGCGAGATATTATCGGGCAAAGGCACAGACTTTAACGGCACACCAAACTCAGAGCCATCCGCGAGAATCGCATTAGAAGCAGACACCAAAAGCTCATCGTGGTTAAAGCCCACAAAAGCTTTCCACGATTTAAGGTCATCGACCCCATTGTTTTGCAGACTGAGCGTAGACTCGAACCTGTAAGCTTGGCGCTTGGGATCGGTGGGCATGAGCTGTGAGCCACCATTGAATTGGTAGGACAAGAAGATACCATTGCAAAGAGTGGCCGCCGGGGCCGGAGCTCAGTCGCCCATGGAGAAGGGAAGCGAAACGAGTAGAAGCAAAGAGAGGAGATTGAAGTAAGAAGCCATGAAATTTGAATGTGAGCTTGAAGTTAGTTTTGAGTTATCGTAAGAGAACGTTGAAAGTGGGGAAGCGCGTTTGAGGATGTTTGTTTATTTAACCGATGGGTAATTTTGTCCCAAAAATTTAAAATGGGCATTTTGAATGAAATTACATAATACAGGGGTTAGATTGAACAAATTAAAAATACAGAGGCTAATATGAATAGTTAACTATAACACAGGGGCCATTTTATGTTATTTGCCAATTTATTTTCCAAGATTAATGTGTTTTGATATTTTATTCAGGGCATTGAAAACCCGAGGAAATACACCAAAATATGGTTTGATTTTCCATTCATCTTTTATTGGTCGAGCATCTGCTCGCAACAAGGGACGCATGGCTCGTTATTTGGCAAATAAATGCTCCATTGCTTCTCGTATTGATTGTTTTGCTGGTATGTTCTAGGATTTAGAGAGTTATTTGTTGCGTCTTTCTAGTTGAATGTATGTACTTTCATGCATTTAAAGTACATTCCAGGGAGTGGTACTACTGTTTCCGGGGAGACACTGAGGGAACAAGTAGAGGAGCGTCTTGATTTCTATGACAAGGGAATTGCACCTCGGAAGAATATTGATGTGATGAAATCTGCAATTGAAAGTGCTCAAAACAAAGGTGTGCAGCTATTGAAAATTATACTTTAGATAATTTAGCAAATGTAGCCAAATTTTTTGGTTAAATTTGATTAGCTTATTAATTATATGCTTTTTCTTTCAGTTATTTTGGAAACAAAAATGTCATATTAAATGATTGTGTAGCGAATAATATTGAAATGGAACCCAGTGGGTTGGCGTAGGTGGTACATGCCTTCGTCGCTTAACTAAGTGGTTGGGGGTTCGAATCCCACCCTTGAAAATGCAGCAAGCTCCTGGGCCAGCTGTAGCCCTCCCAAGTTGGAGATGTTCCCGCAGCGAAGGGATTAGTCACTGATTCCGTCAGTGGATACCCTGAGTGCACCAAAAAAAAGAAGAAGAAAACAGAACTAGTCTATGTTCAATTACGGAGAGATTGGAAAAATGGCTAATGATGGGGGGAGTGGGGACTGACGGTTCAAAGATAATTAAATTGATGTTATTCGGAGATGAGATCGTCTGTACTGGCTTCTCTGTGCCATCTCTGTGCCAACCTCTCCCATCCACTTATTTCACATTGTCCCATTTATTTTATTGTGAAATATGTGGATAGGAGGGGTTGGCACAAGGAAGTTGATACAGACGATCTCAAGCCTGTTATTCGTATCTCAACTTTAAGCGGTTGGTGAGCTTGATCTTGTCGATGGATTCTTATGATTGTTGTGCTCACATGCAGAGATTCTCTGTCCAATATTACTGTTTTATTCTGTCTCATAAAATCTCAGTCATTTATTTTACAAGATCTACGTGGGACCCATGCAGGATCCACATAAATAAATAGCTGAGATTTATTGGACACAATAAGACACCATAATATTAGACAGAGGATCTGGATTCTCACATGCAGGCTGCCGTGATTAGATTGCTATGCTATCTTTTCTTTTTCAAAAACATTACACAATGTCTTTTCACTAAGTTATTAAGATGTGCGATGAGAATTATTCTTTATTCTTCACGCGGGCTGATGGTCAATCCTATTCTGTGGGATGAATAAGAGTTTAGATTCTTTGTCCTATATTACGGTGTCTTATTGTGTCCAATAAATCTCAACCATTTATTTATGTGAATCTCCCAAAATAAAGGGCTGAGATTCCATGAGACAGAATAAGACAGAGTAATATTGGACAGAGGATCTGGACTCGATGAATAACGCATGCTTATAGTCAACACGAGAAGCTTGAATAAAACAGAATTTCAAGAATCTTAATCTTGGTTTGTCGTTAAATAATAGCAGTAGATTAATT
>JAOSBP010000205.1:16660929-16688124 GCA_027563825.1 Erythroxylum mucronatum | reverse complement strand
AATTTTCTCATCATTCGACTTGAAACATTCACCTCTATAGCCAATGCCTTGAAGATCTCCTTTAGCCTTACCAATTTCCAACAACTTTTCTAGCTTTTCGGTACATCCATTTAACATTCTTATTCCTTTTTCTGTACTGACCAACTTCAATTTTGTTTCACCAAGCTCATCTAATGTAGACATCAACTTCTTCTCTACATCTTGAATGATGTTCTTTATGGAAGAGTTTTCCTCCTTTAACTTCTCATTTTTCTTACATGTTTGGACCCATTTACCATACATTAACTCATAGGTTTCATAAATACCTTCCTTTTTATCATTTGAAGTACTGTCATCACTGTCATAATCTGAGATTGAGCTTTGAGCTAATCGTCTGCATTTTTCTCAAAATTTCTCGATTTACTCACTGTTTCATCTTTAGTTACTTTCTTCTTGGTTACTGTTAAACAAGTAACTAGACTTTTGCTATACAAAGCAACTAACGCAGCACTATTCATAGCTTCTTCTACATTACCATACTCACTTTTAGATTCATTCTCACTGCAAGTGCTTGTATAGGACTTCCCTTTTCTCTTCTTCAAGGTGTTAGCACATTCCACTTGCACATATTCGAAGCCTTGATACTTATGACATTGAATTTTCTTCACTTTTCTTTCACCCTTTTGAGTTTTGACTTGTTGTTTGAAGTTGTTATTCAATGAGCTCCCGCCGTTTTGCCTACACTCGGGTATGTCTTTTTTCACTCTCTTCAGCCACTTGCTGAACTCTCGTGTTAATAGTTCTATATCCTTATTCTCGTCAGATTCTTCTTTTACATCATTCATACCTTTTCTAGTTTTAGCTTGTAGTGTCATTCCTTTGCTCATTTCTTGTTTACCCCTTAACAAATTCATCTTAAAATTAGTCAAAATTCCAATTACCTTATCCAACAACAAATCATTGATGTCATGAGCTTCCTTGATTGCTACAATTTCGGAATGAACCTCAGAGGTGGTGATCTCAACATCTTTTTGACCAGTTTCAGGTTAGAATATTTCTTCTCGAGTTGATTTGCCTGATTCGCTATATCACGCAATCTTTCATGAAAGTCCCCAATAATCTCATTTTCATCCATCTTCGGTTCTTCAAACCTCACAACTAACATTTGTAGTTTTGACGCTATCACAGATTTGGACCTTCATGAAAAATTTGCAAAGCATCTCATGCTTCTTTAGCTGATTCACAGGCTGATATCATTGAGAAGTGTTCTTCATCAATAGCATTAAAAATTACATGCATTTCTTGTGAGTTTCCAAGTGTACTTTCTTCTTTGGCTCTTGTCCATTCAACTGAATCTTTTTGAACTGCCTCTCCTTTATCATTAGTAATCTTCGGATGCATCCATCCATATATTAATAAATGCTAAGCTTTTGTGCCCTGAGCTTGGATGAAGACTTTCATTCGTGATTTCCATGTAGGATAGTTAGATCCATCCAACAGTGGTGGTTCGGTGATCGATGCACCCTCTTTTGTAGCCATATTTGCGAAACTAGGATTTACACCAACTTGCTACCAAGTTCTGAATCAGTAACTTCACTCTGATACCAATTGAAAAACCCGAAGGGGTGTAGTAGCTTCACAAACTCTTTGATTTGACCGCAGTTACTTGTGATGTTCTGTCACAGTTACTTGTAACTGTATCTGTCGGTTACTAGGTATGAAGTAACTATATCAGCAACTGCTAATTTTTCTGTACCAAACGAAAACAGAAAAATAAATACATCAATATCGAAATTTGGTAACACAGTTCGGCACATATTGCTTACGTATACGGGTTCCTCACCAACTTAATACTTTCACTAATGACATTAGTTTTTACACAAGGCTTTATTAAGCCTACACTACTCAACCTTTGACACTATCCCTCATCCTTAATACCCGTGAAAGAATTTCACACCCAATAACACGACCGACTCGTGTTAACCTCAATAGAGGATTTTCTCAACACTCTTTTTAACAAAAGAACAATAAATAAATAACTCAAGTGATTGATTAGCTAAGAACAAGAACAGAAAACACTTTAGATAAAAAAAAGAACTTCTCGAAAGGTTCAGCTTTACTTAAATAAATCTGAAACTTGTCGCAACAAACTATGGACTGATTTTTGCAAACTCTAACATTAACTCACGACAGCAGGGGAAGACATCATGCACAACTAATCAAGCAAATACGCCTTCAGAAGAAGACACACACAATGGATAAATCGACTTAATCGTGAGCCATGCAGCGAAAACTCAACACTAAGCTGTGAGCAATTCAAGATGTTGCACCCACAAAGAACTATCAGCTCACGTACAAAAACTTCACACACTCACAATCAATTAACTAGTAAACCCAGCTGCCCACATACGGAAATAACACTTGGAGATGTTTTTTGCTACACACGCATGGACCACACACCATGGGTTACGTCATCAACCATTTGTTACCTATTCACCAAAGATACAATGAACAATTATTTTCCACTATACAGAGAGGTTTTCTCACACACGCCCACTACAGTTCTATACCCACACTTTCTCCATAAGAAACATAATCCATGTAAATTTTCATCTAAGATAGAGTTCTATTCGCATAACAACTCTATCCAAGATGCCAATTCAAGTAAAACTTCTTGATTTATATTTTTTGTTATTATCTGAATATCCAATAATCAAAAATTCCAAAATTAAAATAATAGGACATAGTAAATATCCCAACAATCTCCCATTTTTGACATTTTTTTCACAGACAAAAACTTCTCTTGAATCACATAAACGAATATATAAATATATTGAAGTTATAATACTCACTCTCAATCCAAGTCAAATTAGAATTATTGTTTAATCACACCAAGCTATAGTCCAGCTGTCATCACCCAATTAAATTCAATGTAAATCTTGAAGCTACATTGTTTTGTAGGTCCAATTATCTAATAATGTCAAAATTAAATAGTAAGATATATAACATATATCTTAGCAGCTTTGATAAATAAATCAAGCCAATTATACGTGTGTAACTTACATCTTCTAAAAGAGAATAAAAAATCATATAGAGCTAACCAATAAGGAATAAAATAATATTCCAGAGTCTTGCAACGCAATCGTGGCTGGAAACAACTTATTACGGTATAGAAGCTCGTCTTTGTAACCGTAAGCTAAAGAATGAGGGAAGTGGAGGAATCCAACATTCACAACTTTGTGGGTGTACTTTGATAGCCATATATCCATTTCCCTTTTATTAACTTCTACTTAATTAATGCTAAGCTTGATGCCTGAGGTGTGGACTCTTTGACTTAACAGTGAGTGAAAAAATTATTGACATCATGTACAACGTAAAAGAAAGTTAAAGGTGTATGCGGGATTGCTTTAGATACTCCTTTTTAAGTGTGTTTTAGTTGGTAATCTTCATACAAAGATTCTACGCTTGTTAATTGCATAGTCGAGCACAACGTATATGCCTAATTGAAAGTCTGGTTATTGTCAAATGATGGAACCCACAACAACATCCATGAAGGATATATGGAGTTTTTAGGACCTTATTGTCCACACATTCACAGTGAGCCAGCCTGGAAAGGTGCTGTGTGATGACGGTATCTGGTTCACTGCAGATAATGTAAATCTGATCAGTTAGTAATTTATAAGAACAAATCAGAGCTTCATATTTTGATAATTACTTTGCATCCAAATCATTTGGGACATGACGTAGAGCAGAGCATGGGCAACATGATCTACCCAAACCATATCCTCTGGAAAGTGTATGGCGTCAGGCATGACAACTTTGATGGAAGAAGCAAATGCAACTACAGCCACTGATCACAAGCAATCTGGCGTGTCTATCCAGAAACCTGTAAAAGAAGCGAAAATAATTCCTTTTGTAATTATTATTCTCCAAAAACATATTATCAATATGCATAAGAATAAGTTACCTGCATAAGGTAAACCAGGAAGAGGGGATGATTTAGACTAGCTAGACTATGAAATAACACGTGGGAGGAATCATTTGAGCACTTAAACCACGTTGTCATAACCTTAAGTTGGCTGCTTTTGTCTGAAAGATGGAAAGATGAAGAGGAAATAACATGTACATGTTGGACCCTATTTGAATAAGAACATGCCATTTCTTATCCATTTGACCCGTGAAGTATTTAGGTTTTTGTACAAAGGCAATGGAAAATCAAGCGTATCCTGATTTGTAAAAAAAAAAAAAAAGGGAAATTGAAGCTATATCATCATCATCCTAGCTAATAATAATATCAAGATTTTTAGAGTTTCTTTTTAATTTTTATAATCGTGTATTATTATTATTGATATTAAATCAGTAGGTTGGCGTAGGTGGCGCATACTCTCGTCGCTTAACCAAGTGATTTTGGATTCGATCCTTACTTTTGAAAATGTAGCAAATTCCTGGACCAACTGCAGCCTCCGTAAGGGATGTATCAGTACAACGAAAGAGGATTAATTACCGGCTTTGGCCCAATGAACACCTCCTAAGAGACCCCAAAAAAAAGAAATTATTGATATTATTACTTTGGTCAGTAAATGAACCATGTCAGGTCCAGTACAGCCTCCATGTTTGAAGTGGCTGGCTCCTCACCAGTCAAGCACATCTTTCACGACCAACTCCCCTCTTCGATCAAAGTTTCCTTTTTCCAAACCAACCTGGAGTTTGTTACAGCTACAATATGGATGTAGTTAAATCAAAAGATAAAAGTTAAGCATGTCGGCGTCATCTTTTAGAATTTTAGACCTCCTCCTTTAATCTTTTTTGTTTTTAAATATAATCATTTTCCATGAAAGAGACACTGTTAGTCCTCTTTTAACTCTCACTACATCACACCAACTCTTTTTCTCTCCTCTTTTTCCTTGTCTCCTTATTTTCTCCTCCTCTCAAACTACCATCTTTTTCAGGCTCTCTCTACTTTCAGTTCATTTATCAGAGAGTTGCTTTCAGAATCTGTCTAAAATGGGAATAACCCACAAATTAACACTCTATCTACTAGCTCTTGTAATGCTAATACCCTCCACAATGTCCTCAACAATGCAAATGCCAAACTCAAGAATGTTGTACGAGATCGCATGTACAATGTGCTCCACCTGTTGCAACCCAGCTCCGACAAGGCCGCCTCCGCCTCCGCCTCCACCGTTATCCTCACCCCCTCCGCCGTCATCCACCACCACATACTGCCCTCCTCCACCAAGGTCAGGCGGCGGTGGTTCTTCCTACTACTCTCCGCCGCCACCTGCCTCCACTTACAATTACTACTCCCCACCGCCGCCAAAAACCGGCGTCAATTACTACCCTCCAACGTACAAAAACTTCCCTACACCTCCACCACCAAACCCAATTGTTCCTTATTTTCCTTTCTACTATTATAATACAGCACCTCCATCTTCGGGGTCCACAAAGTTGATATGTTCTTATAGCTACAGCTTTATTATTGTTTTGTTGGTTGTTTCCTTAGTTTCTTTGTTTTAACATAGCTAATTATCAAGAAACTGTAGGAGGAGAAATAACGAGGCAGATTGTCAGATCTGGGAAAGTTTGCAGCTGAGAAAAAGATCGAATCTGTGAATCAAAACGCGATTGATCTTCCAAGAAGAAGAAGACAATGAGCTTCTGCGATGACTATTAAGCTGTTGAGTGAACTCTCCAATTGTGGTTGACAATTTGTACCAATCTTTGTTCTTCTTTTGTTTCACCAATAATCGAAATTCGCAAGTTAGTCATTTCCATTCAATTGTAGCCAATTTATTACGGATTTTATCGGTAACAACAGCATATATAAAGCTTGGTGTTCTAATGGTGTACGCTCTGGAATCTTTTGTTCTTTTTCAAGGGGAAGGAGGATTGCATTATTTGAAGGATAATGATGAGTAGACAAGTTTTATAACGAGCAATTTGTATGGTAATACTTTTCACACGTGGGCTAGATCATAATTGATCCAGAACGGTTTCAGTAGGCAACTCGTCTGACTTATGTAATGAATATGAGGATGCATCTGTAACTTTCTTTTGCAAATAAGAAGTCTCTTTTATGTGAGAGTGGGAACAGGAAGGGGCTCCAGCTACCTTATGATAATTACTGAATACACGTCACGCTGCCAGTTCTGTCCCGCTTGTAATCATTAACTAAAGACATGCTTGTCAAATTTGACTGTTCACTACCCTTTTCAAAAGAGAAAATATTGAACCTATCTCTTTAGTTTTCCTTATAATTAGAACTAATTTTGATTCTTTGTGATTTTTTTTACTATGTATATTTTATATTTTATTTAAATGTATATAATTTATTATATAATGTGTAATTACTATATGAATACTGAATTACTGATACCCCATTATTTATATTTTATAGTAGCTGCTAGTAGGAACGGAGGTAGGTGGGGGTCAGTGGTGCATTAGGCCCCCACCCCTAAGATTATTAAATAATTATATATATATATATAATTATACACATGTATATATATATTATGACGAGGTTATTTAGAGGTTAGTGGTGCACTGGGCTCACCAAAATTTAAAAAATTAAATATTTGAGCTTCTTTATCTTAAATTCCTGACTCTGTCACTGGCTACTAGCAATTATTATAAAGAATGTATATTAAATTATTAAGTGCAATGTTTTGTATACATAAAATTTCAAATTTCATAATAATATTAGTATTTTTAATTTCATAATAAATTAATTCTATGCTGAAAATTTTACTTCCTAGAAATGCTGAAAAAATTGGCTGTTATCAATTTTAAAATAGTTTAATTTTATTTGTGATAATAATTATTAATTTACCATTAAATTAAATCAACCATTCACATAATTTATATTAAATCTAAATTTTAAGTTAAAAGTAGTCTAAAACTTTTCAATTAAAAGCTCTTACCTTTTCAGTTATATTTAATAATATGCGTATCTTTTTTTAAAAAAAGTTATTGGACGAAATTGAATTTATTACTCTCGCCTCTCATGCCAATTCAATATTGTGTATACTTGGTAAATTATAATTATCTTATTTCAAATTTCTTATCAACTTCTCCCTCTTGAAAAATTATAAGAAAATTAACCAATCAATATTTTTTTAATTAGCAAAGATATAAATTATCAATAATCATTTAATAATAAATATGATATAAAGAAAAATATAATAATAATAATAATAATAATAATAATGTAAACTTACAAGGAGGAATGAAAAAGATTTTATACCTTTTTAATTTATGGAGACGTTAATAATGTTTATAGATGTAACCAATATTGCAAATGATGTACCAAATTTGATTTTGGTGTGATATTATATGGGTATCGGTCAACATTAAATCTTGTTTGGGATAATTTTTTAAAAATTACAAAATAAATTCTAAATTTTATAAAATTAAAAAAAAATCTTTTACTGTCTAACAATAAATACGATTAATATAAGAAAAATATAATATAACTATAGTAGATAGTTACTAACGACTACTTATTGGAATGGAATAAGGTAGTTGCATAATGAGCTAGATAGCTAACGACTACTCAATTTCCAAATGCCTGCTCCATATGGCTTTGCTCCAACATACAGCACATCATCCTCTTAATGTTATCAAATCCATAACGAGTGTAATAATATAGTTATTTATATTCATAAATATATTTAGTTGACATTCTCTGAACATCCTAAAGGATATAGTTTTGCAAAAATTCTGGTTTGACCTCAATTGTTTCTTACCTATGTTTATGAGACTCTTACCCAACTTAATCACTTTTTCTAAAGGACAACAATAATTTTACTCAAGGCATTATAGAGTCGACTCACCCTATCCTTGACACTATTTCTCGTTTTCACAACCTGTGAAAGTAAATCACTCCCAATAATATGACTACCTCATGCTAATCTCAATAGAAGATTTTGTCAATAACGTTTAACAATAAAGATAAGAATTAAATAACTCCAGGGATTTAAACAATCAGTATATAAACAAAGAAACTTAAGATAAGAAAAGAACTCCCCTAACAATGCAACTTCGTCAACGAAAGGTTAGGAAATTGTCCACCAAGAAATCTATTGTAAACCTCCAATATCGTTATTGGAGCATCCCACGCACAGTAGCAGAAAAATCACAAACAAAAACAAACATTTCTTCACCGAAATATTGCACATAGTGGAGCTATAACCACACAAAAACTTATGGACTATTTACACAAAAATTCAGCAACAACGACTACCCAAAATGGTCACACCTAACCCCAAAAATGTAGCTGTCAGATTGGATGATATCCCAGTGAAATCATCTGCAAAAGATAATCCAAGATACCCCAAAATTCCAACTGCCAAGTCACAAATAATAGAGCTACAAAAACACTAATCTGCTGGACATTTTTTACCACTTCAAAACAATAACTCAACAGCCTATAAAATTCTTGCCTAGTCAAGAAAAACGCAGCTAAAACTATAGATCAATATAGCATGCAATTGCTTACAAAAAATACAAAGAAATGTAACTACATAATAGAACAATTTTTTTGCACATTTTCCCTAAAAAAAAGCAACACACATTTAGTCCAAAAAATTACATTAAACCTTGCAGAAACACAGCTGCAAATCTTGACATAATCACCAAAAAATCAACTACCAAAAATAACTCAAAATCCCCAAAAATTACGCGAAACGCAACAACAATGCAGCTGTAAAGTAGTCGGTGGAATCTCTAAAATCCAACTACTTTAAATAGCCATTATCCCTAAAATAGACTGTCAAATAAGAGTCCAAAAATTACCAAATAGTTACATCTTATATTAGTCAAGATATGATGATTTTGTTCCAATTAAACCATATCCTCATTAGGATTTAAATCTTCACATAAGAGTCCCATATAATATAGGTAACTTAGCATAGTAAAATTTCAAAGATGTCCAACTTTGTCCAATTACAAATAATACCCATAATTAACTAATAAGATAGCTTAACACATATCTTAACATCCTCTATTACAAGTAGAGCTTAAAAAAGGACAAAAGATTATAGATATCGAGTGTTAACAAAGAGAGAAATTAATTCTAAAAAGGACTTTATTCAAAACTTCAAAATTCACAACTGTATCTGGATTGATAGAAAATAAGTCAGGAATTGGCCCATATCAATTGAATAAAAAATCACAATAATTTAACATCTACTAAAACTTAGATAAAGCAAACAAAAAAACAAGACACTAACTTTCAGAATCCACTCGATAGCTTCTAAATGGGTACATCTAACCTAGTTTTGAAATACACTACATTGATCTATTTTAAACCCAAAACCGGTTTCTTTTTTAATCAATATTTTTAAGTTCCCTTTCTTATCAAAGTAATCAATACTTTATGGAAGATTAATTAATGCAATCTCATGGTCTCCATCTCCTTCATCAAGGAAACAAGCATCACTCTTAACAAATATGACCCTAAACTTAGTCACCTTCCATGTTTATTTATGTCACTCGTGTGCCTATATTTAAACATCAAATCTAATAGCAAATGTACCATACACATTATTCACTGTCAAATGGATGATTTAGACAATAAAATAAGGTTTGACCTACATAGTAACCAAATAGAAAGGATGAAGAAAGAAGGAACAATCACTTGACGAAAATGTATCCTTATAGTTTATGTTTAAGAATTATAGGTTCTAGTTAGATTCGTTTTTAATGCAATTTATTATCTAAAAAACCCTATTTAAATACAGATTTTGTGTCAAGAGGTTTGATATAGTTTCTTAACATAAAGAAACAAAACAATTATATAAAAAAATGTTTTAACTTCGTGACTAGGAAAGTCAATTAAAGGAACAAATTAAAAGTATAAACTAATAGTTTTTACTGAAGTTTCACGTGTAATTAATTTAGACCTAGTTAAGCCTCAATTCCTACTAATTTTTTAAGGAATAGGCATTGTGCGCCTAGTGGGTTTGATTACCCTTTTATTGATAAAATATAAAAATTACAAGAAGAGAGGGGGACATAAACCTTATATACCTCTTGGAATTGAAAGAAAGGATGCAGGCATTAACCATAGCATCTTATGAATTATGTGTGATTAGCGAGATTATGTAATAAATTAAAACCAAACAAATACAAAACATATAGTTTGCATTACTTAATAAGTTTAATATAAGGAAAGTTATTCTGATCTAAAGTTAAAAGGTGTATATGGATCGGCAAATCTTTTTTCCACACAAAATTGCTTAGGTTCCTATGAAGAGCTTGCCATTTTAGAGAGGGCCTTAGCTAAGGTGTTAGTTTCCTTGTATGTGTGTTGAATCACCGCTTCAATACTAGTCATAAGAGTCATTATTTCTTAAAGAATATCCCAAAGTTTCCATGGACAAAGACTTTTACTATTCAAGATGTTAATCATTTGTAGGGAATTAGATTCTAAAATGATTTTAGATAACTGAATAGAAACACAAGCATGGAGACCTTCCTTTAATGTAATAAATTCAACTCGAAGACTTGTGACTATGCCAATGTTTTTTGTTCCAGCTAAAATCATTCTACCATTACCATTTTTAATTATAAAACAAATACTTGAGGCACCTGGATTATCAAACGACGATCCATCCACATTTAGTTTGTTCCAATTGATTGAAGGAGTTTCCCAATGGAGAGTAATTATTGTCAATGGTTTAGGGCTTCCATAATGTCGAGATTAAGCCATTGACATCCAGAAATTTTTCACCACTAGTTGATTGGAATGGCCATACTGAATGTGTTTTGTGAATTAAGTCCATAATGTAACTAGTGATGTTTTTTGATGTAGCTTGCACACCCTCAAAAGATATTTATTATACGCTTTCCAAAGCTCCTAACAAATAAAATGTACTAGAAGAATTCTAAGTTGTTGGGCAACAAATTGTTCTTTGTCATAATGCCATATTATTTTGATCCAATCTCATCGGTTTGACGTAACCATCAAATGCATGTTTAACCTTGTTATTAAATAATTCCAGATTTCCTGCGAAAAAGAACAACAAAAGAAAACATGATTAATATGTTTAATTGAAGAACAAAAAGAACATTTGGAAGGCATATTAAAACCCATTCTCATGAGAACATTCGATAATAGAAGCAAGCCCTTAAGAGTTTCCACATAAAGAACGATTTTTTTTGAAGGAATTTGTTTGCACCAAATGAAATGTAAATCAAGGTGTTTTCTGTGTGGCCTTCTCATGAAATGATAACCAAAGGATATTGAGAAATTTCTAGATGCATTCAATGACCATATCCGCTAGTCATGCTCATCATCTAATTTGAAAAAGAGTGAAAGAATTTCAATAATGATGTTGTCGGTAGTATAGCTATAATATCAACACACCATTGTCCTTCGTTAAATACCCCATTAAAGGGTATATTTTTAAGAGTATCATCCACATAGTCCTCAAGAATACCATAGTTAAACTAGCTAAGGAACCAAAAAAAGCATTCTCCATTGTGTTCGAGTGGCTTTGGCAGCATTTGTCTTCAACTGTTCTTATTCTTTTCCAATGGAAGCTACCATATATTCCTTTTTTCTTAGCTGATATAACTGTAGACCAAAGTCCATTTTGATGCTCATATCTCCACTAAATTTAGCTACTGAATGCCTTGATCATACTCTGCAGAGGTCGAAAACCTAGTCCATTTTCTTCTTTTAGTCTGGCAACATTTTCCTAACTTTGTTAACGGTGTCGTGCATGTCCAACGTTTTCACCCCAAAGGAAATTAGACATTTTGTGCTCCATTTGATGAATTATAGATTTTGGAGGTGAAAAGGTGCCAAGACAATATAGAGGAAGATTAGATAATACATGTTTGATTAATGTAATTCGTCCTCCCAGTGAGAGTAAGTTTTTTTTCCAACCAGCCAATTTTCCTTCAAATTTCTCTAATATATGCTAGAAATATGAAGCTTTTGTACGACCTTTGAACAACATGTTTATGAGATACATAAAGGATAAAACACCTCTTTTGATTCCTATGGTGGAGGAAATATTGAATTCTTGTACTATGCCTTTAAGGCTATGAAGAAACTCTTATCTTTGTTAATCTTTTGACCAGTTGCTTTCTTGTAATCCATGAGAAAATTACTCAGGTTCCTAATTGATCTTTTTGAGCCTTTTGTGAAAACTATAATATCATCTGCAAAGCTGGGATGTGTTTTGTCGGGCTACCCTTTGGGAGAGCATAAATAGACAAAGTTTTCCTTGCTGCCATATCATTAAGACCACACGAAAGAACTTTCGAAGCCAGAATGAATAGATAAGGGAAAAGAGGGTCCCCTTGTTTAATCCCACACTGAGCTTGGAAAAAGCCAAATGACTTGTCATTTACTATGATTGAAAACCGAGCATTTTTCAAATTATTCAAGACCAAAGAAATAAAGTGATGATGAAAACCAAAACGTCTTAATAGTTCAAAAACAAAACTCCAAGAAAGCCGATCGAAAGCTTTCATCATGTCGAGTTTTAGGATCACATTATTGCCTTTAGTTTTTTGATCAATGGATTGAATAATTTCTTGAGCTAATAGAGTACATAGGTTGATAGGTCTAAAACTTGAAAAATTGGACTAGTTTTGCTTCTTCGACAATAAAGATATCAATATGCTTGCCATATATTTTGGAATTGGAACTCCCACAAAAAATTCCTGAATAGCTTTAGTCATATCCTGAGCTACAATATTCTAGCAGTGTTGATAAAAGATCCCCGAGAAACCATCACATCCAGGAGCACTGTCAGAGTCTAAGTCAAATACAGCCAATTTTAGCTCCTCGATGTCAACAGGTTTCAACGGGTTTTACCTCAGTTCCTCCTATTTTTCTTTTGATGCATTGATTTTGGATACCATAATATAATCGGGGTTGTTTTTCTTAATAATCATGTTTTATACATTTACATAAATATAATTATTGGCTTTATTGTTCCAAAAACTTGGTTTAATGGAAAAGGTTGACCTAAACGTTCATAATGATTATGTTTTAATTTCCCCAAATGTTCATCATCGTTAGTAGCCAAGCGTTTCTTACGTTCATGTTGTTAATTGCCGCCATTATTATTAAAGTTTCCTTTTAATATATCTTTATTACCATTCAACATATGGAGCTCTCCCTCTATATATATGATCCACTCATCTACTCTTGTTTCTTTCCTCCTACAGTTGTGTTTTTGTTTTAATTTTTGCTCCATACAACATATCCTTTTCTACACACATACAGACACCTTTTAACAAAATCATCTTTGTATTTTTTTTCCAATGTCTAATTTATTATACGTATTGTTTGCATTTCTTCTACTTCTCGGGGTCAGTTCTTGCTTTGCCCTTTGGAGTGCGCTGAAGCAAGTGGAGAAAACGTTAACCCTAGGGTTGAATCCCGTTGTCCTGTTGCATCATTATAGGGGGAATTTTCAACTTAGGGCAATGATTTTCACGAAACCTTGCATTTCCAGATAAACTACTCTAATTTAATTATTTATGCTATTTTCGCTAACAATCTAAGTCAGAAAGCTATTTGTTGCGTTACTACTGCTATCCAAAATTGTGTTGTTCTACTTGCTCTTTGTCGAGATATTTTCTATTCATGCTATTTTTTTTGGAATTGCTATTAATGTTGGAAATTACTACACTCTTGTTGCTGTGTATTTATTTTGGTACAAGTTAGAATATTGTTATGTTCTTGTTATTAAGGTAGTCGAAATCTTAGTTACTCTTGTTATTGTTCTCTTCGTATTTTTTGATTATTTCATGTGAGACATCTCTGCTTTCATATTTAATATGTCGTCTGCAAATGAAATCAACATAGGTTCGATACTTACTGTTCCCTAGATAGGTTCTACCCCTATCACCGTAGCCCAAAGGATTATACCTTACTTGACTAGATTAGAGCCTCTAAATGGGAGAAATTTTAAATAATGGTTTGAGAAAATTTTATTTTACTTTTAGCAATACGAAATTGATTACGTATTGTTTCGAGAAATTTCTAGTGACAATACTGGCCCTAAAACAACCAAGGATAACCACACTATTAGGGGAGTGTTGCTCAACCATATTACAAAACTGCCTAGGAAATTTAGGATGCTTTAGAAGTGAAATATAGGATAGATGATGCCGATACTAAGAAATATGCAGTTGCTAGGTGGTAAAATTTTACCGTTATTGATGATAAGCTTATAATGTACCAATTAAATGAGTATGAAAACCTAGTTACCAAAATCCTTACTGAGGGTATAAATATGTGTGAGTTGTTTCAAGCTAATGCCCTTAATAAGAAGTTGTCTGCCTCATGGAATGAGTATAAAAACTAGTTCAGGCATAAGAAGAATGACATGAAGCTTCAAGAGTTAATAGGGCATATAAAGATTGAGGATGCCAACTATACACAAGATCAAATCACTTACCTTGTCCCTACTGTTAAAGCTAATGTGATAGAACATAAAAATGCAAGTAATTTCAAGAAGAATGGTGGACAAAACAAGTTTTTCAACAATAATAAGTAGGGTCAGTTTAAGTGCAAAAGGATTGATGGCGACTATTGGTGGTGCCACAGGCCAGGCCATCCTGTTACTCATTGCCAAGCTAGAATCAACTATAAGAAGAAGGGTCAAGGACAGAAACTGCGACAGTTCGGGAAAGGAAACCAGACGGGGTACCAACGGGGCAACCAGAAGAGCTTTAGTAAACATTAAGCTAATATGGTCAAAGCTGGTGATGATGACGAGGAGATCATTACTGCTTTGGTATCCAAAGTTAACCTTACTGAAAACTTGGTCGAGTGAATCGTTGACACAAGAGTCACACGCCATATATGCACCAACAAGGACATGTCCAAAGAGTTAAATGATGCTGTTAATGGTGATTTCGTATATATGGGCAACTCCAGCAAAGTTCCTGTCCAAGGAGTTAGGAAGGTCACTCTCAAACTCATTTATGGAAAAGTGTTGGCGTTAAAAAATATTTTATTTGTTCTTGATGTACGTAGAAGCTTGATTTCTGGTGCATTGTTTAACAAGGCTGGTGTTATACTTACCTTTGATTCTGATAAGTTAGTTCTTACTAAAAATGAAAACTTTATTGGTAAAGGGTTTTGTATGGGGGCTTATTTTTACTTAACATTGAAATGAATGCATCTACTTCTTCTGTTTATATTATTGAGTCCTTAGACCTATGACACTATATACTTGTGCATGTGAATGTGAAGTCAATTAAAAGGATGGAAAACTTAAACTTGTTTCCCAAGATCACTAATGAAATGGAAAAATGTCAAATTTGTGTTGAGGTTAAACACTCTAAGATACCTTTGAAGTCAGTGGCCGAGAAAGAGACATAATTGTTGGACTTGGTGCACACAAATTTGGGTGATTTTAAGAATTGTGTGAGTAAAGGAGGCATGAGATACTATATTACTTTTGTGGATAATTATTCTAGATTTCCTAAGATTTACTTATTGAAAAATAAAAGTGATGCAAAGGAAGTGTTTATGAAATACAAAGTTGAGGTTGAAAACCAATTGGAAAGGAAAATTAATAAATTAAGGTCTGATCGAGGTAGTGTGTATACTATTGATTTTCTTGCTGATTACTGTGAAAATGTTGGGATTATTCATGAACTTTCAGCCCAGCCCCTTTTACACCTGAACAAAATGAAATAGCCAAGAGGAAAAATCGAACACTTAAGGATATGATGGATGCAACGTTGTTTTCCTTAAGTTTACCTGATTTTATATAGGGGAAAGCTATTCTTTCATCTTGCTATGTTCTAAACAGAGTCTCTCATAAGAAACTAGATCAAACTCCTTATGAAATTTGGAAAGGTTCTTCACCTAACTTGCATTTTTTGAAAGTGTTGGAGTGTCTTGCTGAGGTTGCTCTACCTGAACATAAGAGGAAGAAAATTGGGCCTAAGACCATTTATTCAATGTTTGTAGAATATGCATCTAATAGTGATGCCTATAGATTTATGGTTAAGGAAGAGGTATCTAGCACTTATGGACTAATTATAGAGTCAAGAAATGCAGTGCTCTTTGAGAATATATTTGATGTGAAAGTGAGTGTGCAAGCTTATAGAGAATATGTCCCTAGTTCTTCTACCAATGATGGCATAAAGGAAGAGGACATTGTTGAACTAAGGAGAAGCAAAAGAGCTAGAGTATCCACCAGTTTTGGGTCTGACTTTATTACGTCCTTTGTGGTGAAAAAACCTAAGGAGAGACATGATGTTTTTGTGTTGACTTATATTATTAAGGAAGATCCCAAAACTTATGAGGAAGCAATGAGAACTTTGGATGCTACCTTTTGGAAGGAAGCCATAGACAAGGAGTTAGAGTCAATCATGTCTAATAAAACTTAGATTTTAGTTGGCCTACCTCGAGGATGTAAGACTTTAGAGTGTAAGTAGATTTTCAAAAAGAAATTGAGATGTAAAGGAACCATTAAGAGGTTCAAGGTAAGACTAGTGATTAAAGGTTTTAAATAAAAAGAAAGATTGGACTTTTTTTATACTTACTCTCCTGTTACTAAAATTTCATCTATAAGGATGTTGCTTACTATTGCCTCAGTATTTAAGCAACATGTGCACCAAATGGATGTTAAGACAACTTTCTTGAATGGTGATCTTGATGAGAAAATTTATACGGTCCAGTCTGAAGGGTTTAGAGTGCCTGATCAAGAACAAAAGATGTGTAAGTTGATTAAGTCATTGTATAGACTTAAACAAACTCTCAAAATGTGGCGTGAGAAATTTGAAAGTGAGATTTTCAAACATGGTTTCACCTCTTGCAATTCTGATTCTTGCATTTGTGTGAAATTTGATGTCAATGGTTGTGTGATCATAACTCTTTATGTGGATGATATGCTTATTTTTGGTGCTAGCTTATCTGTCATTGATACTACCAATAGTTTGCTAAAGTCTTCCTTTAATATGAAAGATCTTGGACCTGTGGACTTTATTTTGGGAGTCAAAGTTGAAAGGATTGAGTCTGGTTTTAAGTTGAATTAAACTCATTATGTTGAGAAAATTTTGAAGAAGTTTAGTTATTATTATGTTGAACCAGTCAAGACTCCCTATGATGCTAGTGTTGCTTTAATGAAAAATCTTGGTGACAGTGTAAACCAAGCTGAGTATGCTAAAATTCTTGGTAGTGTAATGTTCTTGATGAACTATTCTCGTCCTAATATTGCATATTGTGTGAATAGACGTAGTAGGTACACTCATAATCCTAGTCAAGAGTATTAGAATGCATTGATTTGATTTGAAAAGTATGCTACATTATGGATTATCTTTTGGTGGTCATCCTTCTGTATTGGGGAGTATTCTAATGGTAATTGGGTTACGAAGGGTGATGATATGTACTCTACTAGTGATTATATTTTTACCTTGGCAGGAGCTGTAGTGTCTTGGAAGTCATCGAAACAAACATGTATTGTAAGAATAATAGTGGATGCTGCGTTTATGGCTTTAGAGCAGGCAGGATAGGAAGCTGAGCGGCTAAGGAATCTCTTAGCAGATATCCCACTTTGGGAAAAACCAATTCCTTATGTGTTCCTTCATTGTGATTCGCAAGTTGTCATCCATGTTGCTTAGAATAAGGCATATAATGGTAAAAGTAGACATATCAGATTGAGACATAAATTTGTCCGTACTTTAATTAGACATGGTGTAATCTCTCTAGACAATGTCAAGTCAGAGAGAAACTTAGCGAACCCGTTTATAAAAGCTTTAAGTAGAAAACTAATTTCAAAGCATGCTAAAGAGATGAGATTGAGCCCAGTTGTGTAGTAACTTTGTGATGGACACCCTTCTTGAGAAACTAAGTTTAATGGGTCAAATGAAGTTATGTAGTGACTATTTACTGGTACTTTGTTTATGAAATAATATTAATACACATCAGTTGTTGAATTGCGTCCCTTAGCATAATTTACTGCGTTTGATGAGGTTGGATTATTTAATCCTTAATGAGTTCTATAGCTCAAGTTAGGGTGATGTGAGCAGTACACTGTTGATGGACTTACCTACGTGATTATGGGGGCTAGTTACCCTCATTTGAGATTATTTGGGCTATCTCTCTAGAGTGATCATGAGACTAAGGCATTTTAAGACTGTTTATTTCTCTAGTAGGTTTTGTCTCCGATTCTCTTGGATACCAGGTTCAAGACTTAGTTCACTTGGTTCTTGTTACAGTTCGTTTCTCAAGTTTTGAACCAAATTGGGAATTGTTGGCATTATTGCTCCAAAAACTTGGGTTAATGGGAAAGGTTGACCCAAACGTTCATATCGTTTATGTGTTAATTTCCCCAAATGTTCACTATTGTTATTACCCAAACGTTTCTTACGTTGTTGTTGTTAACTGCCACCATTATTATTAACGTTCCCTTTTAATATGTCTTTATTACCATTCAAACGTATGGAGCTCTTCCTTTATATATATGACCTACTCATTTGCTCTTGTTTCCGTCCTCAAACAGTCATGTTTTTGTTTTAATTTTTGCTCCATTCAACATGTCCTTTTCTACAAACATACAGACACCTTTTAACAAAAACATCTTCATATTTTGTTACACGTGTCTGCTATATTATGTATTTTGTTTGCGCTTCTTTTACTACTTGAGGACAGTTCCTATTTCACCCTTTGGAGTGCACCGAAGCTGCATTGTAGAAGGGGAATTTCCAACTTAACAGTGACTTTCACAACATCTTGCACTTTCAGGTAAGTTGGTCCGATTTAATTATTTCTATCATTTTCACTAATAATAATCTCTAAATAAATATTAACAACGATTGTGAGCAGAACGGAGAGGAGAGATGAGCAAACGGTAACAAGTGACTGACAACTAGTAATGACGAGTACTGACAATGACAATAAGGAGGAGCAAGAGACTGAGAGAGTTGCGAGGAGAGAGGAGCAACTTGATGAACTAAACCATGAAATTAGGGTTATGATTGTTTTAAATTTAATCCTTAAACTTTATAAATTTTCATTTCAATTAATACAAGTTAGTATTTCAAATATTTATTGATTAGTACTAATAAAAAAAGTTGATACTGACCAATAACATAACCCAATATGATAATCATTATTTACGTATCATGTTTTGATCAATACATTGTGTACTGACTGATATAGTACTTATTAAACTAAATGTAAGGAAAGAAACATAAGAATTATTTAAAAAATTATATGTATAATTATTAATTATAATGTATAACTTTAAGAAGAATGTGAAAATTTAAAAGTCTTATATCATGAAATTGAAAGACATACTTAAAAAAATTGCAATACGCGTATAATAGATAATTATTATGACAATCTTTGAAATACGTGAGGGTAAGATTTGAAATTTAATTACACTTATTATAAAATAGATGTTATTTTTTATTTTTATGTTATGTTTTAATTATTATAATAAAAGCTTAATATTTTGTAAGTTTAAAATCAAATATAATTTTTAGCATATAGAAATTAACTATAGTAACCTTATTATAAATACATATGATTTTAATAAATATGATAATTTTTATAAATACATATTAAAAATATTTGTATATCGTACTTTAATTTTAATAACAATTGCTTTCACCATAATGTATGCATGTTTTAAATAATAGTGCCTTAAATTGAAAATATTTTGATATACGTAAATTAATTTTCACATTTAATACATATGTGTATTTGTATTAATTTTAAATAATAAATATAATTGGAAATATGTAATTTTAATATTGTAGATACTTAATGTGCATATATTTAAAAATAATTAAAATTTAATAATAATAATTAACCATCTTTGATATTTATAAATTACCTTTTGATTTTATAAATATAAATTTATTATCGAATAACTAATGTAAATAAATTTAAAAATAGTTAAAATAAATTAAGAATTTGTTAACAAAATGTATAACATTAATATTATAGACAATTAATGTACATATTTCAAAATAATTAAACTTTATTAATAATTGATTTTATAAAATAATCGTTTATTTTCTTAAATAATTTGAAATTGTAGTTAATTTCCCCAAAATTTGTTCGGATTTCAATTTTTAACGAGCATAATTATACATATAATGTAGATACCAGTGTGATGAATCTCATGCCGTCCGGTTGGTATCGGGCGGTACGTACTATACCGGTAAAAAACGGTACAAAATGGGATGTTTCAGTACTGGATCCAAATACCTTCCTATATCGGTCTGTTGAAATATTGACCATATGCTTGCCAGTACCAAAAATTTAAAAAAATTAGGAGCATTTCTTCAAAAATGAAATTTAAAAAACAACTTACCCCATCCCAACTGACTCTGCTGCCTTCTTCTTCCTCTCTTTATTTTTCTTTCACACTCTTACTCACTCTCTTTACTTCACCATCATCATCTCTTTTTATTATTAATAATAGAATATTTAAATTCATATAGTAAATAATAGTTATTTTTTACAAAGAATACTTAAAAATATGTTTAAAATGAAAGTAAGAGGCCTCAAAATTTTGTATTTCTTTATAAAATTGTTAATATAAATATAATTATATTTTATTATTAATAACAATAACATATTAACATAAAAATATATAATTTTGATTATTGAAAATTAAATATTAAGATAGAAATTATATTTTATTATTGATAATAATTATTTTTATTTGATATTTTGATGTAATTATTATTTATTATATGATAAAATTGTAATATTTTAAATACTTTGTATTGTTCTTAATTTTATAGTTCTATGATGATAAAATAGTCTTTTTCATATTAATTGTGATTATTATTTATATGTGGAATAATATTAAGCAAAATAAATAAATTGTTATTTTAAATTTCTATTATTATTGAAGGATTATTATATAGCACAATATTGAAGGATTATTTTGCAATTTTTAAAAAAATTAGGGACTATTTTATAAATTTAAAAAAGTATTCAAAACGATATCCGATATTGACAGATACCTGTACAATATTGTACCAGAATCCAATCAGATACTAGGTCTGATATGATATTCGTAACATTGAGCATAAGCAGCAACCACAAGTGCAACGAACAATGTGGGCACAAAAAAGTCCAGGTTGGACCTCCTAAGCATATGGGGAAGTAAGCATACTATCTCTTCGAGGATGCCCAGTATGGGAAGTCCAACAAGAGTGGGAGTACTAACATCTCCACTACCATACGATCGTGAGAACCATGAGGAAGGCGATACTGCTAATACAAAGACGATATCAGAAATGAAGGACGTCATAACCACGGTCAGGGTCATTCCTATCATTTTATAGGCCCTGGGCGAAATAAAAAAAAGGCCCTAATAAATCGACAATATATAAACATGTAAACTTAACATCAGTGACTCAATTTATAAGTCTACATACTTAACCAAATATTAAATGATCATAACATCAGCTAATAATATCTTACAAATGTCTGTAACAATAAAATCACTAAAAATAGTTACAGTAACAACAAACTAACAATAGCAGCAATCAAGCAACAATATTAGACTGTAAAACACTAAGAGAATTACACCAACAAATACACAGGTGATCATGATTTATGAAAAACAATTTCCCCATGCATTTCTGGATGCAAAATCATTAATAATATTATCAAGATCAATATTGTCTAACATATCCTTTTCAATATATAACATAGCTAAACCATTCAACCTTTCTTGTGACATTGATGACCTCAAGTAGATTTTCAATAATTTTAACTTTGAAAAACTTCTCTTAGCTAATGCTACAGTCACAGGTATAGTCAATAGAATTTGATAAGCAATTGAAACATTTGGATAACAGTCTGTAACTTCAACAAATTCTAAAATTTCAACTGATGACATTAACTCATTTGACAAAGTCATTTGTAACACTTTTAATTCAAAAAAAAGATAATCTAATTCCACTTCCGACACATTATCATGAGAAAAGGTCTTTCTAAAATTAGTGCAACATTCTTTTAATTCATTATCATCTAACGAACTCAACTTCTTTGAATCAAATAAAAATCCAAAAATATTATCAAATGTTGTTAATTATTCAAATCTATTCTTCAACGAAGCAATTGCCATAACCACAACAACTAGAAAGTAATTAACCATGAAAGAATCCTCAGCTTATTGTATTTCTCCATTGTGGTCAATTTCATCAAATTGTCTTTTCCTAATAATACAACGTCTAGTTGGAAATGTAGGCTCTATATTCATCTCAAGTACAAAACTTTTGGCAATATTCATATTAGAGCCAAACCCTTCATCTCTATATTTCCCAAAAAATATCATCACACTTTCTAATTGCTTTATGGTAGCATTAATGCACATAGATTTAGATTGCATCTTTTTACTCGCCATGTTAATAACGAAAAAAAGTATACCAAATAACCATACTAAGTAAAAACTCAAAACTCTCAAATACACTAACCAAACTTTCTGCTTCATATTTTGACTTGACATCATCACAAGATCTAGGTAATTCCATCAAAGCCAATCTTATTTGAGGAGCTTGAAATTTAATAGCTTTAACACTTTTTATTTGACTCTCCTAACGAGTGTTAGACAATGATTTCATAGTTAAACCTAAAACATTATCAAGCAAAACCGTCCACCTTTTAGGAGAACTTCAAAATAATGCATATATGAGTTGCACAACTTCAAAAAATGAAACAACTTTAACACAAGAATGTGTCATATCACTAAGAGTAAGATTAAAATTATGACAAGCATATGGAATATATAATGCTCTTGAATTTATTTCAAGTAATCGCTTTTGAACCCCTTGGTGTTTTCCCTTCATATTAGAATCATTGTCATAACCTTGATCCCTTACATTATAAACATTAAGATCAAGAGAATTAAATGCATTCAATAATTCATTGAAAAGTCCAATTCAAATGTGTCATCTACCTTCAAGAACTCTAAAAAGTACTCCTCTATTTTTATTTTTTTATTTGACATATTCACACATCGTACTAACAAACTCATTTGTTCTTGATGGCTCAAATCTGTGGTACAATCAAGAATAATAGAAAAGTATTTTGCCTCTTTAATGATCCCTATGATAGAACTCCTAACACTATGGGCTAATAGAGAAATTAACTCATTTTGAATTTTGTGACCAAGATAACGATGATGAATTTCATGATTTTGAATACTTCTAACATGATCTTGCATTATTACATCAAATCGAGCAATCATCTCGATTTATTCTAAAAAATTACCATTACCATTTTGGTAAAGTTTCTCATTGGATCCTTGAAAAGCCAAATTATGTTTAGCAAGATATTTCACAATAGAAACTATTCTTATCAAAACTTGTCTCCAACGTTCTTTTTCCTTTACAATTTCTTGTTGCAAATTTTTATCAACTATTTGATTTTTGCTCAATCTTACTCTTAATTCATTCCAAGTTCTCATATTAGTCATATTCGCAATGCAATTCTCATATTCTTTGAGTCTCTCACTAAGATGCTTCCAATCTCTAAATCCATCATTTGCTAATGCACTTTGTTTGTTATTAGATTTGAATAACTTAGAACAAAAACAATGTACTTTATCTATATGTTTAGAATAAACCAACCATTTTCTATCACTAATCTCTCTATTACTCAAATTTCTATAATAATAAGAATATGAAAAATGATGAGAGGTATTGTATAAAGACAAGATTCAATTCTCTTACAGACCCTTTTTCAACTAAAATATCCTTTGCTTTATTATCAAGATTATCCCAATTTCTATGCCATAAATATCTAATACAGGGCTTACTTGCTCATTTGCCTTTAAATTTTCTAAAATGGATGCATTTTGTATATGATCATGCTTGCTCAAATTTCTAATATCCTCATGATATGAATCTCATCACTTAATTTTTTGTTATATTGTTCAAAACTACCTTCACCTAATTCCTTAAGACTCTCACTAGAGGAGTCAACTCTTTTTATAAAATTATTAATTGCTCCTTTTTGGGATTCTATCAACTGTTCTACTTGTTTTGTTTTTTTCTTCCTTTTTTCACTTTAAGACAAATGCCTTTTAGGCAACATAATATAAACTAATTATAACACAGTTGGACTAGGAAAAGAACAAAAGCACCCGTATGAAACTAGAAGAAGTATGCAAGCACAACTAAACACCAATAGCTTCACAATATATCACAAAGATATATCAATGGTATTATATCTGTGACAGAGGAAAAAAAATAAATAGTAAAATTTAATATCTAATATTAATAATGAAAAAACAAAGAGCAATTTTTAATGATAGAGAAACACTAATTTCTAAAAGTACAAGAAATTAACATACTTAGGAGAAAATATAGTAAATTATATTCTAAGTTATTAAATATTCTAAGTTTCCCGAGTCAAATATTATCCTATTCTATAAGCCGTGGAAATGATTGAATATTATTTTTATTATTATTTTATTATCATGACATTTTAATGTAATCATACGTATTTTTATAATAAAGGAAACCATTTATGTAGTCTTTGAATTGAATAACTTAAATTATTTGATTTAGTCATATTGTCACTAAACTTATGTGAACTCTACAAGAACACAAATCCAAAAATTATAACATTACTTGTGGCAAAGTATAATGAAAATTACAATTACAAAAATTAAATTATTTATTAATGTTTAATTATTTTATAAATAATAAGTAATCTAAAAATAAAAAGGAAAAACACAAATAAATACAATATCATTTAATATTAATGTTATGATTTAAAATGATAATATAAAGTCCACGTTAATGACAAATTACAAATTAATTATAACATATTCAAATACTTAATAAGCTAAAAATACATTAAAAAATCATAAACTTTACTTTTTAAATTATCACTCAAAACTCAAAAGACAAAATTGTGACTATTTTTAGCTGCCAATTTTTGATTTAGAGTATCTTAGATGCATATGTTGATGAAAATAAAGAAATTAAAGGGTAAAAAATACACCTAAATACTTCAAAACCATTTATAAGTAGAAAGTTAGCGTTAACTTAACCTTGGGAGTAGTTGTATCAAATTTCAATCTTGGAAGTTGCTATATTATCGGAGATAATATAGCTTCTTTAGCTTCCAAGACAATATTTGGGAAGCTTCCAACATTTTTGACATTTATTACTCTTCTAGAATAAATGGAAAACATTAACAGCTTCCACCAATGTTCTCTACATTTATTACTCTTTTGGAATAAATGTATTTGACCCTTTTGAAAGTTAGCATCCAACATTAAAAATGAGTCCCTTTATTATGGTGGGCCCTAGGAAGGTGTCCTGCTTGCCCTTGCCCAAGGCCGGCACTGCCCACGGTTAAGCTTAACAGGATCGTCCATGTTAAGGCAAGTAGAATTAGAGGCCCACGTATTGCAACTCTCTGAAAAGGTGATCGAATGAAGTACAAAGGCATAACGTGAAATGGTATTGCAAGTGGTTGAAGAGAGTAACATGAATGAAGTGAACAAGCTTGATCCTTTTGATTTGTTGTAGTAGTTAGCCTTGGTCTTGGGATGAAATAAAGGGAGATGGAAGTAACTTTTTTTAGTAATTAATATCTTCTTTATGTTGTCTTATGGCCTTTTCATGACTTAAAAGCCTAAGACTATGTTTGGTTGAGGGTTTTATAATGGAATGGAATTGAATTTAATATTATTCCATTGTTTGGGAGGAGGTTTTGTAATGGAATGGAATAAAATGAGATGGAAGAGGAGGGTTTCATATTACATCCCATTCCACCTTAAATAGTATAAATGAAAAACCTCCGATTTAGGAGAGGTTTAGGATGGAATGTATAATAAACAATTTTACACTATATTACATTAAAAACCTTCATCCAAACAACATTTTACTATATTACATTATGAACCCCTCCATCCTTCCCAAACAACAATTTTCTAATATTACATTCATTTACGTTCCATTCCATTATAAACTATTCTATTCCATTTCATTCTATTCAATTCCATTTCATTAAAAACTTTACATCCAACCAAACAAAGCCTAAAATCATAGAGTCACCACTCGTCACTCGCCACTTTACGTTTCAGTCTTTGACTCTTGCTAGTACGTAGTACACACGTCTTCTCTAAAATAAAAGGCACGATTAAGATGAAGACCAACTATGATTAGTTATTATTAGCTAGAATCAAATAGCAAACCATAACTTAATCAGTCTAATATTAAAGTAAAGGATTTTGATTTTAAAAAAATTTAAACTATTTTTATACATTTAAATAAAATTAAAAATTTATTTATTCTATATACTTTTACTAAAGTAGAATATTGCAACTATTAAACAAAAACGTTAATTTATAACCTCATTTATATAATATAATGTTATGTATGGCATAGTATGTAAAATGGATAATAAACTCATTCTAGTTTGTACAAGAATTTTTAAAAATTTATAATTATGTTAGAAAAGTATAAAGATTTTAGGAGTTTGTTTGATTTTACTACAGTTTTTGATCTTCTATTAAAAATTTGTTTAGTTTCTAATTTTAACTTTGATTTCTTCCATTTGTTTATAATTTATAAGAACTAAAAGGTTTGATTTTTGTTATACCTTATTGATCGCGGCTCTTCGTTCGATCTTAAAATCGATCATTGAAAACAGGTCAAAAATAATAAATTCCAAGATCGCAGGATAGGTTGCAACCTTAGGTCGCCTCACTTAATCGGAACCGACGAAAATGGTTTTAAGCTAGCCCATAAGTCAAAAATGCAATTAAAGTTGATAAAAGAAGGGGGTTTTGCAAGTTGGTCAAGATTGAGTAAATTAACTAAAATCAAAGAAAATTGTATAAAAAGTATATTTTTGGATTTTTGGGAATTTTAAATAAACAAAAGTTCAAAATGTGATCAAGTTGGATAAAGTCCTCTTGAAAATGAGCTTAGGTTATCACGGTTCAAAACAATTTTCGGGGATAAAGTCCACTAAGTTTTCGAAAGATCAACCTTAAAGAACCCTTTAAGTCCAAGCATTTAATTAATGAACTCCATTATTTAAAACCTTGTTTAAAACCTTAGTGTGTGAAATGGACAAATTCATGTAAGTGGTCTATCGGATCAAACACAATCATCTTTATCAAACACAACTAGGCAGATAATAAGGATTAATGAAATCATTAAAGACATATATGAGACTTCATATATTCAAGCACAAAGTTCTACATCAACCAATCCATAACACAAATCATTGTTCAA